>JARHVA010002148.1:2687500-2782206 GCA_037957365.1 Torreya grandis
GCCATATTTTTGGTAAGGAAGATAGAAAAATGTGATAAAATTTGATCTAATAGAGGCTTTAATTCCCTTATTTATTATACTAGTAGATCATAAATCCATATCAAAACATATTCCTTTAGGCTTATTATAAATAATTTGGTCAAAATTTTATCATTAGAATCATAATCAAGGCATGTTGCATAGAAAGATTAAAGATTTAGTACAAGGTCACCCTTGATATCATAAAGTTCTAACTTAGGTGTTAAATAACCAATTTGAAAAGGGTGAAAAGATATATTAGGTTCATTAAGATTATGAAATACATATTATAAATCAAGAACATGACTTGAATTAGAATCTTTTTACTCAATATTGGTAACTTTGTCTTCTAAAACTTTGATAACTTGTAAAATACATTACATAGTTGACCCATTAAGGTTTGATAGTTGAGAAGTCACTAAATGGGATGAAAACACATGTGTTGATATAGGGATTAAAATCAGTAATAAATTTGAAGTATTTATTATTACCATGGAAAATGTAACCATAGTTATTTGGTCTTTGAGGAACAATGGTTTGAAAACATATCCCATGCCCCCACTAGATGTACTAGTCATTGGTGCCATTATAAGGAGGTATATGGGGAGTGAATAAATAGTGGTACCATTTAAAGTGTCATCATTATTATATGTAGATGCATTGTCCTTATCATGATTACTAGTTTCATCTCTTGTAACATAAAAAAATACATCCAATTAATTCATTATTTAGAGGTAAATGATTGATTAATTCTTCTTTATATTTAGTGTCAAAATTATATTTATTAACATTTTACATATTTGATTAATGAAAAAAAAGATGAGAAAAATAATGAAAAAAATTACTCAAATGAGAAAACCTAGAAGGTTGAAAATCCTAAAGCAAGCTAAGATTTGCATAAGAAGATTTCAAGGCCAGGTTTATCAAATGTTTGACCCTTTTTAAAAATAAATATTAAATATAAAGAATATCTTAATAAAATAATAAACAAGCTACTCTTAAATCAAGATAATTAATTAAGTTAGTTCATAATATTAAATTATAGTGCTAAATTATGGAAATATGTTAAGTATAGAATGTACAATGCCAAACAATATTTTGATTGTGTAATAATGAAAAAGATACAATAATTAGCTTATAGAAATATGTACAAAAATCTATGATAAGTGAAAGTGTAGAAGTAATCAGGTTGATTCTCAGGAATGATTCATCATATTGTGATAATTAACCTTTTGGTAATCCTAGACACTACCATTAGATTGAATACCTTAGTGTTGATGCTTTTGTCCATTTTTGACACTTCTATCATGTATGAAACATCAATTATTTCATATAAATTCCACATATGCCTATTATATATAAATTTTGTGTTACTAACTTTCTTTAGAGATCTTGTACATATGTCTTCAATATTGGAATGTAACACAAAACCCAAGGTCCTCAAATTAGGGAATGTGACCTATGAGACAAGGGTTAGTGGGTTCAATTGAGGTTAACTTGACCTTAAATTACCATATATAAATGAGATCTAACTAAATATCCATATACTCTAAAGAGGGCCTTAGAACAATGTATTTCCCCTTATCATGTGGGCTTATGTGTGAATAATGGTGTAGAATGTTATATGTGAATGCACATAGTGATCTAGCTTGTAACATGACATATAATAATCATGATATATTATGTAAATTATTTATATTTATATGAATACTGCACCTATGATGGATTTAGGAATAGGGAATAATAGGGAAATATTGAATGATTAAGAGGTAATTTTGGTTGGTAAGTGTTAGATTTGTGCTTTGTAAGCACTTAATGATAAGGTATTATTTTTTACTTATATTTATATCATATCTATTGAAATAAGTATCAGAGATGGTTAATTAAGACACTTTTTATGACCTATAAAGATTGAAAGATTTACAAATTTGAGGCCTTGTGAGGTACAAACAATAAGATTATAAATATACACTAGTGTTGATGCTAGTGTCCTTTTTTAGACATTAGTGTTTGGGAGAACATAGAGTGGATGGAGATGTATAACATACATCTCCTGATATATATCAGGTTTTAATAACTTTATGGGTTACAAGTAATATATATAATCAAAATAATAGGGTTAGACCTTAATATAATCATTTAATCCTATTGAGATGGAAAATGCAAGCCTTTCAGTTTTGAAGAGGTCACAAACAAAAGGATTGATGCTTGAGTGATGTTTTTCCAATTGTTCAAGACTTTTTTATTAAGTAAAATTTAGATTTTAGCATCTACAATTTATAATTATTTCAGAGATCATTGAGTAGGTTATTTCATTTTCTCATAATGTTTTTGTTGGTTTCTTTTTGTAATAAGGTTCATAACACTATGTTGGGAAAAAGGGTATTGTTATAGGACCACATGGAATATCCTAAATAACTTCATTACTATGCAAATCATCCTTAAAAAGAGACTTGAAAGGATAAAATGATGATGGGGGATTGCATAATGATGCATGCAAAATTGGAGGTCTTTTGGAAATCTTCAAAATTGTTCAATAATGGAAAATTTATACCATTAATTCATGCATAGATAAACATGACCAAAATATATTAGATAATTTTAAATAGAGGCTAAGGGTCCATTTTTGCATGTCTACATAATGGAGAGTTTTAAAATGGTGGTTTTCATTACTGTTTGACCCAATAAAAAAATATAATTTAATGTAAATGTGTGCTAGGTAGGTCCTATTCACTTGTGATTATTACCAAATACACATTAAAAAATAATAATTATTGTAATGACTATTTATGGATATCATCTTGAGTTAACACAATGCACATAGCTAATATCCCCCCAAAATTAAAAACATTTGAGTGTAATCCCCAAAAAATTAAAAATATAATTAAAATGCCCATAAAAAACATCAATTAACACAAATAATATAATATTTTCTTTTTTTAGATGCCTATTAAATAATGATATAATACATACTTGTGTTGATGTTTTTGATCATAACTTGGTTAATAAATTCTTAAATCAAAGAGAAAACGATATGATAAACTAAAATGAGATAAGAAATACTAACATATATGTAATATTTATGATACTAAAATAAGAGAAATGTAATCTACATAAGATTAAATAATACACATGATTTTATCTAAAAAACTCTTTTGGAAAAAAACCTAACACAATAACCTCCTTTGTTATTATATTAGCTTAAGCATCTTATAGTACAATAAGTACTTCCATTTATTATTTTTCCCTATTGTATGTGCAAGTATATATAAGAATATTAATAGGCAATTGTCATATAGGTATTACAATACTATGGGTACAAAAACCATGGGTTATATAAAATGTGGGAAAAAACCGCCCAAATGCTCCCATTCTGGGTATATAGTCTAGTAGAGTGTATATCATAGAAAACATACAAAACATTTATAAAATAAATCAAGATAAAGAAACTAAGGCAAGTTATTTTATGTTGAATCTAAACTCTCATCAATTCAACTATCTACATAAGTAAATATGGTTTTGATAGTCCAAGTTCTCTTTCAAAATTTTGGATATTAAAAATTCATCTCTCTTCATTATTTATTTATATTTTGATTATGTTTACTTCAATATTATTTTGATTATTCTATAAATCAACTCTTTTTTCAAGGAACTTCACTTGGTAAGCATCAAATTATTATGAAGGCACTTCAATTGAGAACAGTTCAAATATTGTAAAGGTGCTCTAATTAGAGATATTTAATTGATTATGTAGGTAACTCAATATGTGAATAACTTTAAATGATTGTATTGGTTAAAATTAGCAAACAAATATAAAAAACACACTTCGTAGACTGATAGGAAAAATAAAAATGGGCACTTTCTAAAGGGGGTAAAAAATAATTCCATTGTCTACAAAATTCATTTAGTTTTACTTGTTTTAAAAGACATAAAATTTGACATCGTCATTAATTTTATTTGTTTATAGTACATACGATAAATTATTATTTATTATTGAAGGCGTGCAATATAATTTATTAAATTAAAAAAAAACATAATACATTCCTATTAAAAATATGGGTAGTATGAAAGTTTATCTCAAGAAAAAATCACTATAGAAATAAAATCATAATCAATAACCCTTAGAACAAAACACAAAATAAAAATATCAAGGCCAAAGGTCAAATAGCATATAGACACCAAACTCAAGTATCAAGAAAATTTTATATTTTTGAAGAATGCATAATCCACATAGCCCAATTTTCTTCCTTTTTTTTTAACTTGAGTTTTAGTCTTTTTATAAGTGAATACCAATCAATAAGTTCAAAACTACATAACAAAACTTAGAACATCACTAACATACAACGCTTTTTCTATTAATGAAACATTAACAATTCCTTTTTAAAAATAACCCCTACTTAAAAGTCTTCAATTCTCTTTTATTCATACGCTTTTTCTATTAATGAAACATTAACAATTCCTTTTTAAAAATAAACCCTACTTAAAGTCTTCAATTCTCTTTTATTCATGGTTAAAATAACTTCATCTATCCTATGGTCCACAACCTCCTATAATTCAAATAGTGGCCTCCACCCATTACTTCATAGAATTATTAATAGAAACTGAAGTAATAGTTTCCTCAAAATCATCTTTTTATGTTTTCGTGCCCTGTAAAGGGTCTCATAAATCTATTAATTTTAGGTTATTCATAAATTATTATTAAAAGAAGGAAGAAAAAAAAACGTATTACACAACTTTCTTTTTTAATGAACTGTACTTTATCTTTATATTTATATATATATATATATATATATATATATATATATATATATATCAAAGAAGGGTGTAGATTACACACCTTTTTTCATGAGATTTACTTATACCAATAATAATAATAATAATAATAATAATAATATCCCTTTTTCGTTTGTTGAAAGTAATAATTTATTCATTAAATTATACAAATTAACATATTATTATATAAATTTTATAATTTAATGTGCAATATTTTAGAATATTTTTTATAATAATATTAATAAATATATAATTTCTAAATTGTACTCATGTTTATTACAACTACTTATTGTTATTGGTAATGATAATTCAATTTTATATTTATTATTTATTGAAATTTATTTTTTTTTAAATAAAAAATTCAAAATTTAATTTTATAAAATAAATTAGTTCATGAAAATATCAACATGATTTATTTTTAATTAACATGCATAATCAAGCCAATTAAATTATATGAATTAACATATTATTATATCAATACTATAGTTTTATGTGAAATATTTTAAAATATTTCCTATTATGATATTAAAGAATATTTCATTTAGCCATTAATAATTGGATGATTTTAATATAATATATAACATATACATATACACACACATTTTTTAAATTGTATTCAAGTTTATTCCTACCATTTATTATTATTTTTTAGTGATAACTCAACTTTCTATTTATTATTTATTGACTTTTACACACACAGAGATATAATATATAATATACAATATATTATAATTTAATATATTGTATAATATTAATATTAATATAGTAACTAAATAATCATTTATAATAATATATAATATATTATATTAATTTAAAGTTTATTTATTGATATTTCATAGTGAATATTTCGTAATAATTTTAGTAAATATATAAAAAGTATTTCATATTGGAGGTTTTTGTTAAATTGTCAATATTATAATACATCTTTAATCTAATTCAATTTAAGTTACTTAAAATACAATACATTAAATATGAAACATGTTTAATTAGAATCGATTATTTGAGTTTTAAGGTGGAGTTTTAGTATTACAACCTAGGTTATATGTACACTGACTTACGCCATTTTTTGTTTCAATTTTACGTGTCCAAGCAAAGAGGTAATGTTGTGTTTGGCAGCGACACTGTCATATATATTAATTCACCCTCCAAATTGTTATTGGTAGCATCTTATTATTAAGATTAACTAATGCTCCCAATGTCCATCCCCATCCCTATAACCAATACTATGTTAAAACTTATGGGGTCCTCTAAGTAACAACACATTTTGACACTTGTTCATGAACTAAAAATGATAGACTACTTCACGATGGGGTTGCATGCATACTATCCTTTATCCTCCGAATCACATTTTATTAACTACTTCTTATAACATATTTTGTTAAATGCAAAACATGTTCATTAAGAGTGAAGAAATATATATAGATTACACTTGAGAAATGATATGAGCAAGTCAATGCTCCATTCATATCTAGATCCTAATATAAGCAAGTCAAGCTATGTTGTCTATTATATTGTTCTAATAAAAATAACTTACATAAATTTTTTGAGGCCAAAAACAATGAACATTTTTACTATATATAATTTAAGAATATTTTTTGACACATGACATAAGACATACGACAATTGACACATTCATTCCCATCTTCCCCCAACCTAAATAATCCTATCGTAATATACAAAAGAATCTTTCTCTAATCAAATTTTATAAAACATATCAAATGATCACATTACGTTACAGTTTTTAAGAAATACATACTAAAATTTACAAACACATTAAATTTGCAATAAACTTTTCAGTATTTAGAGGTGATGTGGAGCGTTATATATATATATATATATATATATATATATATATATATATATATATTACTTTAAGTTGTATTGATACATGGAAAAACTTTGAAAAAAACATCAATAAATAAAATAAAACTGAAAGCGATTTTATTTGAGATAGGCTTCGACATCTGTATTTGTTTCCGTCTCTCAGTCAGTTAACTGAATGTCTTAGACAAATAACCCTGCGGCCCTACTGCCCAACGTAACCCTCAGAAAACGTCCTAAAAACCGATGCCCAGTTCATACTAGCAGGGCTCTCCCACCTCTCAGATTTCGCTCTGAATGCCCCTCTACCACTACACCCGGCAAGCCCTCACAGAGCCTTCTAGCTCAGAGCAGGAGAGCTCCTGCACGGCCACAAAGCTAAAGCCTGGCGTGTTTGGTCCGACGACCTGTAACTCGGTTAGCAAGAGATTTGGAGTCGTCGTCTGGCACAAGACTGATTCGGCACACGGGGCAGGTGGTGTGCGACAGAGCGACATGTCGACACAGCGTGCATGAAAGGCGTGGCTGCACTTGGGAAGCAATTTCAACATGTCCTCGTCCTCAAAGTCTCCGAGGCACACCGGGCAGCAGGACCCCTTCGTCTGAGATTTTAACCCTTTAACGACTTTGAAGCTGAATTTTGGGAAGCTCTCAATCACCGTCCGCTCCAGCCCACGGGTGTCCACCCTGTTCAAACCCTCTGCATCGTAATTAATCCCGCCCGTCCAACTGGAAGCTCTGTTGCTATTGTAGCGGCGGGTGCAAATGGAGAAGATGCTCGCGAAGAAGAGAATGCCCAGCAGACTCACCAAAATAATGACTGCCGGTGAAAGCACCGGGACCTGGCAATTGTTATATTCGTCCGAATCGCCATTCATGCTTCTGTTGTTTGACAGACTCACGATTTTCATAGGCTTAACGGGATTCAGATTGCTGACGAAGAAAAAGATCCCTTCATCTACAGGGTACAATTCATCATTATTTTCCATCTTCCCCAGAATCATTCGTCGGCTCTTCATAGCCGTTAAAGGAAACCCCGAAAAATGCAAATTGCCCAAACTCTAAAAGTACTAATTTCAGTTGCCGCAAAATTATATGTACTGATTACATAGGACTTCTATTTCAACTATTACCCTGGCCAAACCACTCAGAAAACACCTGGTGCGTTCGACCTTGAACGATCAGGGTTAACACTCATTTAAACATTTTAGAAACATGCCTGGTTTAACGTGATTGAACGCCAATGTAATCAAGTATAAGTTCCTCTCAAACCAAAGGGTGAGCTAAATATTGAAGAAGAAGAAAAACAATAAATATATAAATAAAATGGTTAAGAAAAAAGAAAGCAAGCAAGCAAGTCCACCACGGATGTTTTCTCAGAAGAGACAGAAAGAGTGACATAAATCGGCCCCATCGGCCAGGCTTCAAAGGTTAGTCCCTCCAAAAACAAACCAAAAGAAACCGTTGACGTTGGAATTTCAAGGAATTTCGATTTATTGTCCTTCCTAAGGGAGGTAATATACCCATCACCTTTTCAAATAAATAATTGTTTTTGTAATAGTCAATCAAAAGACAGTTTGTAATTTATAAGTTAGGGTTATAGTATTTGATAAAATAATTATTTTATTTTATTTTTAAATAATTTTTTAATTATAAAAATTATTTTAAATATATATATATATATATATATATATATATATTTTTAATTCCATACAATAATTTTGTTATTTATTTTTTTTTTTTTTAATTTTATTAAAAAAATATGATATTAATTTTTAAAAATTGCATTTAATAATGCTGTACTTTCATTCAATGGTATTGTACATGCTTTACATCCTTTTATTGGTTTTGGTGGTGGATTTCTTTATATATTGTGGCATTTTATTTTCTTGTATGTTTATTTGATTTTTAATTTCGAAAATACATTTTGGAATTGGAGTCTTAGAATTCATATTAAAGTGATTAAATATAGATATTTGTTTTTTTACAAATTTGAGTTTTAACTAAATAAATATTAGATTTAGCTTTTGGGTTTTTTATTCATAAGTTTGGATTGATTTATTACAATTTATACTCTTGTAATGTGTGTTTTGTTTCATTACTTGATGCCCAATCAAAATTCATTGTATATCATTTTTTTACATAATTTAGATGTTATTTTAATGAGGGTTTGAACATCGATTCTTTAAATTTTAAATTCAACATAAATTGAAATCTATAATGATGAGGGTTAGAATAAAAATGTGACAAAATTTATAATTTTAAATGTATTTTTAGTACTTATTTTTTTAGATCTTGTATAGATTACAAGCTTCAATAATTAAATCTTATATCTTTTTAATATTAATTAAATTTTTTTTAAAAAAACATTGAATAAAAAATAACTAATATTAAACGTTACTTACTAATACTTCAATTGTAATTCTCAATAAAATTCTCAAAACATAGGGTTTAATAGTAAAACGTAAACCTATGCATATTAAAAAAAACCTCTTGACTTCCTAAGAAAATCTTTTAACTCTCTATTTTTTTTGGGTGAATATAAAGCACTATTTTTTTTAAGTTTATTTATATTAATCTAAAACAATAGTAATTATACTAACTTATTTGGATCTGTTTATATTTTTCTCTAGAAGACATAAAATTAATGGATTTATTTTGGTGTAATTTTACATTAGTTTTCTCAAAATGTACTGATTTTGATGTTTGAAATATTATTGATTTATTTTAATTCTTAGTTATATGCATGAGTGGATGTCAGCGTAATAGTGTTAAAGAAGATAATTATAAAAACTTAAATTTAGTTATGAAAATTAGATTAGGTCAATTTTGGGTTTTTTTTTTTTTTTTTTAAGAAGTTAATTTGTGTATTTATTTTAAAATTATTTTTTAAATTCAGTTTATTTTAAGTATTTAAAAATATTTATTTTTATGCCAAACTATTATATGCCATTTTAAAAGTATCTTATTGTTAAAAATACCTTTAAACATTTGTTTGATACAACCCAAATCTAAGGTTTTGCACATTTACCTATAGGATGGAAAAGTCCAATATGGACAATAGTGGGAAGAAATTATGTTCCATGTTGGAATTTTTTTTAATTTAACCATTCGATAGTAAAATTTTGATATTACCCCCTCTTTTACCCTTGCCTTCCATGTTCAAAGGCTTCCTAGCATGTGGTTTCGCATTTTGGATTGCCATAAAATTACACTCAAATCACTTTTTTAAATCAATAGGAAAAAAATCAAAATTTCAATATAAAGACATATTTATATTGTTTCACATTGAGCAAAAGATTCATATTCTTCAAAATTCTAATTTTGATCACTATAACCATTCCTCAACTAGGTCATTAGATTTTTATTTATCACTAAGAAAATTATGACCAAGTATTCAAGCCGGTTTTAGATGGATAAATATAATTAGAAGAGCACAATTGCAAAAAATATTTAAGTGGCTGAATTATACGTAATTCATTCCCTCCTTATAGTGTTTTATACATATGTAATACTCAATCATGTTAGAGTGATTAGGGCCAGATCAACCCAATTAAACTCCACTTTTTTATATATTTGTAGTTACTCAGCCATTGGTATCCCTATTGGGGATTCAACCCTCCAAAATTTATTTACAAGCCTTCAACACATCTTTAAAGGTCAAATATGTGTATACCCTAATTTAAAATATCACAAGTGATCACACCATAATTTCCTATTTCAAAAAAAAAATTAAAGGAAAAATGAAGTATGCTAGTAATGGAAGTTGATCTTATCCTCAATCTATCAATTTTATCCATTTTTTGTTTTAGTTCCTATTTCAGGGCACTCACATATTTTTTCAATGTTTTCTTTTTTCTATTTTCCACTAATCCACATACCAAAAAATCAGATAGAAAAAAACAAGTTTGAATTTTTAATTCATAGTTTTCTTTTAATCTTTCACATATTATTGTATTCAATTATTTACTTTCAATATGATTATTAAAAGGGTAATTTATAATACTCTCACTTATTTTAATAATTTTATCTTCATTAGATTTAATTACCACATTAATTCAATTTAAATAAAAAAATTGGTGAACCCATATGTTTTTTAAAAAAAAATTCAAACCCTAAGTTTTGCTTAGGATTCCAACCCTCTAGGGTTTTATTTTTTTTTCAAAAAAATTAAATAAATTTCTAAAATTTTGAAACTAATATAATTTTCTTTCAACTTTAAATCTAATTTTGATAAGAAAATAACATGATTTCAACCTCACACATAACGGTTAACACTAAAATCATTTTAGTTTAACTTAGATATGATATATGACACTAAACTAAAGGCCACATTAGGCACAATAATATCCTTTCATACTCTACCACATTATTCATGCATTCAAAATCCATATTGAATGCAAAATAAAAAAGAGATACCAATGAAAAGATAATACATAACCTACCTATTTGCATTATTTAAAATAAACCCCATAAAATAACACGTTCCAAATATGATAGAAATCAAAATCTTTAATTTCTTGAAATTAGTATGGATCAACTTGAATCTCAATGAAATTAGTATTCCCTACTAAAAATTCCACTTGCACATCATTATAATCTACCTCATTTAGTGCATTTTATGGATATTCAATAAAATGAAACACTCTTTATTTTGTATATATCCTCACATGTTCATCCTTTAGAAGAATGGTGTATATGACATGTCCATCTAAACATTACCCCAACTAAAGTTTCCCATTTTCATGACATAAAAATTCCCTAATTAGGAAGGTATTCCAACACAATAAAATATATCGAAAATAATAGACTTACTAAAATTTTTAATGGTAAACACTATTTATTAAATAGGCAAATTAATCACACACATTGCCTTGATGAATAAATAAAATTTGATGGCCTGACACATAATCAAAATTAAATGGTCCTATCACTAATATTAAATACAATAACTAATCATAGTTCAAGCTCTTAAGATAACATATCAAGAAAAAAATGATGATGACTAAATCATGGCACAACTCCCAAGTTTCAAAAAGTTACGTAAATCATTAAATGGACGTGGATAAATATTGAATCTAATTCAATATTCAAGTTACCAAATAGTTGAAAATATTTAATTATTTTCAAAAATTTATCAAAGACCCAAATAGGAAAAGACAAATCATGTTGAATATATCTTAATGATGGGGTAAATAGTTCATGTTTTAGTTTGTTTATTCCCAATGTCTTACATTTATGTTCAAGATAATTTAATTTCATCTAGATGTAGCCTTTTTCAATTAAAGGATAATGACAAAGCAATATTAGAATAATAAATTATTCAAATCTATAAATATCAAAGCTCATACTATAAACATCTTTGAAAATCCCTTTTTCCTCTCAATCCATATTCATCTTTTGTCTACTAAGAATCTCGCTTAGTTGTGCCAATGGTGTTGTGGAACTAAATATTCATGCACACTTTTCTAAAGCTGATTCTATGCATTGGTCAGTCTACAAAAATTCTTGGGTTAGAATATTATAGCTACTTACTCTCCTTTGAGTGTGTATTCCATAAACTAATAAAATTCTCTCATACTTAAAAATAAATGGTTCATGATCTCCCCTTGTCCTCTTCTTGGTCTCAATGTGTCATTCGACATTTAGCTTCATATGCATTTTATTTTGACAATATAATCTATAGATTATTATTAAGATTGGACCATGACATCTTCATTGCGAATTCCCCAATGATTTTCTTTTTTGTTATGGCATGTCCCAAAAATATACCTAGGTTTCTCTACATACTTTGTTTCTTCTTTTGTCTTTTTCTCAGATAGTTTGATTATTATTTCTTTCCCTTTATGATTCATCTTTGAGATTTCAATAAAAACTATTAACAAGTTATGCTCTAATCATTTCTTAGGTCCATGTCTTTGTCACTCGATCTTCAAGCTCTACAGTCTGCCAAACCATTTGTCTTTACATTTAATTCTTCTTAACAAACTACAATCAGGAATATAGTCAAACGATCACCTACCCATCCTTTCTCTTCTTTGTTTGAATGTCAAATTTAGGATCACTATCTATTGATGCCTTATCCTTCCATAGTGTGATTCCATATGTTAGATTTTTTCTTCTTTGACTCTATATCTACAGATACACATGATTTTGACACCTATCAAAATCTAACTTCTAGGGATGTCTTTAAGGATCCATAAATAGATTTATACACTTTATATAGGCTAATTCTATGATATTGTGCCATATAATATGATCTGGAGACTATGGGATATTATTTTTTGACTACTCTATGTTCCATGTCTTTCATGTTGTAGCTCCCGTGATGGTGCAATGTGGTGTCACATAGATCTTAGGGTCTTTAGGGCTTTATTATTGGTCTTGTTTATTCCATCTCTGATATCATGCCACATAGAATGATCTTGGAAATTCAAGTGTTATATCTCCATTCCTCATCAAGCAAACTTGCTAGAATATCTATGGACATCTATAGTTGATAAATTTAGATTTGGCTTTTTTAAACTAAATTTTGAGATATATATTATTATGGGGCAGTAGGATATTACTTGTGCTACATGATCACCCTGCTATGAGTTAGGTATAAGTAAATGTTTACTTTATGATATTTTTAATTTATCATTTCAATATATATTTTATGATGAATGTATATTATGATAGTTATGACTTAACTACCTTTTTTTATGTATATGTAAGAGAAATCATCCCTCAGAGTGTACCAGAGGGAGAGCATCATCAGAGAGGGTGACATAGATCATGATGTCGAAGAGTGATAGAGAAATTGGCTAGTACCCTACACACACCACAAATAACTAGAACATGTTAGGTGCATAATGAGTGGTTACCATAATGTGTTTAATGTCACTTGTAATAGATAGATGTTTTTTATGGTTTGATAGCATATTTTAATGGTTTTGTGGATTTTTTCTAGTGTGACTTGAATGTGGCCATAAATGTTTGATATTTTCTTTATTATACTAATTAGGGTTATTAGTCTATAATTTAATCATTAAACCATCATGACGATTTGAAATGAGAATTAATAAATATACTAATTCTTATAAATTTGATTAAAAAGAAATAAAATGTTGCAAATCTAGAAATTTCTATTGAGAAGAAAAGTGGTAAAACAAAAAGAAAAGAGGAAATACAAAAAAAATCCATAAAAATAAATAAATGAAAAAAATATTAAATAAGGAATAAAAGTAAGGGAAAAAAAAGGTACACCCTTCTATTTTCCTCTAGGAAAGGAAAAGAGATAAAGGGGCTATCAAAGTAAAAGAGAGGGGGAAACAGAGTGAAAAAGTGATTGTAAGAGAAGTAGATAAATAGGGACGCAGGGAGAAAAGAAGAAAAAGAATCAGGTAGAAGAAAAAAAAGTGTTTCTAGGTGGGTAATGCATTCTATTATATGTATTTTTGAATTGTATAAAAATTATATATTCTTCTATGTTTATCTGATTACATATTTATATTCTAAATGTATATAATATATTAGTAACAAGAGAATCATTAATACCTAAATTAGTAATATATTTCTATAATCATTAAAGACATCTCTTGGGAGGTAGTGACTTGCATTCGATAACTGACCTTTGGAACTAGGCGATCTATATACATACATGTTGTATACTTAAAGTATTTGTTTAAGGCATTGATAATATTGGAAATGACTATATAGATAACCACACTATATTAAGACTATTCCATTAGACTATGTGGTATCATTAATGTATATATACTTTTATAGTAATTTTTTATGTTCTAGAAATGGTTTGTGTAAATATAACTCTACTGACACTGATCTAGTTGTAAATGCATAGAGAAATAGTAAAAAATTAAAAAAAAATTTAAAGTTATATAAATCTATTAACTATTTAGATCAAATTGGATGCTTGTGGGCATAGTGGGGAAATTTATATGATCTTGTATACTATTAAATACCTATAATTTATATTATAATGGGATCATTATTTATTTCCCCTACCAGCTATTATGCTTTAGGTGACTATAATTTTAGCATGGTGAATATTATTTATATGGGGTGCCATAGTCTGTCATGTCTAGCTTGCTCATTCTCTTCACTTTGGTTTGGATCTATTTTGGGGAATTCACCAAAATATGATATTCAATTACTTATTTATAAATGACTTCACCTATTTAGAAATGTCTAGTTAATACCACATATACTTGTTAATACAACATATTTTATGTATAAGTTCTTAATCATTTATTTATACCCAATATATTTAAAAATGGTTGCTATCTTAATTTTTAGAAATGTCTATGCGTATACGTATAATTTCTAGTGTGGTTTATATGTATTAAAATATATGTGGTATACTTGATAGTGTATTTAATAGTAATAATTTAAAAACTAATTATTAGGATAACAAGACATGATTGTATATTTAAAAAATCTAGAGCATGATACAAATATGATATGGAGATTCAATCTACTATTCCATTCTCAAACATATTCCTTAAACACATTCTATAAAATATTTTCTAACATATTTTATTCCCAACATCTCAATATATTACATTCTATCTCTAAGTCATTATAAGTAGAATGGTAGCCTAATAAATATGTATTAGCGTCAGAATATTAGCCTAATACATATTCTAACATATGAATCTATGTCTGAGTATACACATTATAATATATTTAGTTCTCACAAGTATGGAATATACATATGGTGAGACTAAGTGTACATATTGTGGTAAATAAAATATACTTATAATATATACTGAGTAAACCTGCAAAGACCTATAATATATTTTGGGAGTGTATATTTCATAATTAAAAGTTATTTTAAGAGGTTAGTATAACTAAATACACCACTTGTCATTGATTATTTTATGCATATACCTCAAATACATCACAAATATGTTATGTACTCAATGAAGAGATTATGATGTATATGTTGGTATACAATGAGAAAAGATATAAAGATATGTTGTGAAGTTCATATAACTTATTTACAGACTTAGCCATGTATTCATCCCTTTCCCTATAGCCTTGATATTTGAATGGAATTTATAATGGTCGAAATCATAAATTGTTAATCCAATTTTAATATATATTATGATACAATAATTATGGGAATTACTTTTATATTATGATGATACTTTGGGTAGTATTTTTTTATAGTATATGTGGCAGCTTAGAAATATGATAAATGGATTACATATTATTTGGCCTCACTAATAGTTACCTATTATATTTATGATCATATTATTATATCCAAGAATATGACCTATGTGATATCTAGGTGTTTTGGATGTAAATTATCATACTAAATTGACTCGTCTTTAGTATGTTATGTTACTATTCCATTACTTAACTTACCTTCGATTAATAATGTATAGTAATAACTATCAATTGGATAAGTTTTGTGGACTTTCATTATATTATGGTAAGCCTCATGATTTGGGGATCACTTTCCTATATAGTGTGGGTAACAAAGCACGTAGTGTGGATGTAACACTAATAGTATCTACACATTTATGAGTTAATAGAAGTATTTTTGGGAACATAATCTTGGTCATGTGTACTTGGATTATAAATATACATATTAGAGCTTTATGAGGGTATGTAAATAAGGCTCTGAGAATATAGAAATGTGTATTTTATGCTTTGTATGAGTTGAGAATTGTTTGTTTATATTAAGTTGGTTGAAATAAGTATTAAGGGGTCCGTAGGACTAAAACCATAACCATATTGAAATTTTTTTTTGTAAAAACAAAATGAGATGTTTAAATAAATGTTATAACGAGTTTATGATTTATCTGCTAATTTATAATTATTGATTGGTTGTTAGTTTTATATTAAGTACTTGTGTGTAGTATATTATTATGAGAGTGTTTGGTTGTATCCATCATTTAATGGTGCATTGTGAATTGTGATTATATATATATATATATATATATATATATATATATATATATATATATATATATATATATATATATATATATATATATATGTATATATGTTAATATTCAATTTAAACTTAGGGTATACTTGGGTTGTATAAACCCATATTTGTTTTCTTGTTATTATCTGCATGTATCGTTGGATTCTTGGAATCATAAATTGGGTTATGTGTTTTTTATGTAGTTGAGAACTACGATAGTATGAGATACCATAGATTACTAAAGTATAAATATATGTTGTACCCAAATAGTACATACTATAATCATTATGTTTAGACTTATATCTATGTTTGATTGATTTAATGTATACATTTTAGTTATTGATGTGATTAGCATGTTTTGTAATAGTTGATAATAATTTTTGTAAGCATGCATAGAACCTTTCAGATTTTAAAGAATGCCATAATTGAATATTATGTGTTCCATGAGAACTATGACTTTCTTGATCTTATCTAGTTGCATGAGTACAATCATATGTTTCATGTAGTAATGAATACATTATTATGAATGTTTATGGAAAAATAGTAGTTATGACTTAGAATATTAGACTATGGTAATATGAGTTACCATAGGATGTAACATGATGGAAACTAATTGTCATAGTGAAAATTTGCAATTTAATGTGGATTTACATTGGTGGTATAAATTTTAGTCATTATTTATCATATAAAATAGAAATTAATGTAAGATTCATTCATATTTTTGATGGAATAAATATATATTTTGGTTACTCCTATGTTCAACATATTATATAATTTGTTTGCTAGTAGGATATAAATTAAATGGATCTCATGGTTGAATTTTATTTGACCAATCTGCATTACTAATACAAAGTAAAGAGTGAGATGGATTTCACTAGCTTACTTGTATCACAATGATAGATGAAGGCATTCTGATCAAGTCATGTGTATGAAATTTATTCATATATACATCATTATAATTTATTATTTATAAAAATTTGAGACAAAGTATGTTTAGTGAGACATTATCATTTCATAAGTAAGGTTTATATGTATGTGAGATATCTTGTAATAAAACAAATTTTTATGATACACTGCATGTGTAGTTTATAAATCATATAGTATATAAGTACTTGCTTGTCTCTCTATATTCCCACACCGTCACTATCTACTCATCCATGAAAGGGGGGACATTTACTTATGAGATTTGTATGGGGGATCGTTGGTCTATGTTTGGTGTAGAAAAATGCTTAAATGATGCTCTCCCTCTCCATAACATTATTACTTATCGACATTACACTTGAGATTACCATAGATACTTGAGTTTGAGAACTATTATATAAGCGATACATGCATCTTATATGTAAATTGTATTATTTTGTACTTGTTATTGAATATGATAATGAAAGTTAAAGTTGTTATTTTATGTTGATAGTGGTGGTGTAGATTTGTATCAGTTGTGATTGAGTTAATATAGTTACTTTCTATATGTGTATTAAGATGTGCTCTCATGATACTAAATATCAATGATATGTGATGTAATATGCATGTTTGATATTATCTCACTTTGATTATTTCATATGGTCATTATATATTCTCATGGTGTAATATATTTTTGGTAAATGTGTTTATTTAAAAAAGAATTTGATTAACCCAATGGGGTTGTTACATTTGGTATCATAGTTGTGGCTTGAACTTTAGGATCTAATGCGTCTATTAGAATTTTCATGTCTTTATATTACCTAGTGTGACCCTATCAACATGAAATATTATGATGATATTTTGGATTTTTGGTACCTCAGTGTGGAACCATGTTACACCATGATTAAAGTCTTGAAACTTGGTAGATCATTATATATGGCTTGGTGACTATTTTTTGTATGAAACATTCATGAAAGGTGTGTAGAAAACATTGAGTGTGTACCCTTAGGATCACTCATAACCTTTTTAGTTATTAAGGGGTGGGTTTATCGAGTGTCCTAATGGTGATAGTTGAATACAAGGTTTGGGTAAGTGAGTACATAGCATAGTTCATGAGTTGTGAGTAAGATATTTCTATCATAGTTTGATCGTTTAGATCGAACACCTTGAGAGTGACTATATCCTTTCTTGTTTATCAATTCACCATTATCATTATGTTTTATGTTGAGAGTGTTTAATAAACATGGGATGCTTCTCACTTAAAAAATATGTGGATTAATTTTGTGTCTTAAATACACTTATCCTATAAATGGAAAATATTATAAAACCATTTTTGGAAATTTATTGTAGTAGAGTGTTGTTATTTTTCTTGAGAATTCTTTTATCTTAGCATCTTGTTTAATTGGAAACCTTAAATTATGTGGTTTAGGAAGGAGTGTCATCTCTCTTAGTTAGCTTAGAGGTGAGTTATTATTATCTCATTTTTACTTTACATTATTATAATCTACCAAGAGGATTGATATTTTCTTGATGATTGAACTTGTCTCTGAAATGTTGTTTTGACCATATTCCATGGAGTCATGGGATAAATGTCTTCTACTTATTATTGATAAATAAGTTGTTAGATAGGATGGATTGATACATCTTTGTGGTTAGTATCTTCTCCCAGTTATGATAATAGATTGTTATACTATTCTTACACATTTGGTAAATAGATAATATTTTGGCAACATTGAGTTGTGGCATTTTATTTTTACCTTGTGAGGGTATGTAGGAATTTTGAGAAGATATCCCTTTAATTTTCACTTGTGACTCTTTAGAGTCCATAATTTATCTAACTTGTGATTTTAGACCATGTGGAGTGGCAAAATTTTAATTATATATTAAGAACTATAAGTTAAATATAATTAGTATGAAATCATACACCCATGATTATATTGATATTTTTATCTTTTGTTTAAAATATGTTGTTTTTATGAGTTATTTTTATACCTTTTTCTAGAAGTGAGTAGGGTACAGGATCTATGGAACATCTTGTCAATCTAGGGGTTGAGATAAAATTTTAATTCATGGCATTCTAGCTGAGCAAGAAGAGAGATATTATTTCATTTGTTCCTTTATGAGGTTGTAAGGATATTTTGATCCTTGGTATTTTTATGTTATGTTAATTTTATCATTATTTCTCTTAACCATGAATATAATAGACTAAATTAAGTTGTGAATTATGATACTAGTTATGTGTGGCTAGTGGCAATTTAATACAATTATAAATAGATTTTTTGATTTATCTTGTATGTATGTTGAAAACATATAAAATTATTTAACTCATATTATTGATTTCTATACTTTTTTAGCATAAAATTGTGATTTATTGAACATTATGTACTTTTAAAAGATCATTAGGTCATGAAAACCTGAGGGAAGAGTAGTGAATTAAGAACATGAGTTCTAAGTGATAGGATGATATCCTACTTAGCATCATTTTGAATTAGTTATTATTAAGTTGGAATCGATAGTTGGATTTATTTAATCCAAGATTTGGTAGGTGGAACTTGTCAAATTCAATCATATGACCATGTGCATGTATATGGTAGAATATTTATTCTATAATTTTGTATACATTGAAAATGAAGTATTTTCAGTTCCTATTCATTGTCTCACTTTTCAAGATTTCTATGGAGTAGTGATAATATTTACAAGTTGTAATTATCAGAAACTATGTAGAGTACCGATAGTATTTACTTATTCACATCAATCTTACCATGTATCCTAATTACTATTATCTAGAATGATTAAAAAAATACTCGTTAAGATAGGGAGATGCGTAGAAGGTTGGAAGAATTTGTTGAACTCTCCCTAGTCATTTATTTTGACTTGTTTGATGATTTTATGTGCTCTTGAGAAGTGAGGCCTATGGTATGTAGGCTTGTATTAATAGTTCTAGACCCCAAGGTGGTCATGATAGAAATAATCAAAATAAGTAATAATTACAAACCATGATTGTGTAATTGATAAATATCATAAAGTAGGGTCTTATGGGATCAATACTCTGAGAATAGTGTAACTTGAAGGAACTACGGTGAGTTCTATAGGTAATTTTCTATTTATTATTTAATTTGATGTTATATATCATGTTTTTTATTTGATAAACAATTCTTTTATTCATAAATTATGATTAAATAAGAGTCATAAAAGATGATGACTAGATTTAAGGGGGGAGGATGTTACATCCTAATTCATCTCTATAAAAAATTTTAAGAATAACCATAGATATCTATAGTTGACAAATTTAAATTTGGCTATTTTTAACTAAGCTACGAGATATATGTTGTTATGGGGTAATAGAATATTTCTTAGATTACATGGTCACCATGATATAAGTTAGTTGTAAGTAAATATTTACTTTATGATCATGTTGATTTGTCATTTCAAACTATATTTTATGATGAATGTATATTATGACTGTTATGACCTAACTACCTATTTTGTTGTGAGGTGGATGTAGGAGAACTCATCCTTCAAAGTATTTTAGAGGGAGAGCATCATTGGATATGGTGATGTAGATCATGATATCAGAGGATGACATAGAAATATGTTAGTACACTACACATACCATAGATAACTAACACATGTTAGATACATAATGAGTGGTTAGAATAATGTGTTTAATGTTGCTTTCAATAGATAGATGTTTTCTATGGTTTGATAGCATATTTTAATAATTTTATGAAATTTATCTAGTATGATTTACATATGGATATGAATGTTTTGATTTTTTTATTAGACTAATTCAGGGTATTAGTCTATAATTTAATCATTAACATGTCATGACAATTTTAAATGATTATCAATAAATATACTCATTATTGTAAATTTGAGTAAAAGGAAATAAAATGTTTCAAATCTAGATATTTCCATTGAGAAGAAAAGTGATAATACAAAAAAAAGAGGGAATAAAAAAATTCATAAAAATAAATAAATGAAAAAAGAGGGAAAAAACTATTAAATAAGGAACAAAACTAAGGAAATCAAAAAAATAAAACTACACCCTTCCTTTCTTCTCTAGGAAAGGAAAAGAGATAAAGGGGAGATCCAAGTAAAAGAGAAGGGGCAACAGAGTGAAAAAGTGATTGGAAGAGAAGTAGAAGAATAGGGACACAGGGAGAAAAGAAACAAGGGAATCAGGTAGAAGAAAAGAAAAGTGTTTCCAAGTGGGTAATGCATTTAATCTATATATTTTTTAATGTATAAAAATTATATAAGCTTATCTATTTGTCTAATTATATAATTATATGTCAGATGTATATAATATATCCATAACTAGAGATTCATTAATACCTAAATTAGTATATATTTCTATAATCATGAAATACATCTCATGAGAGGTAGTGACTTTATTTAGACAATTCACTTATGAAACTAGGTGATCTGTATACATTCCTATTGCATGATTAAAGCATTTTTTTTGGCACTGATAATATTGGAAATCATTGTATAGATAACCCAAATATATTAAGACTATTCCATTAGACTATGTGGTATAATTAATGTATATAGACTATTTATAGTGATTTTTATGCTCTAGAAATGGTTCATGTAATTATAACTCTGATGGCATCGATCTGATTATAAAGGCATAGAGCAACAATAAAAAACAAAAACAAAAAATATATTTATATAAATCTATTGACCATTTAGATCAAAATGGTTACTTGTGGGAAAATTGGGGTGATTTATATGATCTTGTATATTATTAAATATCTATAATTTATATTATAATGGGATCACTATTTATTTCCCCTACTAGCTATTATGCTTTGGGTCATTATAAATTTATCATGGTGAATATTATTTATATTGGGTGCTATAGTATGACATGTCTAGCTTGCTAACTCTCTTCACTTTACTTTGGATCTATTTTGGGGACTTCACCAAAATATGATATTCAATTACAAATTTAGAAATGACTTCACATATTTAGAAATGTCTTCTTAATACCACATAATTTAAGTACATATTCCTAATCATTTATTTCTACCCAATATATTTTAAAATGGTTTCTATCATAATTTTTAGAAATGTCTATGTGTATACATATACTTGCTAGTGTATTTGATAGTAATAATTTAAAAACTAATTATTATACTAACAAGACATGATTGTATATTTAAAAAAATCTAGAGAGTCAAAGATATGATATAGAGATTTAATATGCTATTGTGTTCTCAAACATATTCCATAAACATATTATATAAATGAATATAAGTATTTAATTATATGTTCCATTCTATAAAATATTTTCATAACATATTCTATCCCTAGATCTCAATATATTACGTTTTAGCTCTGAGTCATTGTAAGTAAAATGTTAGCATAATAAATATGTATTAGCATCAGAATATTAACCTAATACATATTCTAACATATGAATCTATGTATGAGCATACATATTATAATCTATTTAGTTTTGACAAGTATAGAATATACATATGGTGAGACCAAGTATAGATATTATGGTAAACAAAATATAATTATAATCTATATCAAGGTAAACCTCTAGAGACTTATAATATATTATAGGAGTGTATATTAGGTAATGAAATGGTATTTTGAGAGGCTAGTATAATTAAATATACCACATATAATTGAGAATTTTATGTATATACCTCAAATACATCACAAATACACTATGTACTCAATGAAGAGATTATGATTTACATATGGGTGTACAACAAGAAAAGATATAAAGATATATCGTGAAGTTCATATAACTTATTTGAAGACTTAGCCATATATTCATCCCTTTCCTTGTGGCCTCAATATTTGAATGGAATTTATAATGGTAGAGGTCATAAAATGTTAATCCGATTTTAATATATATTATGATAAAATAATTATGATAATTAATTTTATACTATGATGATACTTTGGGTAGTATTTTGTTATAGTATATGTGGCATCTTAGAAATATGATAAACAAATTACATATTATTTGGCCTCACTAAGAGTTAGTTGTTATATTTATAATCATAGTACTATATCTGAGAATATGTCTCATATGGTATTTGGGTGTTTTGCATGTAAATTATCATACTTAAATTGGCTCGTAATTAGTACCTTATGTTACGAGCCCATTACATAAATTTGATGCATAACACATATTAACATCTATAAATTGGACAATTTTGGTGGACTTTAATTATATTATGGTAAGCCTCGTGATTTGGGGATCACTTTCCTATATAGTGTGGGTAACAAAGCACATAGTGTGGATGTAACACTAATAATAGCAACACATTTATGAGTTAATAGAATTATTTTTGGAAACATAAAATTAGTCATGTATACTTGGGTTATAAACTATATTAAAAAGTATACATATTATATCTTTACTAGGGTATGGAAATAAGGTTATGAGAATATATAAATGGGTATTCTATGCTTTGTATGAATTGAGAATTTATTGTTTATACCTAATTGATTGAAATAAGTCTTAAGGTGTTCATGGGATTGAAACCACAAATATATTAAAAAAATCTTTTAGAAAAATAGAATGAGACATTTAAATGAATGTTTTAACAGGTTTATGATTTCTTTACTTCTCTGCAATGATTGATTAAATATTAATTTTATATTAAGTACTTGTGTACAATACATGATTATGAGATTGTTTGGTTATATCCAGCATATAATGGTCCATCATGATGTGTTCTTATAGATATGATGCTTTGAATGCTAGTAATTAGTTTAAACTTAGGAATATATTCAGGTGGTATAATCATGTACTTGGTTGTTTGTTATTAACTACATGGATCATTAAATTATTTGAATCATAAGGTGGGTCATGTAGTTGTGAACTATGATAGTATAAGATATCATAGAGTAGTGCAACATAAATATATGTTGTACTCAGATGGTATATATTACAACCATTATGTTTAGACATATATCTATGTGTGATTGATTTAATTTATGCATGCTAGTTATTGTTGTGATTAACATGTTTTGTAAAATTTGGTAAGACATTGTGTATACATGCATATAACCTTCAAAAGTTTAACAAATGCTAGGATTGAATATTATGTTTTTTGTGGGAACAATGACTTGATTTATTTTATCTAGTCACTTGAATATAAGCTTGTATTTCCATGTAGTTATGACTACCTTATTATGAATGTTTGGAAAACTAGTATTTATGTCTTAGAATATTCAATTATGGTAATATGGGTTACCATAGGGTGTATAATGTTAGAAACTAATTGTCATAGTGAAATCCTATAATTGAATGTGTATTTATTTAGGTGTTATAAATTTTAATCATTATTATTAGTATGAGATAAAAATTAATGTAAGATTCATTCATATGTTTGATAGAATAAATATATGCTTTGGTTACTCCTATGTTTAGCATGTTACATAATATGTTTGTTAGTAGGCTGTAAATTAAATGAATATTGTGGTTGAATTGTATTTGACCAATATGCATTACTGATATGGAGTAAGGAGTGAGATGGACTTCATTTGCTTATTAGTATCATAATGACAGATGAAGGCTATCCAATAAAGTGGAATGTATGAAATTGATTGATCTATATATCATTATTATTTATTATTTATAAAACTTTACACCAAAGTATGTTTAGTGAGACATTATCATTTCATGAGAATGGTTTACATGTTTGTGCGATATCTTGTAATAGAATTATTTTCTATAATATATTGCATGTTTTGTTTAGAATCATACAACACATAGTTACTTGTTTATCTCTCATGATTACCACATTGTCACTATCTACTCATATGTGAAGGGAGGAGAATTTCCTAGTGGAATTAATGTGGGGGACTGTTACTCTATAATTGATATGAAAAAATACCTGAATGATGCTCTCCCTCCTCACAGTAGTATTACTTATCAAGACAACACTTGAGATTGCCATAGATACTTGAGGTTTGGAATTATGCTCTAGGGGAGACATGTATCTTATATTTACATTGTATTGTGTTGTACTTATTATTGAATATGGTCATGAGATTTAAAATTACTTGTTATTGTATGTTGACAACAGTGGCTATAGATTTGTATTAGATCAAGTGGATATAATATAGTTAGTTTCTATATTTGTATTATTATGTGCTCTCATGATATTAGAGATCAATGATATGTGATGTAACATGCATATTTTCTATTATCTCACTTTGAGTATTGCATATGATCTCTATAGATTCTCAGGTGTAATCTATTTTTGGTATATATGTTTATTAAAAAAAAAATTGACAAACCCTACAGGGTTGTTACATAAAGAGATCTCTCAACTATTAAAGTTGTACTCATCCTTTTAAATTCTAACTCCATGAGATATGACCAAATGACACAATATTATAATTTCAAGGTTAGAAAAAATTTAAACTATGCATTACCTTACTTGATCTTTGAATCCCAAAGATGCAACCACATGTCACAATCATGGGACTCAGAAGAATTTCAACATAGTTGATTTTAAAATTCTTGAGATCTACCCTAATTAAATGAGATCATACCATGTGGCATGGTATTGTAATTTTTATACCTTCAACACTTAGTCAATTTAATAAATCTTCTTCATTAAATTTTTCGGAGAGATTCAAACAGTCGATGATGCCATGTGGTACCTTTACATTGAATCTTCAATCAGAGGCCTTCATTGTTTTAATTAACCCTTCGAGTCATTATTTCTCATGATGATGCCAATGATGCCATGTGGAAATATCATAGAGCTTATGGTCACAAAGATTCTATGGAACGTTATTTCCCTTCTACTCACTCACTCTCTGAAATCATTCCACATGTCATGATTTATGGGTTTTGGTCCTTAGAATGAATATAGACTTTTGTTTTGTTTCGATCACCAAATCTATCAACATGTGAAAAAATCATAGAAGCTTAGGAGTTGGTTGAATTTTGAACTATTGACTACCTTCCTCCAAGCTCTGAGTGCTTGAGATGTGGCCACACATCATAATCTCATAAGGTTGAGGCTTGAAAGACTTAACAATTTTTGGAAGAGCCATTTACCACAAACTAAAACACCCAAGATTTTGACATATGGAAAAAATCAATGGCTCAGAACAATTTAGAAGATCTCTGTGGATAAATACAAGGCAAATTCGACTTAGTAAATAATTACTAAGTTAGTTGAATATTTAAACCTGACATAGAAAATAAACAAAGCTAAATTTAGCTTATCAAGGTCCATGTAAGTCGATAAAGACATAAATTAAGTATGATTTACAATTCAAAAGATTTGAAGAAAACCTCCACAAAAGCAATTGTGGCTAGGCAAAATATATTACAAACTCAACTTAGCCACTTTAAGTCAAATAAGAATTTTAAATTGATAATATGACCATTTAAAATGAGATTTGAAGAAAAACAATTATCAATTAAATGAATAAAAATCACAATTCAATTGAAATAGTTCAATAATGAAATCAAAGGTCTAATGAATTAAACTATTGAAATTGCACTTTTCAATTTAACTCTTAAGCTTATGCTTCAAGAAATAAGGCATAAATGTTTCAAGATAAAACCTTTAAGTGTACAATAAACAATTTAAGCTAGTTTTGGAGGATTTGAAAGTAATGCTTTTCAATGTAACAATTATTAAACCCACATTGTATCACTTGAACTTGATCTTAAAATGACATGAAGCACCTAAAACCATTAATGAATCAAATCCAAATTTGCCTAAATAAAACCTCAATGGACCAATTTTTAAGCTTGAGTTCTCGACCAAGATTGTTTATTATTGTAAATAAATGGTCCACATAAGGTTATTCAATTCCATCAAACACATGAATTAAAACCTAAAAACAAAAAATTAAAAATAACCTTTTCTTAACTTGAATAGCATTCATAAATGAGGCCATGTAAGTAGGCAAGAACATTAAAAAAAAAATAAGTATCTTAAAACAAAAGGGTCCTCATGTAAGATTTCAAATATTAGAGCATATTGGACCTAAAAAATTTACAACTTCTTTCGGGAGACTATGATTCATAACCCAAAAATAAAAATAAAAAATAAAAAATAAAAAATAAAAAATAAAATAAATAAAATAAAATAAAATAAATAAATAAATTTACAAACCTGAACAAGAAATACAAAGCTACAAACTTCTTCTTTAAATAAAACTAAAAAGATGAAAGCACTCAATTCTACTTCAACATGTGACACACTAAGTTAAATAGTTGCCTAAGGTCATCAATGTGTGTTAGAGTGATTTATTATTTTATAGCTCTTAAACTCATAAAGAAATTTAAACTTGTCTAAAACAATCAGAACTTTTGAGAAGAAAATTTTGGATGTTTAGCTTTGGAGGGAGTGGCATGGGAATTTCTATGATGCTTTCTAGGTGTCTATAGCGACGGGTGCAAATGGAGAAGATGCCGGTGAAGAAGAGGATCCCCAACAGACTCACGAAAATAATGACTGCGGATGAAATCATCGGGACATGGCAATTGCTATATTCGTCCGAATTTCCACTCATGCTGCTGTTGTCTGAGAAACTCGCGATTTTCATATGAATAACGGGACTCAGATTGCTATCGAAGGAAAAAATCCCTTCAACTAGAGGGTACAAGTCATCAATATTTTCCATCTTCCCCAGAATCATTCGTCGGTTCTTCATAGCCGTTAAAACAAACCCCGAAAAATGCAAATTTCCCAAACTCTAATGGTACTTATTTCAGTTGCCGCAAAATTATATGGACCGACTACGTAGGACTTCTATTTCAACCATTACCATGGCCAAACACCTGGTGCAATCGACCTTGAACGATGGGGGTTAACACCTCATTTAGACATCTTGAAAACATCAATGGTCCACCACGGATGTTTTTTCAGAAGAGACAAAAAGAGTGACATAAATCGGCCTCATTAGCCGGGCTTTTTCAAGTCCTTCCAAAAACAAAAGAAAAGAAAGCGTTGACGTTGGAATTTCAAGGAATTTTGGTTTATTGCCCTTCCCTAGGGAGGTAATATACCCATCACCTTTTTAAATAAATAACTATTTTTTAATTGTCAATCAAAAGAGAGAATTTTTAATTTATAAGTTATGGGTATAGTTGCTGATAAAATAATTATTTTAAATTTTTTAGAAAATATAATTAGGTTTTATTAATTTAATTTTGTTGAAATAGTTTTTTAATTATAAAAAATAACTTTTAAATGTAAAAAATATGATTTTTCATATTAATTTTTGTTTAACATTTTTTTTTTTTTAATATCCCATATAATTATCATGTCATTTTTCTCTCTATTAATTTTATAAACAAAGGATATAATTTTAATTTTAAAAAATTGTATTTAATAATGTGGTGTTTTCATTTGAAGGTGTTGTATATGCTTTACACTCATTTATTGGTTTTGTGTTGGATTCTTTTATTTATTATAGCATTTTATTTCTTTGATTGTTTATTTGATTTTTAGTTTATCAATATTGGATATAACTTTTGTGATTTTTATTTAGAAATTTAGATTGATTTATTGTAATTTGTCATCTTCTAATTTGTGATTTGTTTACTTGCTTGTTGCTCAATGAAAATATGTTGTATTTCATTTTTTATGTAGTTTGTATGTTATTTTAATGGGGATTTGAACATGATTCTTCATTTCAAATTTAAAATGATTTGAAATCTATATCAATAAAAATTTGAATAATAATATGACAAAATTCATTATTTTAAATTTATTTGTTTTAAATAATAACTTGAAACACTTATATTTCTCAAACACATCTTTACAATTAAATTGTATTATTAAATAATTAACTTTTATATTTTTTAATATCAACTAAATATTAAATAAAATTTTGATGAAAAAAATATTAAAATAAATTTAATGGTTTCTTAAAATTAATATGTTACACACTATTTACTTATACTTTCAATCTAATTTTCAAGAAAATGCTCAAAACTAGGATTTAGTACTAAAACCCTAGACCTACGCATATAAAAAAACTCATTTAACTTCCTTGGAAGTTCTTTTCACTTTCTAATTTGTTCGGAATATGAGTCACTATTTTTTTTGGTTCTACATTTCATGGTTTTTAAGTTGTTAATTATATTCGTCTTCAATCATGGTAAGTATACTAACTTGGTTGGATGTGTTTATTTTTTTCCCGTAAAGACAAAATGCTCACGGATTTATTTTGGTGCAATGTTACATCAGTTTTATGCCAAATGCATTGATTTTGATGTTTGAAATCACTATCATGATATTTTATTTTTTAGGTAGATGCATCAATGGATACTAGTGTAATATTTTAAAAAAAGAAAATTTAGTTATAAATATTTAATTATTTTTAAATTAGTTTATGTATTTATTTTGAAATTATTTTTCACTTCATTTTATTTTAAGAATTTAAGAAGATCTATTTTTATATCAAATCATTATATATTATTTTAAAAATAATTTGATTGTTAAAAATATTTTTATATATTTGTATGGTGAAATTTTGTATTTTTTTAAGAAACATAAATATTTAGTATGGACAATAGTGGGAGAAATTCATATTCTATGTTGGATGTTATTGTTTTTAACCGTATGATCTTTAAATTTTGATATTAACCTTCCTTTACTCTTGTTTTCCGTATTGTTAGGCTTTTTAACATGTAGTTTACCCTTTTAGATTATTATAAAAGCTCACTCAAGTCACTCTTTCTAACCACTTTGAAAAACATATAAATATAAATACATATTTACATTGTTTCACATTGAGAAAAAATTACATATTCTTCATAATTCTAATTTTAATCATTATAAGTAATCCCCAACTAGGTCATTAGTCTTTTTATTTATCCCTAAGCATATTATGACCAAGTATTCAATCCAATTTTAGATTAATAGATATAATCAAAGAATAAATATTGCAAAAATCACTTAGGTGATTGAACTACATGTGCTTAATTCACTCCTTGTAGTATTGGACACATAGGTAACATTCAATCCTCATTAGGGTGATTGGTGTTAGTTCAACCCAATTACACTCTAATTTTGTATATTTATAGGTAATCAACCATTGTTATCCCTATTAAAATTTCAACCATCAAAAATTTATTTGTAGGCCTTATGCACACCTTTGAATGTCACATCTGTGTATAACCTAATTCAGACTATCACAAGTGATTGTACCATAATTTTAAGTTTTATATTAAAAAATGAGAAACCAAATAGGATGGTAGTGGGAGTCGATCCTATGCTTAGTTTATATTTTTTTGTTTATTTTTAGTTTTAATTCTCTAGGTACTTGGATATTTTTTTTCTTATTTTCCTATTTCTAGTTTTCACTAGACAACATAGTAGAAACATTCATTAAAAAATAGCTATTTTTGTGTTTTTATTTCATAGTAATATTTTAATAATTTGCATATTATTGTATTCAATCATTTAATTTCAATTTGATTATTAAAAGTGTCATTTATAACACTATAATTTATTCTATTCATTTTATCTTAATTATGGGTAATTACCACATTAATTCAATTTAGATATAAATATTTGGTGAACATGTGTTTTGTTTGAAATTTACCAAAACCTAAATTTCAATTAGGATTCCAACCTCCTAGGTTTTTTTTTCTTCCTAGCCTTTAGATAAATTTGTGAAATTTTGATACTAAAATAATCTTCTCTTGACTTTGGATTTAAATCTGACATGAAAATAACTAACTTTCAACCTCAAGCATAATATTTAACATTGAATTTATTTTATTTTAACCTCGGATATGATATCTAAGATTGAAATCACCTTATTTTGACATTAAATTTCAAGGGAATTTACTAATATGCTTATACATGAAAAAATCTAGCATTTCATTCCATGCTTATAGTATCCTTTCTTTTAGGATTTTAAATTTTATTTTTTTATTACTTTATATTCAAATAATTTATGTCTATATTAGATGAACACTTTCTAATTAATAATATATGAAAATGAACTAACTCACATGTTAAACTAAAGTTTAATTAGTGTTTTTTGGTTAAATTCCAATATAAAAAGTGAATAACGGTATGTGCACATAGTTGGGGGATAATTTTATTAACATTTCCCATAACATGTATTCATTATGGTCATAAGATTTACGTATTATTTGAATTTAGACTTGAAAACCACTGAACCTAAATGTGTACATGCTATAATACATATGCATTATAGCGTATACATCTTCTTATGACATTGTAACCACTAAATTTTGCTTTATCTCATTGTTATGTAATGCCAAATGAATGCATACACATTATGACAAATGCATGTTCCTATGGCATTCATGATAAAGGCAAAAAATACCTTTGATAGTTATAGATGGTCTTGTAGCATATGGTTTACTAAAATAAATGTTACATTTATATTCCTTATACTTTAAAATTATTTTAGTAAATATAAGAAATTAGAGTCACTCTACATATGATAGATTAGGTCTCACAACTGCATGACTTACGATGAGGAATATAGTTTTTCAAAATCCAATCTAATCGGTACTTAAGAATTTTTAGGGTCATAGTATTGAAACTAAGAATTTTAGGGGTATAAATTTTAAAATTAATGTATATTTTTGATAAACATATAGTAACTTTTTAGGTTTTTGTGCCTTCTAAATTGGTTATTTATATTTATAGGAATCTTAAGTTTATCAAAATTAAAGTTTTCTAAGCACTCACTTTGAACATGATCTAAAGTGGTGTGATTGAGGTAGCATAGGTGACATCGAATACTTGCACACATCAAATGACCACTTTGTGTTAATTTCACTTTTTCATCATCCCTTCCTCATCACTAATCACTTCTTACTCATCCCTCATCATCCCTAATCACTCTCTCGTCATTCCTCGTTATCCCTAATCATTCCCTTATTGGCCCTCACTATCCCTCATCATCTTTAATCACTTCATCATCATCCTAATTACTCCCTTATTGATTCTTACTATCTCTCATCTTTCCTAATCTCTCCCTCCTCATCTAACATCATCCCTAATCACTCCCTCATTGACCCTCACCATCCCTCATAATTTTTAGTCAATCCCTCATTGTCCCTAATCACTCTATCATTGACACCCACCATCCTTCATCATCCTTAATCACTCCCTCATCATCCCTAATCATCTGTTCATCATCCCTCATCATCTTTAATTACTCTTTCCTTAATCTTTATCATCCCTAATCACTCATTTACTGACCCTCACCATTCTTCATCATTTATAATCAATCCCTAATTAACCCTAATCACTCCCTCATTCACCCTCATCATCCCTAATCACTACTTCATCATCCCTAATCACTCATTCCTTATCCCTCATCACCTCTAATCACTCCCTCATTAACCATCACCATCCCTCACCATCCCTAATCACTCCCTCATTGAACCTCACCATCCCTCATCATCCCCACTCAATCCATTCTCATCCCTAATGATGTCAATGGTCAATACCATTATCTTAATTTGATAATTCTTACGTACATATCCATACTTGTTCACACTTTTACTTGTTCTTGACTAACATTAATGTCCTTTGTACTCTTTGACTATCTTTTCCACTTCTTTATGGTCAAATATTCATCCACTTAAAACTTATTAGGTTTATTTATTTAAGGTTTGATTCACACTCATATTCACTATAGGTTTATATAGTCACATTTCTCCTTTATTGGTCTGTAATCACTCTCTCCTAGATTTGTTCTCACTCTAGACCTTACCAATGTTCTTATCCTCATATATTGGTCTTTTAATACCAATGAGATTATAAACTTTGTATGGTTTCACAAGATCCAATGAATATATTATTAAAAATATATGTGGCCTCTGATCTCCTTAATCAAAATAAAGTTTTATATTTTTACATAATAACCATGATCTTAATTCCCTAGGATTTGAATCTAGATCTATAATCAACTTAATTGATAATAGATTTAAGTATATGTTTCCTATCCTCTTGACATTCTCGCACAAACTAGTTATAATCCCTTCAATGTCTTGTCACTTGTATAAACTCACCAAAGATTTTAGACCCTCCTTTAAGACTCTTAATCCTTACCTTCACAAATAATTATAAGATTGTTAAGACATAACTTAAAATAATTATACCTGTACTAACTTTCAAGACCAATAATCATTTCCAAACCCTTATTAACCATTAGTTGAACATTTTTATCTATATTTAATAAATTTAGAAGATCCTAATGGAGGTTACAAACCCTTTCATATGATAAAATCCTGATTTTCCTCTTAGACATATTTATGTTTAAAAATGGTCCTTCATATTAGGAATTTAGTGATTCTTTAGATAATGATAAAAGTTTAACCATGTAAATAAGGTCTAAAATAAACTATAGACCAAAGTTTGAACATTTTTATTGGCTTGTTATCAATCTAGAGCTCTCTTTCTTGCCACTATCTTATCTTAAAATTTAGGATTTTAAAGTAACCCAAGAGCATTCTAAAAGGAATTTAATAGACATTATAGACTTTAAAACACTCCTTACATTAAAAAAATGTCTCATTAACATTAAAAAACCTTAATTGATTACTCACACTTCATCATGCTTAGAAAATTACATCAAATAATACTAATTACTATGATTTTTACAGACTATGTCCTTTCCCTATCCTGAAATGACTATAATTCAATTGAATTACTTATTTATAACTAATGAATCTAGGATCACGCATCAAATAGGTTAAGTATCATCATATTTTACCTTATAAATGATTCATTAGCTCCACGCATCAAAAATAATATCTAATTCCCCTATTTTAGACTTTCCTACACATAGTTTTATGTTGTTCTCTTACACAATCATGTTTATAAAGGATTGAAGATACATGTTAGATTAATAATCATCTATAATCACATTATTCTCACTATGTGAATATAAAAAACTATATACCATAAAAATAAACACCTTCATTTATTGATCAAACTCTCAAAATAAGATACATACCTTATTACAACCTTTTACTATAGACCTTCACTTTAGACCTTACTCTTCTATTCTCATCTAGTAATATTAATTTTCACATAAGGATGAATTTATTAATATTTTAATTAATAGGTTTGAATCTTATCTTTAGCCATAATTATCTAAACACAACTTTTATATTTCAAGACCTAAGTCTTCTCAAATACTTACTCCTTAACATATAATATACTAACTTCTACCTTTTTCAAATGTTGAGTCATCTTTCTAGATAGAGTTGAGGTTGTTTTTGTCTTTACATGCATAAAATTGAATTTACATCATGGTGATAACCCTTTATGAATATTAAAATATGTCTATACCCTTTACAATTAGCCACAAGTGCTTACAAGCCTTCTTTGATAATTTAAATTTTCAAACACGAGGTTTTGGTAGGAAAATACCAAATATGGGAGTCTATCTACTTGTGTAAGTTTACATGATTAGAGAAAGACTCCTTATTATACTTATGACTTACATACACCTTTTAAAATATAAAAACAAGCGTGAATTATCTTCTTATTGCTCAACACATGACTTATTTGACTCAATTAGACTACTCTGTACAAATTTATATATTTTAACTAATGTTCCTACATCACTTAATCAATCTAAAAGTTTGTAGAATGGTGTCTAATTATATTTATAAAATAATTCAAATTGTTTAAAAACTTTAAACTCCACATAAGATAATATCTTCATGACTATGTTTTTTTAACAGACCTTAAATAGGCCTAAAACAGGGCTAAAGATGTAGTGTTTCAAAGTCTCTTAAAAAGAAAAGTTGTAGCAAACTATAAAATGTGTTCTTTATGAAGTGTAATGTGAAAAATAATTAATCGAGTCATTTTTATGACCTTTAATATGATTTTGGATCCATAACCCCTTAAACAATAGATCAAACCTAGGTGAAAGGGCTAAAAAGCTAATTTTATTGCATTTTATTGAGAATTAAGTACAAAGAATGAAAAAAGATTTTGCACTATCTTAGAAAGTGTAAAATCAAATACAAGAATACTATTAGGGACATTAAGAGTTAGTCTTGAGTGAAATAATTTATATAAATGGTGGAATTCCTAATGAATAAGGTCTAATATGACATAATTTTGTGATGTCTAAAAGAATTAAGTTTATATGGATGTGTATCAATGTTTTGAGGGAGATTATAAGAAGGTAAAGAAGTGAAACCATATTACAATAGGCAATCAAGAATACAATAGTAGTTAAATGGGATTGAATTATAGTCAATAGGATACAAATAAAGGTTAAGACCTAGAAGAAAGATAAAATCATTGAGGGAAGATCATGTTTTTTGTGTCATGCAAAGATGGTGTACTACAAAAGATTAAACCATGTTTATTGAGTGAGTTATAAAATTTAGAGTACAATAACCTCATGTTAGGATAAGGAGTTAAATATGTGGTATGAAATAATAAAATAAGGCTAAAAATACTAAAGGAGACCTATAAGACCTAGATGAGTAAACCTAAAAGAGGCCTACTTTCATTAGATGATTAAGGAGTGATTAGGGGTGATGAGGGATGGTGAGGATCATTGAAAGAGTGATTATGGATGGTGAGGGTCAATGATGGTGTGATTATATATTATTAAGGATGAGGAAAGAATAATTAAGAATTATGAGGGATGAGAAAGGAGTGATTAGGGATGATGAGAGATGGTGATGGTCAATAAAGGAGTGATTAGGGATGATAAGGGAGTGATTAGAGATGATGAAGGACAATGAAATTCAATGAGGTAATGATAAGGGATAATGAGGGATATGGAAGGAGTCATTAGCGATGATGAGGGATGAGGAATAAGTGATTAGAGGTTATGAGGGATAAGGAAGGAGTTATTAGGGATGAAAAAGGATAGTAAAGGTTAATAGAGGAGTGATTAGAGATGGATAGGGAAGTGAAGGTAAAAATTGGAATGATTAGGGACAATGAGGAATGGGGAGAGAGTGATAAGGGGTGATGAAGGATATGTAGGAAGTGATATGGATGAGGGAGGGAGATGAGAAAGTGAAATTAACACAAAGTGGTCATTTAATGTGTGTAGGTCATCAATGTGACCTATAATACACCAATCACAACAAATTTAATCAAATTCAAAGTGAGTGGTTTGAAAAATTCAATTTTGACAAACCTAGGACTCCTATAAATGCTAGGAAGTAATATGAAAGGCATAAAAACCTAAAAAATGACTTATGTTTACAAAAAATGGAAATCAATTGTAAAAGTTATGTCATGAAATCCCTTAGTTCAATACTAAGACCCTGAAAATAGCTAAGTACCGAGTAGAATGTAAGGCATGAAACTATGAGACCAACTCTATTAGATGCAAGGTAACCCTAATTTCTTATATCTACTAGAATACATTTAAAGTATCAAATAAAAATGTCAACTTATACTTAACATTTAATTTATTAAACCATCTACTACAAGACCATTTGCAACTACCAAATGTGTCTTTTGTTCCTTTTTTATGAAATGCCATATGAACGTATACACATTATTTAAATTTGAATTCAAAAAAAAAAAAAGCCTTTTAACTCAAAAATGGCTTGGATTCAAGATCCAAAGGCTTGGACCTGACAATATACAATCGAGTCTAAGAGTTTTGATAGAAAACAACAAATTTCAACTTACATTGCCATATACACTATGGATTTCAACATAAAAATATTACCATAATAATGAGCATGCTCTCCTCTTTCCAATTATAATTTTTTTTATAATATTTTCACTATTTTAAGGGTTAAAACTATATTTATTCTAACTATTCCTTTATTAGGGCACTACATGCCACAAATATACATGCCTAATTATGTTTATGTAATTTGGTTTTCAATTATCCAAGTGCAAAATAAATTATATGGTCACAAACTAGGCCTAATTATACACACATTTAAAAAAAATTAAAATTTCATTTTCTTTGAGTTAGTTAGGGGGGCCATACGACCAACTATCTAGTCTTTTGTTTGCCTTCAAGATCTATTTACTTGCAAATTTAATTAAAAAAATCCAGTGAAAAAATATATAAAAAGGTCATAAAATAGAATATATTATCTAAATATTAATCAAAACATTTTAAACAATATTAAATGATGCTAAAAAATGGGAGTCCACACACATGTTATCTACTCTATTTTCTTAAAAAATATAAGGTCCTCTACAAAATTTATATCTTTGAACTAGTTATAGTTAACCATTTTTTAAAACACTTAGAGTTTTGGAAACTAGGCTTGAATTTCTACAATTCATGTTCTTATATCATCCTCAAATTTTGAGTGTAGCCATCTCAAGTTATCTACAGATGTTCATATTTATAAAATTTTAGGGAAATCATGTCCATGGGTTGGACCTTTTTTATCCTCCAAGTTTGTTTACTTACCCACAAGTGAAAACATTAATTCAAATTGATATAAGGTCTCCCCTTAACCCTTAATATGGTGATAGTTACTTTCATTTTAACCAAGTCCATGTTATCACTATCAAAAGAGGTAAGTTGAGCCACCTTATATTACCAAATGAGGTTAGTGAACATGTCTTTTTTCAAATAAATCCCATTTAACTAGCATGCCATCAACCTAAGATAATTAAGCATATTTTCTAGTTTTGTTCCCATACCCAGACTATGCGGCCTTGGATTCATATCCTTTTTCATCCTTCCACTCCTAAGATTTTTATGTGGAAAATAGATCTCTTGGCGGACTTTTTCTTGCTTCCTAAAAGATATAATGGATTTTGTTATATTTATCATTCTAATATTATTTTACAATTCTAAAAATATATAAACTTATATTTATTTTAATCATGAAGAAATGGAATGTATTTTTTCTATTAATAAAAAAGTTACTATCACTTCTAATTCTATTCTCAATATTCAAATTCAGACTGATAAAGTTCTCCTAGAACTTAATTATCTCTAGTGTTTACTTGGTCACTGGGGTAATTCCCCATGTGTGATTAGCCTTAAGCCTCTATAGTCTCCATGTCTCTAGTTACCTCCTCATAGGAGATAGCCTAGTACATGATAGCAATGTTAGAAGAACCAACATAGGATCCTCTCACCTCATTGGACATCCCATGCTAGATGTCTCCTTAGTGTGATTAGCCACCTCTCATAGATATAAAATCTAATTCATTATAATCATTTTATCTTAATTAGGGTTAGTTACCAAATTAATTCAATTTAGATAAAAATATTTTTTCAACCCATATTTTTGTTTGAAAAATTCCAAAACCTAAGTTTTGATTAGGATTCTAACCTTATAGGGTTTCTATTTTTCTCCTAGGGTTTAGATAAATTGCTAAACCTTTGACACTAAAAGAAATTATTTCAAATTTGGATCTATATCTGACACAAAAATAACTTACTTTCAACCTCAAACATAATAGATGACACTGGAAGTATTTTATTTTAATCCCAAATATTATATCTGACACTAAAAGCAACTTATTTTGACATTGAATTTTAGGGTAATTTATTAATTTACATACATAAAATAATAATATAATAAAATAAATATTATAGAATTTCATTCCATGTTCAAAGTATCCTTTCTTTTAGGATTTTACATTTCATTTTTTTATTAATTTACGTCCAAAGAATTTATGGCTATATTATATGAACACTTTTTGCTTCAAACTATTGAAAATGAACTTATTCAAATGTTAAAATAAAGTTTCATTAATGTGATCCTTTTTAAAATTCAAGTATAAGCATGGGAACAAATGAAAACATTAATTCAAGATGATATAAGGTCTCCACTTAACCCTCAAGATGGTGATATCTACTTTTATTCTAACCAAGTCCATATTATCACTATCCAAAGAGGTAAGTTGATCCAACATATATTACCAAATGAAGTTAATCAACATCTCATTCCTAAAATACATCCACCTACCACGTCTCCTCTTGATGGTGTACATATTCAATCAGAAGTACCTAGGGTTGATGTTTTAGAAACCCTTCAAGATCAAGTCATCGCTATGGTACAATTTATAGAAGAGTTAAAAAAGAAAATTTAATATTAATGTTCATCCACCTTGTAGTACCAAATAAAATTTGTTAACATGTATTTCCTCAAATAAATCCCTTTTACCAAACATACCATCAACTTGAAAAAATTAAGCATCTTTTTTGGTTTTGCTCCCACACCCAGACTATGTGGCATTAGATTCATAGCCCTTTTCAGCCTCTCACGCCTATGTCTTTTACATGAAAGATGGATCTCTTGGAGGAATCTACCTTTCTTCTTGAAAGATGTATTACATTTTGGTGGATTTTCTACCATGATATTCTTTTTAAAATTTAACTATCATTTTTAATGATATTCTCTAGATTCAAATTCAGACTGATAAAGTTTACCTAGAAAATAATCAACTATTTTATTTACTTGATCACTAGAGGAATTCCACATGTGAATTTAGTCGTGAGCCTCTAAAGCATGTTATGCAACATAAATGTTCTAGGAACTAAAAAAAGAGACTTTCTCCTTGTTGATAACCCCTAGTTGGTCATATTTATTGTGTGATTTGTCTCATGGATCTACTAAAGGAGGAGGTGATGGAAAAGATTAAGGCCCTCCCCTAGAGGATAAGTATCTATTCCTAGATCTTGTTATCTTGCTTGATTGACACAATGAAGTAATTAATAATCTTTAGTAGAGTGATGGGTGGGATCCATTTCATATGGATGAATACCCCCTTGCTATAATGGGATGGGGTTATAAGCCACATGATCTGCCTCCGCTTCCACCCTGTCTAACCATCATGTTCATTGTTATAAAAGAAATGTTTTCTTTGATTGTTTGTGTTCTTATGTGTATCACTTTTTATTGTTACACACTTATGACAATTTGATGTGATTATTTTTGATGTGGTCATTATTGACCCTTTGATGGATTTATTCTTTTCTTAAGGGTTTATTACCTTGGTATGACTATGCTTGTGGGGTGTGACTTTTTCATTATTATTTTTTGGTATGACTAGCATTATATTATTATTTAATTATATTAATATAACTACACTCTTCGATCAAAATATACATCCACCTCCCACATATCCTCTTTATGGTGTGCATATTCAATTAGAAGTACCTAAGGATTATGCTTTTAAAGCCATTCAAGATCATGTCATCAATTATGGAAGAGTTACAATATAATTTCTATATTTTCGTTCAATTATTAAGTTATTGAAAAATATCACATAGACAAATAATTCAAAGCATGTGAATGTTGCAAATGTATATACATCTTCATCTAGCTATAATTTTTCCTCAAAAGAAATATACATCTAAAATTATTGATTCAAAATGTGTACAAAAGGCTACTAAAATTTCAAGTGAGATTCTAAGAAAAATGTTTTGAAAAAATCTATAACATTACCTTATGTACATCCTTTGAGAATTTAGGCCCTTCTATTCCTCATTTTAGATAATTCCTTATTTCACTTTTCTTACACTTCACTTTGTATGAAAATAAATTCTTAATTTATTATTAAAACACTTTAATATAAGAAATAATAAAAGTACAAAACATTGTTGGTTAAGAGGCAGAGGAAAAATAGAGAAAACAGAGCTGTTGCTATTTTAAAAATTTATATTTAAAAAAAAAAAAAAAAAAAAAACAGAGTAGCAACTCTTCTAGAGTTTTCTCAAAAACTAAAACAAATACTCAATAAAATAAAATCCTTCTTTCATGCTTTTGCACATACAAAAAAACAACAATTATAATTATATATTCTTCTTTTTGATATAGAACCACAACGCATACATATATAAAGAAAATAGAGTATTTCTTATCTGTTGAACTTCTCACTTCAACTTTAAAAAACAGAGACATTTTCTACGTAGCACACTAATTAAAAACATCACAAAGACTAGAAAGAGGATTTGACTGACTGCATTCTGGATTTGACAAAAAACATCTTTTTTCAATACGCTGGTGATGGGAGCCCATACTTCATGACAGCACCTGCAGAAAATTTAATGAGGAACATGACGGAGAACAGACAACGCAAGTTTCTTTTTCAAAAGTCTTCAAAGATTAATTTGAAGTGATGCATGATCAGAACAGCTGGAGGATGAATAAAAAGAGGAGTAAATACGGTTGTTGGGATTACATATCCAACAAACATTACAAAACAACTAACCTGTTAGAATTCAAATATTACATTCAAATCATTTAAAATTACAAGAACATCTAAATATAACTTTTAAAACTATTGCATTATAATCTATTACCATGGATTATGTAACCATCCGAGAGAGTAACTTACAAGAAATAAATTTAAAATAAATATAATTTAACATAAGGTCTTTCCTTCACAAGGTTTGAACCTCGTAACATTTCAAAACAAATTTAATTATGTCTTTTTAATAACTAAATACCCGCGGAAGATAAATGATAGAGGAGAAGCATTTGATAAATACCTGCCGAACAAAAATGATACAGGAAAGCCTATCTCCTTTGCTATTAATTGTTTTGGTTGTATTTTTTTTCCCAATTAACTTTTTTATGGCAATTGTTTTGTGAAACTGCTTATAAATCTTGTATTATTTCTTCAATTAATTAATAACAACATTTTCAATTTTTAAAAAAAAATACAAGAGAAACATTTGTGAAAGGAAAAATTAAAAAAAATGTTACTAACACCAAAGGTTACTCTGAAGATAAAGTGCAGGTACAATATATAGCACTTAACTTATCAACAAAATAACGAAGAGAAATATAATCAACGACAGGATTTCATACAACCTCTCGGATAGGGTCCACCAGACTCCATTCGGCTGTGACGCCGCAGGCAGTGGTGCAGTGACAATTGTAACCGCATGACGCCTTCCAAAACACCGTCTCCACATAATGAGACTTCTGGAATAATCTTCCGGCAGGGTTAGCACGCGGTTATTTTCCACAATATAGCATACTGCGTTGCTCCCATAGAAAAATTTTACCACCACTGCTTTGTATTCGTATCTTATTCCTTCGTCAATGTCTTTTTCAAAACACACAACAAAAGAATAAATCGATCAATACACTCAGCAAACATGGCAGAGTATAAGGAAGAAAAGGAATAAACATACTGTAGAGAAGGCCCATGCGTCGCCAGGGGTCCACGTCATATTCTTCACGCTTCCAGCGCTCCAATTGCCCAGTTTGCCAGTATTGCTGATAATCTTGACCAAATTGTGAATGTTGCACCATTACAAACGTTAAGATCACATCTTTGCCCTGCAAACACCCCCAAATATATACTGTTAGTACTTTGCACTATGACTTAAATTATAATTATGATGTTAGATATGATAAAAGGAGTTTATGGTTATATAACGAAGCAGAGGCTGTGAGAAGGCTCAGCACCCCAAAAAGAAGGAACAGCGGGGCGAGAGTTTTGACGCCCGCAGCCATGGCTATTCATGTGCTCAAACTTTAAGCAATGAACGAAATAGTGGTGTGGAAAACTATGAGGGTGAATGGGCTTTATATAGAAGTTTCACGAGCAGACGAGGCATGGTCCTTGGAATATATCGGAAGAGGAAACGGGGGATTATTATGTGCAAGTCGATCGTTATCAGTCAGCTTGCAGTGAGGGGAAAAAAAGGATAGGGTGCACTAAACGAGATAACCTTTGCATGCTTTCGTGTAATCGTCGAAACCTCATAGTACATTTTAGTGTGCATAAGTTCAGCGGTCATTTCGGTGGTTTTTTAATTGATGAAGGTCGGGCTTTACGTGGGAAACACTAGAAATTGTATAGCTCTGCTACAAATTAGAAGTTTGTGGATCTTCAGGATGAAAGAGGTAAGATTGAGACTGTTTAATGGTAACTCATAATCTGCCACTCTGCAAAGTCTTCATACATGTTAAATTAGTGAGTGCAAAAACAGATATTTTTATAGTTCACGCGATGTTGTGATGATGTTGTACCGAATGAACTGACCACCATTTACATCAGTCCTCCTCGCCCCTATTGACCTAGGGCGGTTTCGAGTCGGGGTTGGGGTCATATCTTCGGAGTCAGGGTTGGGGCCATAACTCTTTATAGGCGAAGGGCGGTTTTATTTTTGCTCACCTGCCATGCCATGTCTAGATTAGGAGGGCTAGTGGCCTTATATATTTATCTATGTATTTAAGGACTGGAATAATAACGAATAGAAGGGTGCTTTTATGAAATGCGCTTTTTTTCAAAAACTGTTAAGAGATTTATTATTATTTTTAAAAAAAAAAAAAATTAAATACATACTTTTTAATTCAAAATTTGTATGTTCTCAATATTTGATTTTAGTATACAAATTGTTTTTATAGTTAAATAAATGCTTAACCTGTATTTATTTATATTTTGATGGAATTTTTGTACTTTATATACAATGTAAAATAGTATCTAAAAATATCTTACCACATCTATTTAAATTTCAAATGATACAAGCAATAACTCATAAACAACAAATATAAGTAATAATGATTAATGAAATTTAGGAAAATAATTAAACAATTAAATGTTTTAGTTTAATAATAAAATGTTCATATATTAAACATAACATTCAAATTATATGAAATGCGTATCATACCTAAAATGTTATTTAATAGATATATATTAGTAAAAGTGTATATGCAAGGTCATGGTCATCAATTTCAGTAGCCAAAAAAAAATATATTTGGTATGTTTGAAGGAACGATATGGTCATCAATGTAAATGGTTGAAAAAGTACTTTTTCACTTATTCTATTTATGTGAATAGAAACACACATTTAAATTAGCTCAAATTTTTGATGTAGGGGCATCCAAGGCATAAAAGTATTTTTGCATCAACTAAAAATAATAGTTGTGTTCTCTTATTTATTTATTTATTATTCTAGAATGTAGGAGATGATTCAATGAAAGAATCAATACTACAAATCTTCAATGGAATCAAATATGTCATAAGAGGATCAGTTTCAAGAATCTACATGGTTCCAATTGAATTGGTTGAGTTTTTCAATTATTGATATGTTCCATGAAGTGGTTATGTTTGTTGAATGACTAAACAGATAAGTTGTGCAAAAAATATTAAAAAAGGCATCAAAGACATCCCCATGCCTAAATTTTGTTACATATTTGGATTTCCTATAAAATTTATGCACTTAAACAAAAGGAATATCATCTCAAGTTTTTATGCAAACATTATGACATATGGAAGTTTGTAGGATTTACAAGGTGTCGAAACCTCTAGTATGCATTATGCATTGGTTTTGAAATGTTTAGTGGTGGTTTCCAAACTGCTTGGTGGTTTCACAACTACTAATTTACATATACTGGCAATTTTTAAAACCATAGTGGTGGTTTTGATTGCATGAATTGTAAAAATAAATTAACCTAGAATGATGAAATGCCATATCATGAGCATTTATAGAGAAAATGGAAAGGGAAGGAACACTCCAAGGGCAAGGGAAGTTGAATAAATATTATAATTAATAAGGAAAAGATCTAAGGAATGTAATAGACTAATAATTTGAATCCAAGAGAGATTGGGGAGCTCATTTCCTAAGAGCAGAGAGAAAAGAAAAAATATGATGTTTCATGAGGGACTATAAAGGTGGTAAATTCTTCTTCATTTAGTGTAATAAACTTATAGATGTAAGTGAGTTTGTGAGTCTAAGAGTGTGTAAGAAAATATTTGTAATATGTACTGAATTTAATAAAAAATGTGTGTTTTGTTCAAATCTGAGTAGTGTGCTTAAAGTGTGTCCATGTGTGAGTGTTAATCCAAGCAACTATTATTGCACTATTAGTGCATGAAATTTAAGTTATTTAAATGGTGTATTGTTGTGTTATCCAACATGTGAAGCACACTTCATCACCCTCACATTCACATCATACAATTTGTAACCAACAAATGCCAATCATAAATAATTTTCTAGCATGCCACTAGTGTATGCATCCACATATTTGATGTCATATTTAATTTATCATGTAATTTAAAAAACACTATTTTCGTTCACAATTTTTATGATTTAATACATTAAAAAAATAACACCATAAAAATTAAATAACTTGAACAAAATGAAAACAATTAAATATTCTAGAGATAATTCCACAACTAAATATTAAATGATGAACATCATAACTAAAAATTGAATGATGAATACACCACAAATAAAATAAATAAACAAATCACTAAATTTTATCACACCTTTATTACAGTAAATAGTAAGTTTTAACTTTACTTCAAAAATGGCTTTAGTGTAAGATGCAACTCAAATTAATAAGGGTTAATTTGAAATATTTTTATTGCAATGAATCACTAAGTTAAATTTGTGTACTTTTTCTTGACAGTTATTAAAAAATAATTAATAAATAAGTACAACATGAATCAATAGCCTAGGTGTTAGTTATTGAAGTGTGTTATTTCTAATGAATCTTTTAATTCCAGTCATGTACTCTTTAATATAGTTAATTGAACTAGACTAGAAAATATGCACGACATGACTCATTGGTTAGTCCATAAAGTGCGTTAATTTTAATTAATTTATTAATTCAACTCTTATACTTATTTATGTATTTGATTGGGCTAGAATTAAAATATATGTATGAGGTGACTCAATTTTTTATTAGTTACTCTTTAAATTATGTTCATTCAATTACCTTTGTTAATTTAACTCGTGTATACGCAATTTATGAAATTAGAGATATAAAATATGTGTGGAATGACTCAATTATTTAGTGCTTAGTCATTCAAATTTATTAATTTGAATGTATTCATTATTTAAATTTATGTAATCATTCCTTCAATTGATTGAACTAAAATTACTAAACATATATGATGTAACTATTATTTACAGATTAGTCTTTGAACTGTATTCTAATACATCCATCAGTTTGAATTATGTACTTCTTTCAATTGATTCAAATATAATTTAAAAATATGTATGACATGAATCAATTATTGTAAGGTTAGTCTCTATAGTTTTTTTTTTTCATTTCAATGTATCTCTCTATTTAACACATGTACTTATTCCTACAATTAATTGACTATAATTAATATATATATATATAAATTTTATGTTTTACATGGAACATCCAACTCCCATCATTGACATCGATTTGTAAGTTATTTATACAAATTTAAATATTATACCATATTTTAGCTATAATATAAACTTTCAATTCTAACACACATACACACACACACAACTATATAACAAACATTGATCTTAGTAGTTAATGTTGTATTTATTCAATAAATAATAAATTGCATTTATGATAATAAATAAATATAAAAAATGTGTTGATAACAATAATAATGATGATAAACATGATTAATTTTTTTAAATTTGAACTTTAAAATCTTGTAATATGGAGGAAATTTGAAAAATCATGGTGAGATGCCTGATCGTTGATGTTAATCCTAACGTACATACAATGACACAAACTTTTTCATACATATGGAGATTTTCACCGAATTTGAAATCTGAAAAATAATTCATGATTCAAATCATGCCGTATGAAATCTTATAGATATATCTCTCCCAACCAATTCAAACTTTTCAAAAATATCAAGAAACTCTTGTTGACAAATGATTTAACTATGTTAAATATAACATACTTATCAATGTATTAACTGGTGAGGCATGCTGGGAATGAATGCTCCACCCAATATCTGTTCGTATCATACATCTTACAAGAAGTGTTGTGTCATCATGACTAACATAAAATTTGTCACTCAAATTTTTACGTCAGGCCATTTAAAAACAAATTCTATCTGAAAAGTCACCACTTTTAACACAGATCCGTACATAAACCATGGAAATATAATAGTGATGACATGTCAAAACCTTAAATGCAAATTTTTTGGATGGATATCAAATAGTCTACTTGTTTTTTATTCCTCATGTCTTCAATGGGCTTGTGACAATTAAAATACCACGCAGATAGGTTATGTTTTTTGTTCGTCACTTCTCCAAGTCTTAAATGCAAATTGTGAATAAAAAAACAATCTAAACATGATGTTGGGGAGGAAGGGAGGGAAGGGGGCGTGGGGAGGGAGGGAGCGAAGAGGGGCGTGGGGAAGGAGGGGTGGTCACATATAAAGCTTTAATATTTGTAACTTACATTTTACATGATTTTGGTTGACATTTAGTAAGGTGCTGACAATATTCGATGTTGATCTTATATTTGTATGATTTTATGTTAAGTTATTTTGATTACATATGATGCTTCAATGCTATTCACTATGCTCATACACACCAATTGCAATTAGAATTATGTTTGATGGAATAATAATAATTGATGTCACTTTTGAAAGGTTGAATATGAGACATTTTGGTTGGTCTATAGCTTTTTTCTATTTGTAATGTTTTGAAGGAGAAAATTAATTTTAAAGGGAGATTATGGGCATGTTGTATTGTTATGCCTTATAATATTTTACATGTATGATATGATGAGCTTTAACAGGGTATTCAATTAATTTTTTTCATATGAATAATCATCTAAGAATTAATGTCAATATTTCAATTCTTACGATTAAAATCAACATGATAATGAAACTTGAAATCTAAATTCATCAACTCTTTTTTTCGATCTCCTCAACTTATAATAACTTCTCTAATCATTACAATATACTTTTAATATTTAAAAACCACACAAAATTCTATTTTAATAATTAAAGTTCACTTATTATTTTTCAAAAACTAACAACAAAAGGTTAAAATAACATCGCATTAATGTCACCTCCAACATTTCCTTTCAATTATACCTAATGTCACCAATGAAATTAAAGTGGATATAACATTGTCTTCTTGTGGGCAATGTTAAGTTTACTTTAGGTTGAAACTGGTTTGACTTTGTATATGGGGCACGTTAAAGTTCGAGCAAAGGCTCTTCTCTGACTTTTACTTTAACGCGAGTAGATCAAATTAAAATTCGGAGAAATTTAGTTTTATAAAAGAATGGAAACTTTAAATATGATTTAATCATGAAAAATATGTTACTAACATAACATTCAACTAAAACTTGGCATACGTTTGCAAGGACACAAAGTAACCAACAAATGAAAAATTAACACACCATCCCTCAATTTAGTTGGAAGCATAATTTGGATGCGGCATAGGTTTCCACACTTACGCATTGAGTCAAGCGGTACCCTCATGAGAAAGGAATGACGTTAAAAAATAATTGACTATGGAGGAATTTTTAGAGGACATCTTCCTACTCCAACAAAATATTGATGTGATTATGGTTGGAAAGGACAATCTCTTAATGGATAGTGAGAACTTTTCCACTTGTATTATGAAATATGTGTTGTTCGATGAGTATAATATAATGTAATTTTTTAATATTGTATTGTAAATTTGTATATATATTATATCATATAAATTAAAGAATTGGGTTATTAAAGGATTATCAAAAGAGTGGGTTTAACAATCTCCAATAAGGTTTAAAGAAAAATCAAGTTTCACTTTTTCCAATGCATGTTTATATGGAAAAGTGTCTTTTTTGTTTTTGGGGTTTTAACCATGTTATTAAAATTTGAATAGATAATTTAATTGGAAAGAGGAAAGTTATTTACCAACACCATAAATTCACTCTATATAAGCCATCACTAGGTATATAAACATTAATGGGGCCCAAAATCTGACCACCAATGTCTAGTGTGACCCACATAACACAATGCATTAGATCTTTTCTTTCAAAAATAACTAAAGATATGATCTTGGGAGAAATCAAGCTATCTTGCCCATATTAATGAAAGGTCGAGGATTGTGAAGTGTTTAGTCATATACATTTTAAAGAAGTCAGCAAAAAAAGTTTGAAAATATTAACTTTTTACAAATAAACAATATGAAATACACTAAATCTCTTTTTTTTAATTAAATTAAAAGACTATATATATGCTTATGTGTATAAAGAGAGGTGGAGGATTGTGAAATGTTTAGTCATATAGAATTTAAAGAAGTTAGGAAAATAAATTTGAAAACATTAATTTTTTACAAATTAAAAATATCAAATAAACTAAACCATTTTTATTTATAAAATTTAAAAGATTATATATACGTATGTGTATATGTATACATATATGGATTAAAATAATGCTTATTTCTGTTATGAAAGTTTAGTTTTATATTATTTTAAAAATTGTGTAGTTTCAAAACTTAATAAGACATGTAATTATAAAAACATGAATGTTTGAACGATAATCTTTTTCTTTGTTTTAATAATTTACTGTTAAATTTTTTAATTGTATTTTTAAAAGCCATTTACTAATTGTTAAAAGATGAATCATAATAAATACTATTTCATATATATATATATATATATATAAAATAAAATGACATAAATAGTAATGTCACAAATCATTTGCTGTCTTTTTATATATATATATATATAAAGATGTGACATTGCCGGGTGGTGGGAAATACGTCCAAACCCCTTAATAATGTCCAAGAGGGGTTAAATCTCAGCCAAATTCAATTAATAGTCAACAACTGTTTTCATGATTGAAATGTTTAAAATTATATTTTAAAAAAATAGTAATGTACATAATTTATTTATATAAGTATGATTTATATAAAAAGCGAGCAGGAAAAATCATATTTTAAAAGTCATATCGTGATCATTATGGATTCGTATTACTTTAGTAAGCATAAAAAATTTCATCCAGTAATGTAGAACTTTTTAACAGGAAAGGTGAAAGTTAAAGAATGATAAAATACAAAATCACAATCAGTAGTAAGAACAACGATAAAGGATAAAGGATGGAAGAAGCGAGGAGATAATTGAAATTATTAACCCATTCTCCTTAACATCCAAATATCAGGGACCATGAAATGTCAAGTACAGAATCTCAACTATTTTTTTTACCTTTTTTTAATCTTTATCTTCGACATTATTTAGTTTGGTACCACTTAAAACGACGACCACCACCCCTTCCCCATCTCCACCAGTACTTCTTCTACAACCTTCCCAACCACTAGTACTAGCGCCTTCACGACCCAAAGCTTGAAATCACTCCGAAGAGACATTCAACAAATTTTGAATTGACAGGGACAATAAAATTGCAATTTCAGGTCTGCCCGGGACCGCATAAGCTAGTAGAATCATTCTAAGCAACTAGTGTGACCATTCTGTTCGATGCAACCTATAACATCTGTTTGATTTAATCAACTGTCTTTTTGACCGGAAGTATTTAGAAGCAAATTTAACCACAATCAACTTCTGTTAAAAAATCCAGAGTTCATTTGAAAACCGATCGATCCGGCAAACTTATCCAGCATGGTGAACAAATTTACCTGCAATATAGTCAAATTGTGGACACTGAACACCCATCCTCAATCTTAATCCGTATACACTGATTTACAATAAATTCGAAAGCGACTTATAAATGTAATTTGTGTCGCAGCACTAAAGTAAAAATAAAAGATTGTATTTCTTATGATTCCACAATTGAAAATTTGTATTTGTTATGATTTCAGAATTGACCGTAGCAGGATAAGGTTCGGTAAGATAAATGATTGTATTTCTTATGTTTCCACAATTAAGGATATGTATTTGTTTTGTTTTCGAAATTGACGGTAGCAAATAATGTTTGCGAAAATATCTCCAAAATTAGTTTTTAAATTGATGTTTGGAACCAATGTGTTATTTTTATACATTTTGATGACAGATCGCAAACGATAATATGTCCAAAATCCATTACACAGGTATTTACGTAATCTTTATTATAAAATGCTGCTCCTACTCTAAACAGTAGGCTAAATTTGACGTTCGCCCTTGTTTACCATGATTTTTTTTAATCGTTTGTTTGTTTTAACATTGTCTTACAAATGCTGGTAATATAATGGGGGAATTATATTTATTACAATTATGTTAATAGATATTTTACAATAATGTTAATGGTGATTGTATGTTGTGAATATGTTTATTTTTAATTTTTATTTCAAATTTAATAATCGTTATTTATTTTTTAAGTTATTTAATAGAATTTGGAACTTTTTTTTTTCTTATGAAAGAATTTGTGAAACTTAACATATAGTGTAACTAGAAAGATATGAGAGCACAAAGACAATCCTCTATTACAAACATCAAATATACATTATATTGATTAAAGTAAATTTATGGAGCAAGCATCTTTAAAACCACCTCCCTCTGTCCAATACCATAGAGAGGGAGAGGTTGGCCTTCTATATACACTAGAGGGTGGAAACATCCATCTCCATCTCTATCTATAATGTAAATGATATGACTAATAGATATCTGTATTGCTGCACTTGCCATATGAATATATAATTAATCAAGGGCCGCTTCATTACCCCCATTATCTAGCCCTCATTGTAATTACAAGTGGTGAAAAAGTGAAATTTAGAAACACCCTATCTTAAGTTTACCTTATAAATTATGTGGATCGGCCTCCATTAAAAACCCTCTCCCCTATCTATATATCTCCTAACAAATACTATATATATATATATACCCTCTCCCCTATCTATATATCTCCTAACAAATTATATATATATATATATATATATATATATATATATATATATCGATAACTCTTTTTTTCTAAATTTTTTTATTTTTAGAACTTGACATATAATATAATTAAATTTACATAAAATATTACCAAAAATAAAATTGAAAAAAAAATAATAATCAAATTATTAATAATTATAATTTAAAAAAAATATAAGATATCACCCTTAAAATTAATCACTCTCTACATTTTTCATATATTTAATAATTTACCCAAAATTTTACCTAACATCTATACAGCCTGCTAATATAACTGAGTGTATTTGAGGGAAAATTTGACTTAAACAAGGTCATACCCTGAGGCCGCCTTATTAAGGACCGCACATCTCATTTTCTTTTCCCAGCCCCGAAAGGCCCACATGTTATTGCCCGAATTCAATATTCGTCGAGTTGTACGTATCCTCTCTATATAAACCACATTTCCCCTCTGAATTTTCCACATCACACTTTCCTTATTATTTGAATTCTTTGCAAAGAAAAAAACAAGCCATGGCCGCCTGCGTCAAAAGTCTCGCCTCGCTGCTCCTGCTTGTAGGGGTGCTGAGCCTTCTTAGAGCGTCTGTTTCGATATATAACCATTAACTCAGTTTCTCTTGTCTTTCATCACAATTATAATTTAAGTCGTAGTCCAAAGTATTAACATTATTTATTTGGGGGTGTTTGCAGGGGGAAGATGCGATCGTAACGTTCGTAATGGTGCAACATGCAGAATATGGTCAAGTGTTCCAAGATCATCGGCAATAGTGACGAACTGGGGAATTGGAGCGCTGGAAGTGTGGAGAATATGATGTGGACCCCTGGCGATGCATGGACCTGTAGATTTTATAAAACCCTCTTCTTCAAACCAACTGAAAATCTATTGTAATAGGAAAAAAAAAATTGACTCACAACATTAAATAATCAATCTCAAATGCATCACCACCAGCAGACTTGAAGGATAAAACTCAGCTGTTAATCAACTTGAAGACACGCTGAATTTTTTTCTTTTCTTATTTGAGTCAAAAACACTGCTACATATAAATATAGAACGCAGCTTTGAAAAAGGATATCATGCTGAATTTATTCTTCAAAAATTTAAAAACTGTTCATGCAAACTTTGATTTAAAAAATAGTTATCTAAAAATTAATTCAATGCTAATTAAAGTTAACGATGACTTTCATGGCGGTGAATAGTGAATGCCCACTTGGAAGCCAGGTGGAATTGGAAGTTCTCTTCAGCATCACTTTTCAACATACTCCTTGATGCTAAGAGGACTCACAATCTGATTTTTGAGTGCCAAAAATTGCTCTGTTACAACTCCCTTAGTGAAAATATCTGCCAACTATTTTTTAGTGTTGATGTATTTTAATTCTACTTCCTTTTTCTGCACTAAATCTCAAATAAAATGATGCTTTAAATCAAAATGTTTTGTCCTCCTGTGATGGACTGGATTCTTGGACAATTTGATCACACTAATTTTGTCACAAAAAATCACTCTGCTCTGAATTTGTATTTCTCCAATTTTTTTATGAAGTTTTCTAAGCCATAATGTTTGTGTACCTACTGAAGTGAGTACAACATGCTCTGCTTCTGTATAAGAAAGGACAACTATACTTTGCTTCTTTGAGCTCCAAGTAATCAAACCAGAACAAAAAAAAAAGCAATTACTAGATGTAGACTTTTGATCATCCAAACTACCTCCCCAATCAGAATCACTAAAACCAACAAGATTGAACCTTTTAGAAGTGTAGTAATGAATACCAAAATCTAGAGTGCCTTTTACATACCTCAAAATTTTCTTAGATGCCTTCATATGTATTTCAGATGGCTCTATCATGTACCTTGAAATAAGCAAAATTAAATAAGCAATATCAGGGCTTGTGTGAGTTAAAAACATCAAACTTCCAACAATGCTCCTATAAGTTGTCTCATCAACTATTTCACCACCATCATATCTACACAACACAACTCCATGAGCAACTAGAGTGGAGACTAGTTTACAATCAACCATATCAAATTTTATCAATATATCTTTGGCATACTTTGTTTCAAAATTAAAAATTTCATTCTCATTTTCATAAACCTCCATTCCTAAAAAATATTTCATGAGACCTAAATCTTTCATCTCAAATTCATTCATCATAGCAACTTTGAATTCATCCTTCATCTTAGAACTACTACCCATATACAAGTCATCAACATACAAACTTACAATAAGAATATCATTACCTTCCTATTTGTAGTAAAGGTTAGGTTCACTCTTACTTCTTTGAAATCCATTCTCCTGAAAATATCTATCAATCCTAGCATACCACACTCTTGGTGCTTGTTTGAGGCCATACAAAGCCTTCTTCAGCTTGTAGACATGATTTTCTTTTCCTTGCACTTCAAAACTTTGTGGTTGTTCCACATATACTTCCTCTTCTAAGTACCCATTCAAGAAGGCACTTTTCACGTGCATATAATGGATGCTTCAATTATTTTGCGCTGCTAATGGAATTAACATTCTAATGTTTTCTTTTCTTGCTACTGGTATAAATGTCTCTTCAAAATCAATGTCATACTTCTGTGTGAAGCGTTTAGCAACTAATCTTGCCTTATGCCTTTCAACACTTCCATCACTATTATACTTAGTCTTGTAGATCCATTTGGTGTCAATTTTATTCTTATCATGTGGAAGATTTGTAAGCTCCTAAGTGTCATTCATGTGAATAAAATCCATCTCTTCTTGCATTGCTTGCATCCAAACCTCAATAGTACATGCATCTTCAAAACATGATAATTCAAAATTAACTTTGGTAAGTAAAGCAAAATTTGATGTCTCACCTCTTGGATTTTCTTCATGTGCTTGATTTATACTCCTTTGATAGATGTCACTCAATCTTCCTACCTTCTTTGTAGAACTAGGACTTGAATATGGACTTACACTTGGAATTGAACAACTAGATGAAGGGCTACTTGGTGAATTTTTAGCACTAGAAACATAAATATTAGTGGGCTGTTCATGATCAATATCATCAATAATAACATCATTTAAAACATATTTTAACTTCTCCATATGACCTTTTTGATGACCATAAACTCCCCCTTCATCAAAAATCACATCTCTTGACATAACAAGCTTATTAATGAGAGGATTATATAATATGTAAGCCTTAATTTCCTCACTATATCCAAAAAAAATACATGACTCAATTTTGGGATCTAGCTTTTTTCTCTTTTGATCAGGGACATGAACATAGTCTAAACAACCAAAAACTTTGAAATAATTAACATTTGGATTTTTCTCGTACTAGGCTTCATACGAAATTATCTTGTCAAGTGCACTAATGGGACTCTGAGTGAGAATATATATTGTTGTAGCAACTAAATCTCTCAAAAAAAATTGCTTAACCCCTTTGTTTGTAGCATACTCCGTGTTATCTCCACCACTGTAAGATTCTTCCTTTCAACTACACCATTTTGTTGAGATGTGTAGGTAGTGGTGAGTTGTCTTCTGATACCATGCATATCACAATATCCTTGAAAGGCTTTTGAACAAAATTCTCCTCCACATTAGTCCTTAAGCGTTTGATTTTGCACCCTTTTTCATTTTCCACAAGGGCTTTAAACCTCTTGAATGTATGAATCACTTCACCTTTGATCTTCAAACAAATAAACCCAACACTTTTGTGAGTAATCATCAATAAAAGTGATAAAATATGATGATTTACCTAAACTCTTTGTTTTCATAGGACCACAAATATTTGAGGGAACACTCTGAAGTGGATGATGGGTCCTCCATGCATTGCCCTTTGAAAATTTCTCCCTTGCATTCTTTCCTTTAGCACAACCTTCACAAATTTCCTTGTGCTCTTCAACATTAGGTAAACTAGAAACTAATGCATTTGATGTTAGAATCTTCAAATTATGAAAATTTAAATGCTCATACTGGAGATGCCACAACCGACTTGTATCCTGATATGCCATATTGGCAAGGCTATTGTTATGTTCACCAAACATTAATGGGAACATCCTATTCTTTGTTATAAGCACAATTGTAACCACTCTATTGCCTTGATTCTTATCATAAATTATACATTACTGATTTTCAAATACAACTTTATAATTCTTCTCACACAATTGTCCAACACTCAATAGATTATGATTTAATTGTGGAGTGTAATAAATGTCTTTAACACTTTTTATACCTTCTTTTGTATGGACTTCCATTGCTCCTTTTGCAACAACCTCCAATGATTTGTCATCACCAAGCTAGATCTTGGATTTGAAACTTTCATCCATTGTTGAAAATAACTTCTCATTTCCTGACATATGGTTAGAACATCCAAAATCTAAGTATCAAACATCTTTACTATTATTTTTAGCTTTGGCATAGGATAAAAATAGATGATCTGGAGGATTCTCATCACCTTCTTGAGCATAATGAACACTTTTACCTTCTTTTAATCTACAATCCCTTTCAAAGCGGTCATCCCTATTACAATGGTAACATTGGACATTTCTTTTATCAAACTGACCTCTACCTCTTCCTCTGAAACTAGCTCTTCCTCATGAACCACCTCTGCCTCTATTTTATCTTGAGTAATTTTGATTTTGACCTCTACTTTGGCCTTGATTGCTTTTGGTGCTACTGTTGGTATCTTCATTCTTTGTGATTTGTACATTGGAGGAAAAGACTTTCTCATCACTGTCTCCAAATGAATCTCTCAATCTTTCTTCATGACACATTAAAGATCTAACTAGGTGATCAAATTGAAGGTTTGATAAATTCTTGCCTTCTTCTATGATTATGGCAACATGATTCCACCTTGGTGTGAGAGTCCTCACTACCTTTTTTATCACAACCTCATTGTTCACAATTTCACCAAGTATAGCCATCTTATTGACCACATCTTTTACTCTGAAACAATAGGTATTCACACTTTCAGCTTCTTGCATCTTCAAATTCTCGAATTCTGTCTTTGATGTCTATAACTTGACAACTTTGACTAGATCACTACCTTGGTAAGCTTTTTTTAGAGTCTTCCAAGTATCTTCAATTGTTTTTCCTCCTGCAATTCTTGGAAATAGGCTTTTATCTAGAACTATTTGAATATGAAATAAGGCTTGAGCATTCTTCTTCTTAGCCTCCTTCTTAGCTATTTTATCATTGGCTATGAGGGCATTCCAATCAACTGGTTCTGCATAATCTGATTTAACAATCTCCTACAAATATTTTCCTGTCAAAAATATCATCATTTTGATGCACCAATAATCATAATCAAATTCTAGAATGGACAAGGAGTTAGAATTCAACGTGATAAATCTATGGCGAAATTCCAACCACTAAATCTTGATTTCAAAAGAAAATACCTACTCTGATACCAGATGTAGATTTTATAAAACCCTATTCTTCAAACCAGTTGAAAATCTATTGTAATAACTATAAAAAAAAATTGACTTACAGCATTAAATAATCAACCTCAAATGTATGACCACCAGCAGATTTCAAAGATAATACCCAGCTGTTAATCATATTGAAGACACGCTGATTTTTTTTTTTTTTTTATTTAGTTTTTGCTTATTTGAATCAAAAGCGCTGCTACATATAAATATAGAACGCAGCATTGAAAAATGATATCATGCAGAATTTAATCTTCAAAAATTAAAAAACTGTTCGTGCAAACTTTGATTTAAAAAACAGTTATCTAAAAATTAATCCAATGCTAATTAAAGTTAACGATGACTTGTATGGCGGTGCATAGTGAATGCCCACTTGGAAGCCACGGTGGAACTGGAAGTTCTCTTCAGCATCACTTTTCAACAGGCCTCCTCTACAGTATATTTACTCTGCTCTGTTTACATATATATGAATGTATTCATCGTTTTATTCTTCTGTTATGTGTTTTGTACAAGACATTGACGAAAGGAGTAACATACCAATACAAAGCAGTGGTGGTAAACCTTTCCGATGGGAGCAACGCAGTATGCTATATGCCGGATAATAACCGCGTGTTAACCGTGCCGGCAAGTTAGTCCAAATCTCATTATGTGGAGACGGTGTTTTGGAAGTTGTCATGCGGATACGATTGCCACTCCTCCACTCCTCCAGAAGCGAGTCGACTATGTTCAACCCTATTCGCAAGGTTGTATGATAACCCAGCAGGAAGTGTGTCGTGCAGGAAGTTTGACGCTGTTTCTATCCACTGTCAAGTTGAATAAACGCTGTATTTTGTAGCTTATATTATCACAATATAATATGTAATGTCGTTTTTCTTTATTCTTGTCAAATTTTGAAAGACATACGTTTTGGTATCATGCGTATGTATAAATCGAACCTTGTAAATTTTGTCAAACAACTTTAAGGATACCACAACGTTAATAATTTTTTATTGTCATATTCCTTTTTTAAGACGCCACATTCATTGGAATGAAAGTTCGAACCATGCCTTGGGAACCAAGGTTCGAACAGTAACATACGATTGATTAAGTATTTTCGAAATTAGAGATGGGTGATTATGTAAAGTTTAAAGGTTTATGTTGAGTATCATGTGATTAGTTAATAGTTGATACAATATTACAGTGGAAATGTACGCCTAAAAGAGAGAGTCCTCGTCCAAACAAATGATAGAGAATCTAAAATGTTAGATGTCTAAAGCAATAATGTTCTTAATGAGTGCTATACAACCAAAAATAATTAGGTGATTGTATTTGTTTAATTATAATCTCCAATTTCTTTGTTTAAATTTTTATGTTGTGATTCAAATTATTAGTAAAATATTTTTTTAAGATTAGAAATAATATGTAATTCTTAAAAAAAAATAGAAGTGTATTGAGATTTATGTTGAAGATTAATTGGGTGTTCAAACATTGTCTACTTATTAGATATATATATATATATATATATATAATAACTCTAATAGCATACATAACCTTTGTGGTGTATTGTGTGTTTTTCTTCCTTGAATGATTCTTTTAGCATGAATTTGTGTACAATAATGAATGCTCTAATAATAGCATAATATGTCTAGAATGCATTTGAATGTTCATTATTTTTTTATGAAATGCTCAATGTGTTAATTGATAAATAACTTATAATTTATGGATATTAAATGTTAAAATTAGATCAAATTAAAACCGTATTATCAAAAGAATAAGCATCAAACGATTAAAAAAGACGTAAAAATGGGTTACATACACATTTGTTGAATGGGGTTACACTAAAGCACCCAAGAATTCCATTAACACTTTTAGTGGGGATAGTAGCATTAATCACACTCTTAAAATAGAGTCCAACATTGGTAGAGATGTGTAAAGGAGAGGGAAATTTTTTAAAGGGGGATAATAAATTATACATTAAAAGTCGATGAATATGCCAATAAAGGATAATTTAGACCAATAATTGAAAAGTACACAAACATATTTAAATCGTAACATTTAACGGCTAATAATTTTTTTCTTAAAAACCATTTTCATGGGTCTACATTTTAATATATTGGTCTATGCATATACACAGAAAAGTAAAAAATAAAACATGGTATCAACATGATAAATTGTCAACATGGATTTATGGTACTATAACCAATATGCTTGGAAATATGTAAAAACATTCTCTATTGTCTATGCACATGGATAAATGCCAAATACTAATAATTTTATAACTCTCCCCACCACCCAAAAAAAAAAAAAAAAAAAAAATAGAGTTGATGCTTTCCAATGAAATATGCAAGTTATTACATGAAATATAATTAAAACCAAAAAATAAGATTAAAAAAAGTCAATATTTAATATTTTTTATTGATTTTTTGGTAAAAATTTAAGTAATTTATATAACTCCCAAACACAACCAAAGCACATAAACCAAACTAAAATAATTATTAATGCATTTTTTTATAAGCAAGCATGCATGCATACATACATACATACATACATACATACATACATACATACATACATACATACATACATACATACATACATTTTATTTCAACACATATAGCTTCTTTTTCAATCAAACACAAGTGAATAAATTAGAATTCATCTAAAGAAAGAAACATAGAGACTTAGTCCCATTATCAGTGAGAATTTTAAATTTGTATAGAAATTAATTCACTTTTGTAAGGTATATCTTCACTTACAAGGTGGCATAATCCTTAAAGAAACTTTTCATAAGTGAGCTATTAATAACAAATGAAATAAAAAACCACTTCTTTCTCTTCCAAATTAAGAATAAAGATTTCAACCCACACTTAGATAATAAATATTCTATAGATCCAATCCTTATTAAGTATAAGCTTCTAGAAACAATTTAAGAAAATAATGCATTTTTTGTAAAAAACATTTTATTTTAAATATTTAGCAAAGTTATTTCAATCTATAATTAACTAAACCATAATTAATTGCAACCTAACGAGAATTTCTTTCACATATTTTTAATAAACTCTTGCATCAATTATATCTCAAAAGACAAAAAAGGAGATGCTCACCTTCTATCCATATAATATTATTAAGTACCTATGGCTTTTATCTACCCCCAAACCCAAGATATGAATATAAATATAGTAGCACATAAACATACATATGTAGAAATGGGAAAGAATGATTTAGAATTTCAAGGATTCAATGGTTTTAGCCACACAATTCACACAAAATCAGAAAATGTATATACTAAGAAAGATACATAAATAAAAGGTATACTATAGAAAACAAAATATATACTAAGCAAGGTACACATATGCTTTGAGGAAGACATCTACATACATTTGCATAATCTGTGAAAATAAATAGCACATGTACTAAGTAAGATACTCATCTATGTAGAGGAAGATATTTGCATCAATTATAAAACTCTAGTATTTATTTGACATAAATGAATTTTTTAGAAAGACTTTCAGCAAGAAATCCCTTTCCTTTTTTCTCCAAATATAACATTACAAATTTATTTACACACAACATAATTTTTTTGACACATTCATATGCAATTAAAATATATCTCAAAAAAAACCTCCAACAAAAAATCCCTTTCCCCTTTTCTCCAAATACAACATTAAAAATTTATTCAAACACAACATAGATTTTTTTTTTCACATTCATACGTAAAGATAAATAAAAACCTTACTCACCTCTTTTTAAGTCAATATCTACTTTTTATTTAATTGTTCTTCATTATACATTTTGCATCTCTGTCATGCAAGGCTCCCAAATTATATTGTAGTCATAATAATATGAAAATGCTTACAAAATTGTTACAAAAAGTCTAAAAAGTTGTTTATTTTTACATCCCATCAAAGAGGGACATATTTCCACTCTAGGATTTTAGTGCCACTTCTCCCTAAAATAACGTTGAAAACCTCAAACATTGGCATGAGATACTTATAAAACTCATCCATGGTTCTTCTATCCAAGGCACCCTATTTTTTGGCCAATAAAAGTCCGAGAAAATCATTTTAGGATTTTATAAATTTGACTCTATGAATAAATATAAAAATTTGAGTCTTGGTAAGGGTTTCGTTAGGGTCATTTACATTTGAATAATTGATGCAATGGATTTTTTTATCAAGATGTTGTGTTGTTCATATTCGAAGGTCTATGAAATCAATTAGTTTTTTTTTTAAAAATATGACGTAATATAAACATACAAAGGTTAGATAGAAACATTCATGCAAACTACAAGACATATATGTGGGATACGTATAATATTTGAATTAATTATTAAACTCTTATTCCTCTTTTTTCCCTTGAACACCTCTCACATAAACACTCATTACACCCATATAACGATCATACAATGTATACACCAATAATAAAACAACATAAGATCCCATAATATACTCAAAGAAATCTATGAATATTTTCATACTTAATAAACCATAACATATATATTCAATTGTTCACATATATGCAATATCAATTGAATATTTGTTCTAACTCAATTGTATATTTAAATCTTAATTATAATATAAAAAATAAATGTTACATTCATAATTAAAGAGGTAGTATCTCTAATCACACATAATACAAGAAAATTGAATAATTCAAATAGATGAATCATCCAATCATGTCAATGGTAAAATATAAAAATGTGAAAGATTGTAAATATACTAATCACACAATAATATTATATTTCATCAATATATTTTTAGATAATATAATTTCATCATAATATATCAATAAATGAGTTACAATAATCATATTTACATAATCAATATATATCTTAAAACATAATAATATAATCATAAATATATTGAATATGAGTAATATGATAATCATGCAGTAATAAAGGTTGAAATATAGAATGGAGTCCAAAATTAACATGACATAAAATATAATCAAAATAATTCTATATAAAATAAATAATTATAATAAGTATCAATGGAAGTTTAATTATATATATAAATATCCCTGTCAACAAATTATCAACCATAAAAAATTAATAATAATTATTTAATCAAAATATATGTGTTAGAGATAAGTAGCCTATCTCATCAGTCTCATAACAATTTATTGATAAAGAATCATCTCAATACATACCATAAAGTCATTTAAATAAATAGAAAAATATAACCACTAAGACTAGAACGTACGTAGACAACCATAATTATGTCTAAAACCCTCACTGACAGAAATATATCTACTTAGTAGATCAAACCTAATAATAACTAGTTCAACTAAAAGACATAATAGAACGTAAGACAATAGGGAGTGAAATTTTATGTTTTTTTTTTTTTTTTTCCGCATAGGTAGCACAAAAATAAAAAAACTAATGATTCTCAACTTCGTAACATTTGTACCAAGTTTACAACACCCCAAAAAATGTTGTCTCGTGTGAGTTTTATGTCACATAAAAAAATATTTTTAAAATAAAATATTTTAAAAGAGTTTTGTGTCACATAATAAATTATAAGAAATGTAGGTGTATTTAAAATGGGTCGAGATCTTTTTTTTTAAATGAAATACACCGAGATTTTAAAAAAACTAAAAAATATATATGATGAGCAACTCATGGTGGTGGTGGGGAAGGCTTGTTAATATTTAGATTTTTCAAGCTAGTGATGAACCCGAAGGCATTAACCCATAGAAGGGAAACCTAGAATGTAATTCCCATTTAATTTACTTCAAAAACAAAAAAAAATCTTTCTATTCCAAATTTAAAAATGATAATTTTTGCTGCCATTGCAACTTCCACATATTCATATATCAATCACTTCTATTGCCTCATTGTCAATTTTTCTGAGTCACTTCAAATTCCCTATAACAATGCACGAATTATTCCAAAATCATTCTGGTCAGTTTTGTGCGAGTTTGTCTTGGCATGGGAAACCACGCTCTCTTACATTAAATAAATGGATCCATAGGACCTAATGGTAGGGAAGGGCATCCCAAAAGCATCTAGACTCAAATGATGACTCGTGGTTACATACATTATGTTACTGTTGGAACGACTCCATCGGCGTGAATATGCTTGTGCCTATTAATGGGGAAGCAGGCAATGAGATAATCACTGACAGTGGATATGGCCACCGAAACTAGTTGCATGCTAAGGATGAACCTATGTATGATAACAATACATATTATTGATCCATTCCTGCACTCTTCCACATATTTGGTCATGTTAATAATACAAATAAATGAAATATATTACAACAATGTTCTTTCTCTTGACAAATATTCTCGCACAAAATGGATTAAAATTGGAGCAACCAATATATGTGTAGAAACTCCGTCTTACTCCAAATCTGAAAGGCAAATGTATATGCTCCAATCATTTTGTTACCACGAAACATTAATTCTCAATTAATACATCAGACAGAGAATATTTAAAATGAAATATGGAAGATAACTTACCAAAACTTGGATTTTCTTATTCTAAATCTTATCAGACAACGCCTGAGTTGATTTCGATAAAAAATCCATCACCTCTCTTGCTTTTGATTTCCTCTCTTTCAAACACTCAGGAAATAATAGAAGATAAAGAATAAAGGATTAAATTTCCACCCAAATAATATCTAATTTTTAAAAGTGATGTGAATTTTGGGCGAAACAAACCAATAAATTGAAAAGTGACTCTTTTTTATAGTTCACATGCTAATACGACTTAAAGGTGATGCAATTTATATCACCCTTTTTTTCAATAATATTAAAATTCACATTAGCACCATGTTTGCGCCACTATTTTAATTGAAAAAAGTCATATCATATAAAGGTGGCTCTAATTTAACTTCATATAGAACATAGAGCCAAGTTTTTTACTGGTTGAAATGAAAACCTAAAAAGAAAATCATAATATGATATTTATTTATATTTTAAATAAAATTTATATAAAATTATAATTAATACTTTAAATAGCATTAAGTACAATCATAAATAAAATTGATGTCATATTAATTTTAAGTGAAGTAAGAAACATTTATCATAAATGATCTTCTATAGTTTAATAAAATCAGAATCACTTGAAATGAGAGTTAGGCATATTATCAATCATGAGTCTCCAAATAGATCATCATGATAAATATGATGATACACACTTTCCAAGAACAAGTTTAAAAATGTTATGGGAGAACTACATGCCCTCCGTTTAAAATGTGGGGTGAACCTATAAAATTCATATCTCAAAATAAATGGATTAAACAATCATATGTAATATAAGATATAGAATCATTGATATATATATCATATAAAGATGTCACCTTGGAAGCATCTATGTTATAAATCAATGTGATAGTATTTTTAAAGAACACAGGGTAAAACCCAATTTAGATTAAGTTGAGATATCATTTGTAATAAATCCAAACATGCATATAATAGAAAAATAAATAAGATGGATAAATTAAATTTGTAAATACTAAGGATGAAATATACAATTCTTCTCTGTCTCTCAATCTGCACATAAGGCTAAAGATTTTATGATTTTGTTGTCCATAAAATAAGATTACAAGATTTTGTAAACATTATGTTCCTATTTTTTTACTTGATGTTTCAAATCACTACATGTGATCCATCATTAAGAGAAATAGATTAATCTTAAAATAACAAAACCATGCTTCCTTGTATGTGGAAAAAGATAAAGTGTCATTAGAGGCATTATTTGTTACTATTTAACCCTAAATTGAGATGGATCAATATAGTATAAATTAATGAATTAGCACAATGGTGATAAATAGATATATAGCAAGCTAATTAATTGAAAACTTAGATAAACAATATTCAAAATTTAAATGCTAAGATATGCTAAAAATAAAAATTATTACCATTGATTGGCATTGCAATAAATTAGAAATAAGTGTACATAGATGGTTTACTATGTGCATGCAGATCTTAGCTGAAACAGGCTAAAAATAGACTAGATCATTATCCTGGAATAGTCCTCATATTATTCAGTTTGTGGCCTTGAATGCCTATGTCTAATATGGATGGTTGTGTCAATATGACAATCTAACTTGGACAGAGGTGTCTAGTATGGAATATGAATATCATTTATGTGAGACCACCTGAAACTTCTAGATTTTTTTGTGTTTTATTGACTATGTTTAGAGCTCGCACATAGGGTGTCTTTCTTTATCAAATGATCAAACCCTAACTTTCTCACCAATAGGATGACTGTGTAAAAAATAGGTTAGTGTGAACATGGTGTCAAGATACATCAATGACCCTTATATCAATTGGCACTATGTACATATCCAATACTATGAATAGGGCATTAATCTTATGTAGTTCTCTACTATGTGTTGGTTTGGGTGTGTATAGAGATGCAACACATGATAAACACATACATAAAGTGACCTATCTTGTAATTTGTCCAATATGGCTCATGGAATGCTCCTTTGATACATAAAACCTCGAGATGGGTTGTCCCTATTACTCATAGGAAAGAATAGGGAAGCTTTGCTCACATAAATATTTTATTGAATGCTTTTGGTGAGTTGTTTTCTAGAATTACTAGATCTATGTTAAGTGAAGAATGAATATATATATATATATATATATATATATATATATATATATATATATATATATATATATATATATATATATATATATATATATATATCAAATTAAATCACATAGGTTAACCATAAGCATACATTACAATTTCAAATTTTGTGACTTTAGGGAACTAGACACGTAGTTTGGCACATGACACATGTTTTAACCTTTTGATGGTTTATAAGTGTAAATCATATGTTAGAGTAAAGAGATGAGTTGTTTAAATCAGTGAAATAATATACACTAAATAGACATTGATGTGTTATAGAATTTTACTTTCGTTGACTTTCTAAAAATAGTAATAAATATGTGTGAATAGATACTTATCTAGAAAACACCTATTTCATAAGATCTGAGTGCTAAAAACTAGGTTATAGATAGGTTTGAGTGTCTTCAATAGGATCCATAAGTCATATATTCCCATATGGCTCTAGTGTCCTCTTTACAAGATTGTTCCTAAATTCTAGCTGCACCTACATCTATATTTTTGGGTCATATTCTTATGCACATGAAGTCTGAAACTCTATATTGTGCATGTAGAAGATGATTTATGATGTAAACCCTAATCTTCATTACAAGAATTCCATGAGATAAAATGTGTGTTTATTAACAATCCATTGTGAACAGAGTTTCCTACATACTAATACTTTGAGGAGGGATGAATCCCAATGCAGTTCTCTCATCTACTGCTTGGTACATGTGCAAGTGAATACTAGAATGATTGTGATATTGAATTCCTTTAAAGTGATTGATATTTAAAATATTTTAAATCTATTCTTATGATAGCTATAAATGGTATTATTAAAAATTAACATAGAATAGGGAATAATAAAATTGATTTTGATCAACTTATCTCTTATTTGAATAAGATTTTTGCATCTATTTTCCATCTAAGGGATAGAGGTCTCATTTTATTGTATTTATAGTATTCCATAGATTGTGAAGATAATATAAATTCCTTAGGATGACCTAAAGAGGCTTATACATTTGAAAATATATCCATTCAGGAGAGTTAAGACAAAGTACAATAGTGTTATGTTGGGGACACTAGTACCATGTGGCTTTACTGTCCTTAATGTGGTGCTAGTGTCCAATGGGAAAGATTATATGAAAAAATGCATAGGATCTAGGAATGAAGGTATAAGACTATGCTTTAGCTAACTAAGGGCATTTTTCATCTACACAAAGGCTAAAAAAGTGTGATAGAAGGATCTATAATAGGTCTAGGTCTAAGCTGGGAATAGGGTGTCTCAAGAAACACTCTTACCATCCAAATACCACTTTTAGGTGATATAATTCCCCCCCCCCCCCTCTTTATGACATAAATTTAGTAAAGTGAAATGATTAGTATAATGGAAAAAAAAGCATATATGGACTTATTGAGGAAGTGAAGCTTATGTAGCTGAGTCTGATTATGTGAATCAGGGTTTGTGCATGTGAATCATGATCTAAAGCATGACCTGCAATGAAACATGCATAAATAAGTCCTTACTTAGGAGATATTAAAATCAAATGAATATGCTAAATAAATTATCTGAATAAAGATGAGTAAAAATATTAGAAAGAGGAAAGGAATGAATACACCTCATTGGGTACGTGAACCATTCATGAACCTGGTGATAAACTATATGTGTGTATATATAGTGATAAAATCATTGAATATCTTGGAATAATTTGATATCTTGATGAATCCTCATATGTGTGTCACTCAAGAATGCAATTAAATTTTGAATCCATCATTGCCCATCCTACTTGGCGGATCATGAACTGTGTAATGAAGTGTGTCTAACTCTCTCATCTCGGTGGCTCAAGAACTCAAGTAGGCTATGAATCCATCCCATGTGTAGTATATGACTCTAAAATTCAATTACACAAATTATTTTAAATGTATAACTATGTATATCTAACATTGTCTATTGGCTCCACAACCACTCAGGTACATTAGGTGGCTCTAGGCCACTCGAGAATGTCAAACACTACAAATGGAGTAATGCATGAAATTGGTGACAACCTAGAATATGATGTCAAGTTTATAAACTATAGAGAATGACATGGAGTTTTCAATTCCATTTGATCAACATGTGTGTAACTGAGCATATGGAAACTATGTGCTACACACATGCCACCAATTTGACATATAAGTATATTGATTCTATAATAAGTTAAATGAGTGTATTTGAGTATCTAAAATGAATATGGGAAATATCATGCCACACATGATTCCCCCAATATGATCAACTAATTTTAACTTGAGATGAACTAATGTGAATACAAGATAAATCTAAACATAGTTATCAAACCTATAATTGTGACTATGCAAAGCTATATTATGCCTAGTGTATTATTTTAGCTAATCTAAATGAACTTAAAAATGGAACTACTAGAAAATAGTTCCATGTATTTTACATTAGATACATGTGGTTCTAGTATTCAAATCTAGGAAATAATGTCTATCTACATTGAAATCTAAGTGATTGAACTATTTTTTAAGTCCCTATTTTTTCCTGTGTCTTACTTGTGTCAGATTTCCTGAAATTGAGCCTATGTGCTAAAACTATTTTGTGAATGCAATGTAGGATCTTGATATCTATGAAAAATACTTGTAAATTCCTCCTCTTTTCATGAGAATTATTGATCTATGTAATAACTGTCCTAAAAATAAATATCTCTACAAAATGTGTTAGCTAGAGTATATATGATTATTGTGTGATAATCAAATACAATGTGCAAACATAAAATTTGAATGTAAGATAATCTAAGCATAAATATGTAATGTAAGATGTATTTTGTATCTAGGATTGCATAAGGGTATCAATATAGATGTAATCAATGTGTATAAAAACTAATATGGGTAACTAACTAGGGGGATGGGATATGATATCCATCATGACACTCAAGTAGGGAGGGTAGATGCATGAGGTCCCTCATGGTATAAAAAAATGGTGTGTCTAACAAGAAAATACAAGTGTCATGGACATGATGCATACAATAAAACATACATACAAAACACATGAGGCATACAAAATAGGCCAAAAGGACACCATACAAGGTACATGGGTACATGTCACTAAATTTTAGAATATAATACCTACAAGGGCATGCTCAAATGTCAACTTATGTAAGAAACAAAAAAGTTGGGTTAGAGATATATATAAGGACACATTCAAATGTTTTCATACCATTCAGGAAAGTACACATAAGGGACATTGGAAAAATTCTAATGCATACATGAATAAAAGTGGCATAGAGCCAAAGAATAATGGCATATTCAAATGCCCTTGAATAGAAGAAGCATAGGAAAAACAATCAAGTCTAAACTAGGAAAGATAGAAATGAAAGCATGCATGAATGTAGTATGAATCTATGTAAATGTGATGATTTACATATGTTGATTCTAAAATAATGATAGTCAATAAAAAAAATTTGAATATGAGTAGCAATGATCAATATCAAGATATAACAATGCTAAAACTAGAATGCATAGAATGTAAAGATGTAACCTAGTAATATAAATTGTGTATAAGATGCCTCTCAGTGGGTGAATGTGTCAAATGAATAAACCTAGATCAGTGTATATGCCCCCTATGGGTAAATGATAGCAATTCTAGACCAGTGTAGTGGAACTGAGTCCTATAAGAAATATGCAAGCACTCAACATGAACAAGTGAAGCATATATGTATAATAAAACCAACTATAATAAGATAACCAACATATGTAGTGTCTAAAACATAGAAGATATGTAAACATAATAATGCATAGACTCTTTAAATTTGATGTTTTCAAAGTATATTTGAATATTTTTATGTTTTAACATGTTATATTATTTTTGTATTTTATGGATATAATCTATGTATAATCAAATAAAAATAAATTATGTAAAAGAAGCAAGAGAGAAGAAAGTATGTACAAGTGGATAGGAACCATAATAACCAATTAGTATCATGGGAGACTCATTATCACTATGATATGTGTCAAATAATGGAACTATGATCATGTATGTTATGTGAAAGTGCAACTATGATCCCATAATCTATTGTAGTGTGTAATCTATATCCATATGTGTAGTGGTGCTAACAATCTCTGGCACTAACTATGGTTTTTTATGAAATATAAGGGTCTTTGTAACCCATCTAGTAGAAATTTTTTTAAATGACATAGGTTTCATGTGATGAGAACCCTAAGGAACCAATAATACTGATCTTGACATAAACTAAGTGGAATAAGATCCTCTATAATTTGTGACATATATCATATGTAGGGGTAATAATGGTTTCCATGGGAGATTATGTGTACATTTGATACTATAGGAGTAAACCTCACATGTACTGGTAGATATACTTAACTTTATGATGTATTCATAGGATTTATACTCTGAACTATAATAGATAACTATAAAATATATGGTAATAGTGTTGTAACTGTAACTAATTACTATGTTATAAATGCATGTGGGAGGGGTAGAGGATACTCCTAAGGGAGGCCCTCAACTTTTACCACCTAATTTATATGTATGTAATTCAAGCATCAATTCACTATATATGGGATATATCATAGCTACTATATCCATGGCCTACCTAATAACATATCATACATGCATGCACAAGGTACTACTAGGAACCGAGTGGCTATGTGTGCTAGTCCAACCTATAATGGAAGCATAAACTCCCTTATGGAACTCTAAACATGACCAATAAAGCCACTAATAACTATGTCTATGGGGAATGTATTCTGATATAAGTACTCCAAATTCTATAAAAGTGTCATAGTGCACATGCTAATGTTGACCCATTATCAACCATAACACTCTAGATAGAATGAAAACCTATGTATGCTCGTATAAATAGTACATGTAACTCTCTATCATCATCAAAAATATCTTTCTCTAAGAATGGGATGAGTGGCCTAAGTAGAATTTTACTATGGTACATGTTAATAATGTTATGTAATGGATATACCTCATCTATAATTGTATGATATAAAGCTGGTGGTGGTGTGCATGATATGTGTAGTGAACACTTGATGTGACCCCTACCTCATTTTTTGTGTGATTTGGAAATGGATTCGAGATTATATTTAATGTTTTATATTCTTTTTATTGTGATTTCAGTGCCTCTATGGGTGTGTCCACATCAATAGGATCTTGTATCTTATGCTTTAGTCTTATGAATCTATTTATTGTATGCCCTAGTGGTGTGTGATACTTGAAAAAAGTATTATAATCATAGTTATTTGGAAGAGGCCATGTCATATAAACCTATTTAATGAGAGGGAGAGATATTAAATTTCATTCCAAAATCTTTTGTAAAACCCGTGATGGTGACTGTGAAAAGTTGGTGAAGACTTGGTGTTGATCAAATAAAACCAATCTAGGAGGTGGATCAGAAGCTATGTTGACTATTACCTTTTGATCATTCTTTTTATAAGTGGCCCTTACCTTGTATGGAGGTTTATTTAAACTCTTAATAGTTTATTTTGATCCATTAGTAAACTTGAGTTTGTCGATTGATAGAAGCTTAACCTCTCTTTCTTTGACTATATGGCATACATATGTAAATGTAGGAAACTTCTTATATAAGATAGCTTCATGTAATGCTAGTAAGAGACGTTATTTAAATATGTTCCAAATTTCTTTGTATACCATGGGGATTGTCAATTTGGCTAATATAATATTGTATCATAAGACATAATCTATGATAGGTTTGTATGACTTTTATTTCAATTGTGCCACTTATACATATGATATCTTGTCACTAATGTTGATGGATAAATGTGATAAAAACATGTCAAAAAAATTATTAAATGTTTTTATATATTTATTTGGTAAATCATAAAACCATTGTAGGTCATAATCCTTTAAACTATGGGGAAAAAACTTCATGAGAAGTCAATTGTTGGATACATAGTCTGACCATGTTATGTGAAAAGCTATGAGATGATGTTTTTATTCACCCTTGTCATCATATAATGTAAACTTAGGTGTCATGAAACTATATGGAAAGGGAGTTACCACTATATGATGTGCCAAAGGTGCATGTAAGAGAATATTTGAATCCCAGGTATGTGATGGCCTAGTGGATCCCTTCTTAAGATGTAACACCTTAGACTGCAGAGTATGAATATCATGCATAAGGGATTATACATTTAGAGTGGAAGAACTAGACATAATATTTTTATCTATCACTAAAGGCTATTTAATTATAAATTTAGGTTATGCTAGTTTAGTCAGCCCCATTATAGGTGTAATAATGTTATTAACTGGGGGAGCTAAAGATTGACCATTAGTTGTTTTATTGTTGATTTCCAATATGGCTTGTAGGATTTGAGCATGATCAAGGCGTTGTTTTTGAATTATATCTCTAAATCCATATAGTATCTCATATTTTTGATAATTATGTCATCATTGTTAAGTAGAAGAAGACTGCCCTAATTTTCAATGTGGATATCATCTTGCTCTTGATTGTATTTTTATATTTGATATATTATCATTTTAATCCACATAATTAGGGTGTGAAGGATGCATATGTGGAGTTATGATAGTTCTCTTATCCATGTTATAGGATCAGATAATATAATTTGAATATTATCAATATGATTACCACTTAATATAGGACTTGTTCTTAATGGAAGAGAGATATCTTTTTGAGATGGCATATAGTAAAAAAATTAGAATAGAGTTGCTAATATATAATATATTAAATATAAAAAATTTAAATAACCTAATGGAAACAGTAAAAAGAAGGATACAGACCCTAAGAACATCTAAGGCTATGTTTTTTTATAAGGGTTACTGTGAATTTTTTTAATTATATTTAAATAAATGAAACCCTCATATGAGATTGATTTAATGGGCTAGGGCATGCCAAAAAATCATAAAAATATAAGTTACAACACTAATTTAGTGAAGAAAAAATTAGAGAATACAAACTAGGGTTTTGAGTAATATTAAAAACAAGTTGGGTTCCCAATTTTTTTTAACCTTTTAGGTTTTTACTAGCGTAAATCCTATGTTATTTTAAATGGATGAGGTGTCTAAATCTATTAAATATTATGAAATAAATGTCTAATAATTTTTTAATAAATTTGACTTGCTTTGATTTTATAAAAATAATAATAGATGTGTACAAATAGAGACTTATTTAGAAAACACCTATCATACAAGATCTAAGTGCTAAAAACTAGGTTATGAATAGGTCTTAGTGTCATCAATAGAATCCCTGAGTTAGATCTTCCCTCAAAAAATAGCAACACATTTGGATAATAGATCCATGTGGCTCTAGTGTTCTCAAAATGGTGCTAGTGTTCTCTTTGTAGGACTATTCCTAAATTCTATGTACACATACACTTGTATTTATGGATCTTATTCCTGCATGTATGAAGTTTGGAACTTGGTATTTTACCTAGAATAGATAAATCATGATGTAAACCCTAATCCTCCTTGTAAGTATGATGTCCTTAACAACTCATTGTGAAGAGAGTGGACTACATACCAATACTCTGAGGAGCGATCTAGCTTGATGTAGTTCTCCCATCTAATGATTAGTAGAAGTACAAGTGAAATCTAGAATGATAGTGGTATTGAATGACTTGAGTATGCTTAAGATTGTAAATACTTGAAATTTGGGCGTAGGGAAGTTATAGATGGTTGTATGTAGAAGTAGGGAAAAATAGGGATTAATAACCTTAATTTTGTTCAATGTGTTTCTTGCTTGAATAGTATCTTTTCATCAATTTTCCATATATTGGATATAGGTCAATAGTATTATATTTATAGTTTTTCATATCTTATGAGGATAATAAAATGTGCTTAGGCTAACATTAGAAGGGTTACACGTTTAAAAATATATCTTTTTATGGGAGTTAGGAAAAAGGACACTAGCACCATATTGGGGACACTAGCGCCATGGGCTCTAGTTTCCTTAAAGTGGCACTAGTTTATATTTGGTAGGTTGTTAGGAACAAAAGGACATGATCTAGGATTGAAGGTCTAAGACTATATTTTAGCTAACTAGGTACATTTTTTATTTACACAAAGGTTGTAAAAGTGTGATAGAAGGATCTAGGATAGGTCTAGGCCTAAGCTAGTAATAAGGTGTCTCAAATAACACTCTTACCATCTAAATAACACTTTTAGGTGATTAAAACACCATTTTTAACATAGGAATATGATTAGGACACATGTTTTAAATAAGTTTAAAAATAGGTACATATTAAAAACTTTTAGAGGATGATAATGATCAAGTTTATATAATTTTGCATACTTTAGAAGGCATGATCATTAGAATAAAAAATGTCAGAGTAAGAGATAATAAATAGGCATACGAGATAGTAGATGCAAGACTTTTGTTAATAAGGTCTTATAAATAAAAGTTCAAACAATGATAACTACTTGCCAAGTATACATAATTGAGGTGCTATACAACTCAAATTTAGTATCTACAATTTTACCCTAATATATTAATTAAATTTCTAATTTAGAGGAAAACAAATGTGTATCTAGGTGTGTATAACACAACCTTATCTTTGTGAAAGTCCCACTTGAGTGATTTTTTGGTTGCTGACCTGAAACTAAAGACATGTTACAATATATAATCATTGTATATAATCTTGAATTGAAATGGTTTGAAATGATTAAAATTAAAGAGAGAAAGGTTAGGAATACACCCATATATTAATGTAACCATCTTATTTTTTTATAAATTTAATTTTTAAATATGTTTAAATATAAATTATTGTAGTTGAGATTACGAAAAAATTTAAATCCTAAAATTGTATATGTATATAAGGATTAGTGTATAACTTGTCCCAACCTTTGAGAAATGTGATTTTCCACATGGAAGTTGATATTAGCTTAATAATGCAACCTAATCATACTTATAACTTAGTGATCATGAGTGATCCAAGTCAACTCACACTATAAATCTACTGAGGGTGGAGGATGTGATCAATCAATCCTATAAACTTTGTAATAATGAGTGATGTGATCACCTCAAAATTGCCAAAAAATAGGCTAAATACTAAATTATATTAAGTCAATAATAATCCACAAAGGTCCATCCTAATGTATGCTTAAGTTTGTAGAAGTATTTAAAGTTTGAAAGATGATTTTATTGTTTAATTTAAGGTGATCTTTTGCATGGAATATGCACCTCATATATGTATCAAGATGAATCCTAGGTATAACAATAGTAATAATATATGGAATTATTTTGAAAGTGTGAATCTAAAATGTATAACTATGTAATTTAGCCAAATTGAAAGTTTACAAGTGTGGAAGACATATTTCCATGACATATCCCCATTGTCATATCAAAATGTTGAATAGTGAATAAGTGTGGAATTCGTGCCAATATTTTACATACCCCCACTTAAATTTGAACTATGAATGTATGGAAATAATGCCTATATGAATACCCCTAGTTATATTCCCCTTACCCTTTGAGATGAGGGGAAATAGAAACTAGTAGTCACCTTACCTCAAAAGGATGAAATAAATGTATAATTTGTGAATGTATCACATAGCATATATGAGTAACATGTTTAGGTAGATATAATAAAGAGGTACATAGTTTATGAGCACATCATGTCTTAATATCCATGTTGTGAATTATGACAATATATAGACAATAACAGTACAAGCTCAACAAGAAATCAAGCACACACATAAGGGAAATGAAAAGTACATCAAAAAATAATGGTCCAAGGAGACCTAAAACAAGGGGCTTGCTTAAATTTCACACAATCGAAGGGACACAACTTATTCAAATGTCCATAATGAAAGAAATGACATATTTAAATGCCATTATATAATAAAATATGTCATATGAAAATGTCACAATATGCAAACATAGGCATGGAGGAGCCAAACGATGGACCATTTTTAAATGATCTAAAAAGTAATACGATACAATAAAAGATACTCAAAAAGTGCATAAATGGTAACACATGGAACATAAACAACCAACATCAATGTATCATACTAGTCCTTGGATATATGTGTTTGCAAAAAATGTTATGTAAATAACATATCAAGTACACTATGAAATATATAAGCATGGATAAAGGCATGTGTAAGTATATATAATATCAAACATGATAATGGAAAATGAACATAAAATAATATAACCTAGATGTGTCATTATAAAATAAGTAGATGCCCCCATGTCCAATGGCATGAGTAGAGGGAAGACCCAAAATCTAAAAGTTCATAGATCATGTGTTTGGGTATGCCTATATCATACTCAAAAGATACATAAAACATGTGTATACATAAATATATGATACTCTATCTACCAACATAGAACTAAAAAAACAAATTCAAAGGAGATAATGGAACATGTAAAAAATAAAATTACTTTTGGATATTATGTTTTTATTTTTTTGTATTTTAGGAATATTTGAAAAGAGTAATTGAAGAAGTCTTCATCATTAAAAGGTGTAGATCACTTGAGACATTTTTTAATACTTTTTTATATTGATGCATGGTTACCTCCTAAATGTTTATGTATAATTATTTATCAAAATCAATTGGTTGGGAGGGGTGGTCATATCCATTATAGTGTAGCTAAATATCCATATCCTTTATTATAAAGGTGATACACATATCTCTGATATTCAACATTGAATTCCAATCAGCGAGCTAATTTTTTCCAAATTTTAATGTTAATTGTTTGTACCAATATAATATACATATGATAATGGGAACTATATATGGTCCACATGTTATTGGTAGGTGGATGTATCCATGAGATTTTGGCATCAACCATTATGTTAATTTGGTTGTATTGTGTCCCAATTTTTGAAAAAACATGGTCCTAAATATTATTTCCCGCTTGTTCTTATAAAAATTGAGATGTTGAGAATATACCACATAAATATTAGAAGTAATTGTTAGATCTCCATGGCTTGATCACTTTGAAGGATGTTTTTTTTGTGAGCCTTTGGAAGTATTTTGTATTTTTAACTTCTTGGGTATGATTTATATGCGACTCTCATTATTATATTTTTGAATTTGGTTTTTCAATTCCTAAAACTGATTTTAATGATAACCAATGATATGATCATAGTTATAATATGTAAACCCTTCGTTATAAAAAATTCTACTACCCAATCTATGCCTATTAAGAGGTAAAGATATCATCCTATGTTTAAGTAACATATAAATAATTGTATCTATAATATCTTTTTTTTCTGTGAGATATAGTGTTTGTTATGGAATTTTATGAGAGACCTCCACATTATTTACATGATGTATCTATATTTGGTCCTTTAATTTTGACTTAATTTGTGAATCCATTAGTGATCTATGGAATAACAAACATTTATGTATTTTCATCTGTTGTATTTTATGTTACTTTATCTTGAGTTGGTTATGTATCCTCTATAGGTGAATATATATTATATGTATCAGGACCTATAGGTGTGAATAGTTTATGCAGAGTATGGGAAAGTGGAAAAAAATAATATTCTTTAATGTCTTATATGTCATATCAGGGGATAGATCATCATCATTGTCATAGTAATCTAAAACATGGCGATATTTTTGCTCAGTATTGACCAATAGAAGAAGCTCAATTGTTTGATCTTCTTTTTGTTTTTGTATCATTGTTTCCGTTGTAAATTTTAATTTCTCCATATGTACATCTATGTGTATATTAGTGTGTGGTGATTTATTTGCATCTAGATATAAAGGAGCCATTGTATTTGACTAACATATTTAAAAACTATGTATATTCTCAAGTGGAATACATTTTTTACATGGCACCAATGTAGGGATGCCTTCTTCATCAGAATGTATCTTTTTACAAAATTTGAAAGATCCATAATCAACAAGGATTTAAAATAAGGTCCCATTATGTATGAATCTTATACATCGATGTAGTGTAGATGAGATGACTTCCATTTTAAGTATACAAGGTCTACCCAAATTGAATTATGATGTAATGTCTGAGACATTACTTGAAAGGTAATTAGAACTATTTTTTTCCCAAATTTCACATCCAATGTCATTTGGAAAACTAAAGAGATACATGAATTATCAAATCCCTTGATTGGCATAACTATTTTTTGAATAAGATTGGTTATAATACCCAAAGTGGTTAGAAAATTTGTTCTAAAAATGTTTAGACCAAATCCATTATCATCTATTACCATTTTTATTACTTTATTATGCATAATAACTTGTATGAAAATAGTCAAATCTTGGTCAATAATATCTTTGGATAGTAAATCATTTGGATCAATGGTAATGAGTTTTATATTATTTTTGAGGATTTGCATGATATATGTAAATTAATTTTATTTAATTTCACTTGGAAATTGGGTATCACACCATATTTCAAATAGGATATCCTTATAAATAGTGGATTTATTTAGAACTTTTTAGGATTGGGATTTTTGAATGCTTGTTGCTTAGTTGGTCAACAATTTTATATACCTTAGATTGTATCACTAGTTTTGGATTAGGAGACACTTGCTATATATTAACAAGTGGATAATTAGTTTTAACAACTTTAACTTTTTTATTAGTGGTAACATGGACTACAGAATCTAATATAAGCCATGGGTGAATAATGGGTGCATGATGGTGACTGTCATGTAAATAATATATAAGTGGAGTAAATGGTTGAAAATATGTATGTTATCATATATATAGGATATATAGTATTAAAAAATGAAATACATGTAAATATTAAGTGTTACTTAGATTTCAAAACACTTTCATTAGAATAAAATTTCTGCCTCTTTTATTGAATGACATGTCTAATTAATCAATTATAATAACAAACTATAAATACAATCATAAATTATAGACCAAATTAGGTTATAGATACATTCATATTACACGTATTTTTAATAAATAAAAAATTTATTATTAAATTTTGAATCTTTCTAAATCAAAAATCAAAAATATTAAAAAAAACTTAGGTCAAATATAGGGTTTTTGGGGACCAAAGGTTGGGTTCACAAAATGTTTAACCCTAAATTGAGATGGGTAAATATAGTATAGATTTAGAATATATAAATGAATAGTCATAATGGTGATAAATAGATATATAATGGGCCAATTAATTGTAAACTTATATAAGCAATATTATTAATTTAAATGCTTAGATATGCTAAAAATTAAAATTGTAACTATTGATTGATATTAAAATAAATTATAAATAAGAGTACTTATCTAGTTTAGTATGTGCAAGTAGATTTCAAATAAATTATGATGGAATTGGATTAGATAAGGATATTATAAAAATCATCATATTTTTTTAAATTTGTACTCTATGGCCTTAGATGCTTATGTTAGATCCCAACAATTTCATTGACACTACTATCTAACTTAGACACATGTGTCTAGCATGAAATATCAAATATATCTAGGTGAAATTAATTCAAAACTTTTAGATTTTATATCACCTTTTATATGGTGTGTTTATATCTCATGCATAGGTTATTTCTCTTTGTCAAATGATTAAACCCTATCTTTCTCTCCCTTAGAGTGATTGTGGCAAAAATGGGTTAATGGGCACATCATATTGAGCAACCCCAAAGAAAAATTTATCAATAGGTTATACCTACATATCTAATATTATAAATAATGCTTCAAACTTATCTAGTTGTCCCCTACATGTTGGATTGTGTGTGTATCATGATGCAACATGTGTAAAGCAAGTGCATAGAGTGACCTATCTTTTATCTTAGAAAATATGGCTCATGGAATGATACTTTAGTACATAATACATGTATATGGAATGTACCTATGAATGATATTGAAACAGTAAATAATAGGGAATCTTTGCTCACCAGAAATCTCGGTTTAATTCTTTTAATATTTTTTCTTGTGAGTTACTATGTGTATGCTAGGTAATGGTTGAATGAGGGTTGATTTTGTATATATATCAATCCCTTTTGGAAATACGTCATGTTAAATCACTTAGGGTGAAAATAAGTATACATTATTATTGATATTTTGATTACTTTAGGGCATTGGGCACTTATTTTACACGGGACACTAATGTCAACATAGGTGTCTATCTGATATACAAGTGTTTAAGAATATATAATAAATTTATAGATATAAAACTTGTAGAGGATGATGATAAATGGGTTTATAGAATTTTTAATAGTAAAAAAATAATGGTCAAATTAATAACATATGATTCGACTAGGAAATAAACAATTGGCATAAGAGATAGTGGATGTGAGATTTTCGACCACAAGAAGGTCTTGTAACTAAAGGGTACAACCCTAAGGATTAATTTCCAATTATATAACACTAAGGTGATATATAATTTAAATTTAGTGTCTACAATGACCTACCCTTATTAGACATCCTATTTTACCTTAAAGGGAATGAATATTTTTCTAGGAAGGTTTTTAGAAAAGGCACCAACATAGACCTCTACTTACATCCTTATTCTCAACATCATCAGGTGTATAAATTTGGAGTGTTAAGGAATTTAGAGATAAGTACATTAAAGATTTATGATGAGCACAATCTAGAACATGAAATTGAACACTTGAAAACGAGTTTTAGATAAATGGTTATAAGGGTAAACAAATCACTAGGGATATCAAATAAACTATGGATAGAATCAATAGGCAATGATAAAATGAGAATTCAAATGGAGGCCCTATATCATTATGCTATGTTTAATGGGTTTCCATAGGATTATAAAAATATTAAAATTCAAAAAAATCCAAGCCACATTCTTGCCTATAAACAAGTTAAAGATGTCTTTCGAGTCTAGCAAAGAAAGTTTTGACCTTACCGTACACAATAGGATCTATAAATATGAATTATCTTATAAAATACCATTCATGAAAGAAATAATGATGTCCATATATACTAGGATCAATTTCCATGTTTCTGATATTCATCTGAAGAGAACATAGAAATAAGAATTTATTGAGCATTCATGCCAAACCAAGGATGCAATTTACATAAAGGACACTAAAGTTATTGAAGTGGAAAACCTTTAGTGAAAATGGAATTTAAGGTAATATTTTGAAAACTTTTAACACACCAATAACCTAAATAAAGAGGATAATTAATCATAGTTCATTCTTGGATACTAATTCTCAATAATTTGAGAGGTTGATCATTTTGAAACATAACTTTAAAAGTGTTGTATTCTAACTTATTAATAATGTTTTTTAATTTATTGACTAATAGGAAAATTAAATATAATCAATATTTAATCATAATTCTAGATAATTAATAATAATTGTACCATTTTTGTGGGGGTAAACTCACTAAACTAGGGGGTTAATTTGATGGGGGGGGTGGGGGTTGATCTTAATTTATTTATTTTACTACAACGTGTCACATATAGACTATAGCTTTAATTAATTAAATAAGGTAGGTAAAAATGTTTTCATGTATTATTTTAAATGACTATTTTATTAAATAAGGTAGCCAAGTAGTATAATACACAGTTGTTATCATAATTAATCCCCTATTGACCCATTATCTCTTTCCACTTTTAAGGAAGCATGGGTTTGTTGTACCAACTTAAATTTATTTCTCCTGATCATTTATCTTGGGTGTCGTTCTAAAATATAGAGTTAAAATATGAATGTATTATTTTCACAATATTGTAATCTTACATAATAGATTGCTGAAAATATTTGAGAGATCTTCTAAAATAGAATAAGCATGAAAATGGATAGAAGTGATAATCCATGAGAAATCTTAAATATAGGACTAAACTAAAAATTTTAAAAAAAAATAGAGTCTCACCCCATAATTTTAACAGATAGAATTTAGGAAACTCTTGTTGTTTGTGGGGAATGTTGAATCTTATTTCATTCTTAAACCAAGAAAAATGTGTCTTTATTTAATACTTATAAAAGATATATGATAAGTGATATCAAAAAGTATAGATTATGGAGATAACATAAGTAATTTGAAACTTAAGGTTGAAAAATTTTCAACACCAACACCCCTATTAATAACAACTTATGGAGGTTATATTAAAAATTAAGTCTCAAAATAATAGATAGTACCAAAAACTAGGTAGAATGGCATACCATGTGAAATAAATATAGTAAAGGATGGGTTGAGCTATCACTAAAAAGATTCAATATATGGACTCAAACCATCACAAATGAAATTTTATAAGCATATGTTTAAATGTGCCTCAAGTAAACCCAATAAATCATTATACAACATATATAGAAATAAGTATAAAACCCTAACCCATACCACCCCATTCCTACCCCGCAAACCCCCCTCCCCCATAAAACACACACACACACACACACACACACACACACACACACACACACACACACACACACACACACACACACACACACACACACACACACACACACACACACACACACACACACACACACACACACACACACACACACACACACACACACACACACGCACACACACACACACGCACGCACGCACGCACACACACACACACACACACACACACACACACACACACACACACACACACACACACACACACACACACACACACACACACACACACGTACGCACACACACACACACATATTTTTTTGGATATTAAAAGATGATAACGTATGGAAAAAGTTAGGAAAATATTGTTAATGATGATGTAAAAATAGGGAAATTACTACAATGATTTCATCATTTGTGATAAAATATTTTACATATAGGTCTACAAAAAATTCCAAACTAATCAAGAATGAATGGAGGTCTTCAAAATTCCCACCAAAATCATGGAAGATAGTCAATCTACTAAATGATCTATCACAAAGATGATATTTTATCTATGAAATAATAAATATTAAGTGATATTATGCATACAAAAGTAAAGTGGTTGAAAAATAGATGAAGATAATTGATATAAATCATATAATGAATGTTTTTGATGTCACAAAAACTAATTTGAAATCAAATAAAGGGGAATGTGATTGATAGACAAAGATGATTGCATGTGATCAAGTGACATGTGTATGAATATAGATCATATAAATAATCATCAAATTAATTTCATAACTAAGGCTTGTAACTCCCATGTCTTAATAATTCTAAAGGGCTCACAAAATTACTCACAAGATTCTCATGTGTTTACATAAGAACAACATCAAACTTTGAGTTCATAGTTTGATGCTACATAATTGTTAACCTCTAGAGAGCATCCAACTATATTCATAATTAATGTATGCATAACCATAATGTAATGAAACAATCATAACTCATATAAATACTCAATATCTCATATATTTTTCTAATTAATATCCCTAAAGTGGTTACATAAGATAGTTTAGAACATAGTGCTCAAGTATAGATACAAGAAATTAAAATATATGATAGCTTTGTACAGGATTCTCTCTGTCTATTTTACTAAGTATAAATACAATGAAATACTCCAATGGTTACATCAATTCAATATGCCTCTTTATTCTGAGTAGCTCTATAGTATGTTGTGAATTTTAGTATATAGCATGTTTAATGCATGTGACATGATATATGTTGTAATATAACTTTTGACTTTAGTAGTTTTAAATTAACTCATTAAACTTTCTAAATAAGCTTCCAAAATAATTCTCAAGCCTAAAATTTTATCTCATCCTAGATACAACACAAAATATAATAATACTGTAAAATTGAGTATGTACTTGGGAATTATGGTAAAACATAATGATTTTTATTGAGAATCTTAGTCTCCAATGTTTTCTACTTTGTGACATAACTAGTGGTTCATTAGGTTTTCCTTTTTAACTATATATTTTCCTAAATTAGTTTGATGATATCATCAAGGTTAGGATGAGTAAAAAAAAAATTAAATGCATCCTAATTTCATTTGTAACATTCTATAGTTTACCCATTAAATGATTGATCAAGTAACCTGATTCCTCAAACTCGATGATTAGTTTTTCTCATTGTTGTTTGTGATCCCAAAATTTATCTCCTAATACCAAAATTCCTTCCTTTTCTTTACTTTTTGGATCCTCAAAAATATCATACTAGGTTGTGGCTTTGGTTTTCTCTTCCTTCAAGTTGTCAAATAGTTTATTTTCCTTCATTGTTTACACTAACCACCCCAGTGTAAGATAAAAATATGTACTAGTATTTAATATTGCTTTATGCATATAAGCAATGTGTTGTTATATTCTAGTGTGGTGTTAGATGTTATACTCTAATAAATTGGTATTTTTTTCAATTTTGATCTCTTCTATTATGGTGACATCGATGTTCTATCTCTCTTACTAAAAGACAAGTTGGTGTTTTATTAAAAAAATAGTGATTTTGTGAACTATTGACTGATTGGCATTTTTTCCACTACAAATTGTGGTCTCGCCTTTGTTATCACCTAGATGGCATCATTTATAACTTATTCAAAGATGGGACCTATCTACATCCAATCATATTGTTCACTCTCCTAAATTATATTTCCCATGTTATGCTTCTAACTAGAGGTTAATTCATCCAATTTCATATGTTGGAATCTATGTATGCCTTTTGATATTATCTTTCTATTTATTTTTGGATGATATCTTGTATGTTTATGTTGTAGGATATTTTTCTCTATATTCATGTATAAAAAATTATGCCATTCATGGATCCAATGTATGTACTAACTAAATATGTTTGATTTCCATTTTTAGATACCTCTATACCCTCCATTTGGTTTATGGCTAACATGCCACCTATTTGTAGTGAAGGAAATATAAATTATAATTAAACATATTTTAAATTATTTTTACTTAATTATATGGGTGTCGTTGTTTTATATACTACTTCATTTTCTGTTAGATTTTTGTTGGATGATGCACCTTTTGTTTCATCCACTAACTCCTCTATGGTGGACTGCATGTCATATGGATTATACTTCCCAAAACTTGTGGAAAAGACCAGATGATTACATTGATTTACTCTATTTGATTATCTAAAATAACATATTAGAGGGGTGGATTGATTTGGTACATGGGGCATATGGGCATATGGGAATATATATAGTTATCAATGGTGGCATAAAATTAAAAATATTTGTTATATTTTCAAATATATGCGGGGAAATTTGATAATGTGAATTGATGGTTTGTTTCAAGTTACTTCCTCACATAAGCATGTTGGTACATTTTTTTCTATAGTACATGTCTCTAAATGGTTTTTCATTTTTATCCAATGATTATTGTTTTATCCCATTCTACTTGTCCATTTGTGCCTAGGAGAGTGTTTATATAACACATAACTAGATAGATTAACATATACCCATAAAACAAAGCATTCTTACCTTTCATTATCTTCCAAATGTTAGCATTGAATTTGTCAAATAGGCCTTGGCAGAGGTTGCATTTTATTTTCATTGACATCATGTCAAACACCACCATTTTAATCTTATGGATCATGACATCTTCTCTATTAGTAAAATAAAATTTACATACTATTTCATTTACCATGTATATATTGGTGGTATTGTGAATAGTTGCTCTATGAATGTTGTGTTTGCCTTTAGTGCATTTTAAGATATTGTAAGCTTGTACTCTTTTTCTTAAACCTTTTTTTCATATTTATTAATATTTGTACCTTCATTAAACAACATGGTTACCCTTTTAATGTCTTAGGTGATAGTTATATGATATTGATCTATGAAAAAAAAACTATTATTCATGCAACTAAGAAAAATTTGGATTATGATATATGCTCATAGAAAATTGGTCAATGTTACCTAAACATACAAATTCATCTATGGGATATATTTTTGTTTGGGTTTTTAGTCATAAGTCTTTTATTCTGGTATTTGATGTGAGTTATGACTAGTCTTCCACCATCTAGGTCTAGATGATATTGACCAAATATGCATGGATGTATTTGAAAATTTTCTCCAAATGTGTAACATTATCTAGTAGCATTAAAAATGCTTCCTATAGATTTGATACTAATGATTTTGTAACAACGTGATTTGATTTGGGATGACAAGTGTTCTCATGTTAGAAATAATTGGAATAACCATTTTATATTTTATTTTATATGTTAGAACTACCTTAGTCACAAATGTGGTAGGAAAATACTATGTAGAGTTTTGGTTTTTATTAATCTTGATGAAATCGAAATAAGGTTGATGGATGTTTTTTATGTGTTTTTCCATGGTTTTCAAGGTGATATTAGAATGGAATTAGATCGTGTCTAAATTTTTTGGTCATTATGCATCCATCATTTTACTGAGCTAGGCTTTCCTTGATGGTTGAATTTGTCTTATCCATCATGTCAAATTTAATGAATCCCTACATGAAATTAATGATTTTATTTTTTTTCCCTTTATATTTATGGATTTTTATTTTATGGAAGTTTATGATTTGTTTTACTATGGTTTGATTTATTTTTAAGTTTATGTGATACAAGCATATGTATAGGGAGTTGTATCTAGGCAACCTACCCTATTATATTGAGTGTCTATCATTATATGACACAAAAACTATTCTCTATTCACCCATAAAATTCCTTTTCCTAATGGAATTTATAGTACCATATACTACTATCCTATGTTTTTCTAATCCCAAATCTAGTGTTTACCAGTTTTCAACTCAGGCTCTTTATTTTGGTTTTGATTTTTATCTCAATTTGTTTTTTTACAAATTTTCAACTTGATATTTGTCTTTTTATTTATTTATTTTTATTTTTCATATAAGCCACCATTTACTAGTTTTCAATTGGAGAGTTCTCTTTTTATTTGTTTTGTTTTATCTGTCAAGTTTTCATTTATCAATTCTCAATTTGGGAATTTTTTTAATTTTTTATGTCATGGATTGATTCTATATTATGAGGCATGCATTATTATTATACAACATTGTATATATTAAGGTGGGATCCATTCAAAAATCCATGTTGCTCTACTCCTATAAATGTCAATATTTTCATTACTCCTATGGGTAGAACTATTCTAATTACCTCTAGTTTTAACCATCAATTTTTTGTATTTTCCTAGCATTTTATACTTACTATAATATAATAATACATATTTTACTTCATGAATTTATTTCTTCTTACATTGACAGTTGTGACAATGTTTCTGGCATCATTTTTATTGGGTATGGTTGTATTCTGCAATAAATATTTTATCATCTAAATTTTCCAATTAAATTAGGCATTCATATACTGATGTCTTCATTAATCTAAAATGCCATTGCTAGTCTTAAAATGAATACTAAAAATTACGTTCACACCATGGATTCTAATCCATATACTAATTAGAATGGAAAATATTTTGTTAACCACTTATATGTAGTGTAACATGCCCATATTACTATGTGTATCTTTATGCCCCAATCCATGATATTGAGATTACATATTTTTGTGAGTATTTTTTCTATGAATTTAATTAAATTTTCAACTATCCTAGTAGATTGTGGGTGTTATGTAGCATGTATCTTTATGTCCCAATCCGTGATATTGAGATTACATGTTTTTTTTAGTACTTTTTCTATTAACTTAATAAAATATTGAATTATCCCAGTAGATTGTGGGTGGTATATAGTGTTTTTATTATGATCAATGAGAAAGTTCTTGAGAAATGTTTTCATTATGACATTAACTAATTGTTTATCTTGGTCGATAGTAATACTTAGTGGACACCTGAACCGCATGATGATGTTTTATGAGAGGAAATTCATGTTTGTTTTAGAGGTACATCTTTTATGGGTATGGCTTAAGCCCATATTTTGAAGTACATTAACTTAGTGATAATAAATATGGTTTGAGACCATCTTTCCATGGGCTTTATTAGGCAAATGAAATCGATATCCTATTTTTAAAATGGTAACAGAGAAAGAATAGATGTAAGTGACATCTCATCTTGTGCCTTTGGTTTCCTCACTCACTATAAAATATCACATTTACATTCATAAATGTGTGCATTCTTGAATATTATAGGCCACCATAGATTTACCATAAATATTTTCGTCATATTTATTTTTCTATAATTGTGCCCACTGATAATTCCTTCATGAAACTCTTATAGAATACTTATTTTTTCATGCATATGCATGGCTCTCCTTAATATTTAATCTCTACATTTATTATGTAATACTCCATATATAAGTTTAAAATGGAATGAATTAATTATCATTCTCTTTTATCTATTTTTGAATAGTTATCTAAAAATTCCCTTGTAGCTAAAAATTTCACTATACTTTCCATTTGTTCTAAAATTATCTAAACATAGAATAAATGGGCACCTAGGAAATAATCATCAATGGGACCTTTGTATTAGCTACTATAAATATAGGATAAATAATATGGTCTATTATGTAAAATTTGTATTTCTACCATGATGGTAAAATATAATTCTCGAGAGAGCATTAGCCATCAAGATACTTGGCCTTTTAGAAATGGTCTATTTAACAAATATTTTAATAGTTTGTAATTTATATATAGAACACAAATGGGATAGAAAGTAAATAGTGATAGAATTTATGAATATAAAAAAACATTTTTAATACTTTGCATTAATTTTTGGAATAGTTATGCTCAAATGTTACTAGTATTTGGATTCGAAATGAGATAGTATGGTCTATATTATCTCGTAGTTGTTCTAATACCATGCCTATTATTATTCCATAAATGTCTACATGTACAATAAATGGAATTATAAACCTAGAAAATATTAGAATTAGTGTATTTAATATTTCTATTTTTATTGTTTCAAATTCCTCTTAACACTACGTATTACAATACATTAGTTTATAATTCCTCTTCTTTAATAATTCCTAAATGGGTGAGTTTATTGTGATATATCCTTGAAATAATTTCCTATGCAATCTTTTGTAACCTATCAAGGTTTGTGTGTATTTATGTGTCTTAAAAGGTCATAAACTTTGTATTAATTTGTTTTCAATGGATCAACCATATAATATGTTCTAATATCATTCTAAATGGTGTGAGAAACACATGCATTTTTAGGTTTAGTGCAATCTATAATACATGACAACTCTAGAAGATGATCCAAGGTGAATGAATATGATTTTTGAGAAGTCCATAAATCATTTATTCATCTAGGTACACTTTTAGGAAGTCATGAATAAAATATTAGAATCTATTTATCAATATTTGATTGAATACTATAGGTGCATTTTTGGGATGAATGGTATGACTGTATACATAAAATAACCCCATTTTGTAGTAAATGTAATTTATGCCAATCTTATGTTTTTAATCTAGATTTGATGGTATCTATAAAATCTATTTATAAATGAATATGCTTTGTAAGCTGTGATGTTCTCTATGACTTCGTCAATGAAAATTTTATGAAATAAATCCTAAACATTGGGTTTATTCAAATAATGAAAATCTATAGAATTTCTTATTTCTATTGTTTTCTTATTTTGGACAACCATTAGGCTGATCTAGTATGTGTCTTTTATTGGTTAAATGATTTTAGAAACGGTGTGTGTGTGTGTGTGTGTGTGTGTGTGTGTGTGTGTGTGTGTGTGTGTGTGTGTGTGTGTGTGTGTGTGTGTGTGTGTGTGTGTGTGTGTGTGTGTGTGTGTGTGTGTGTGTGTGTGTGTGTGTGTGTGTGTGTGTGTGTGTGTGTGTGTGTGTGTGTGTGTGTGTGTGTTACCATGATTTTCATATTTGGATTTAACTAGTATTGTCTCTTTTTTATGAATTTGCTTTTTTACTTATAGTTTAATCTTAATGGTCCCTAATCACAGTTTATGACATGGAGTTAAATAAAGTTATTTTGGAATATATATTGATAATTCATGAGTAATTTTGTTGATTTCATAAAAATAGATTCATCCCAATAATTACGTGTTTTGGCTAATTTATTCCCCCATATTGAGTGATTTTTTTTAATGGCTAGTAAAAATATAATGTTTTCTTTGTCGATGTCTCAGTTATATGGCATTGTCCTCTTTGGGTAATATAATTAGGTCTACTTAGGCCCTCATCATTGTATTTTTCTATTTTTAAACATGTAGTTGGTATATATTAGTACATCATTTATATTATGTCTATTGCAACTTGATTTTTTAAGAGATAGTATTTATTCATTGTGGGATGTCTCATTTTTTTTTGAATTGTATCATTGCTTGAAGATTTGGACAACATTGATATTTTTGTTATTTATTTTCCATATTAGTTTCTTTCCAAAATATATTTATTGTGTCCTTATTGGAGGAGAGTAGAAAAGATAAATTTTTTTTTAGGGCACAACAAATTTGGTGGTCAATATGCCAAATTTTGAATGTTATATTGAACTTTTTACTTCCAATTTTTTGCTTTCACTCATCTCTTGATGTATATATCAATCCCACGGTATATACCCTAATTTCTAATAAAATAGGTGTATCTAAAATTTAGAGTCTTTTTTCTGACATTTGATCTAATATTATTCATAATGGTTGATGTGTTGACACATAATACCTTGTATGATGTATTCTAGAAGAGTAACATAAGGGAGTATTAATTGATGGTAAATATTTTCAAGATAGATACAATGAATTCTTTTGGGATATACCATATTATGATAATAACTTTGATAGTTTTCCAATGCTTAACATGATTCCCATGTGTTTTATCATCTCATGGAGTTATTTATCAATGTATCATCAAGAGTCTCTAATCTTCATTTTTCATTTAGAAAAAAAATCTTAATTTATGTAAGATATGCTTTGAGGTCATTTATTCCATAAATTTGGAAAGGTCTTGTGGGATGTTCCTTTACCTAACCAAAATGATCTTTTAATTTTTTATTTTGTTGGTTTTGAATTTTTTCTAGCTTCTAAATTATCTTTGTAGATTACTATAGTATCATACAGGTTATCTTAATCATCATACACTATGGAATAGTAATAATATATATGTTCATCTATGGAATATTAACTTATTATCCTTTGTCTATAGTATGGTTGTGTTTTTGCATAACTATTTTAAATATCATAGTGTAAGGAACCTTATTTTTGGGGTGCCACGCATCCATACCTTGACATCATGTTCTAAGGTAATTTATCCTTCTTCATTTACATCAAAATATATGTCTAAATATGGGGATTTAATTAGTGTTTTTATCCATTTTTATTTCATCAAATTCCTCGTTGGTGTCTTTAATTTCCCATATTAATTTTGTCTATGTGGTAGTCATGCTAGATTATAATGGAGTATGTATGATGATCATGTTGCCTTAAAATGCTATTTATTCATATTTAGTTTTGAATATATATTTATTATAGATAAACAAACATATAGATAATAAGTGATAGTATGATGAATTTTTTTTAGCATTATATGTCTTTAAAATCAACTATAGTAAATATTCTAATAAAAATTATTGTCAATTTATTTGACCCCTTGGTCAAATTAGTCAACCCCCCTACAAGTTAAAACATCCATAGGGTCCCATATGTCATAAAATGTTCATCCTAGACATTAATAAGGTAAAATAGCATGCCTTTATCTTTGTCATATTTTTATAGTTGTCTCATGTCATACTATGCCTCCCTTTTGTCCATTTGGATGAATTATATAGTTTATAACCAAAGGAAAGTATTTAAAGAAGTTGTATAATGTGCCATGTGTTAGTTAGATGTTAGATAACATATTTTAAACTAGAAAACTATAGGTTTTACCATACAAATAAGGAGTTTAACTAAAGAATAGATAATTTTAGGCAGTTATATGGATTGCATAGCTTAGTTGGCACATAGGAAGACTTCAACAGTGTCCCTTAAACTCCCCATAAGTCATATCCATTATCAGATTGCTTTGATAGTCCCAAAATTGGTTAAAACCATTCTATCTCTCTTTAATCCCTTTGACAAGTCAAAGAAGTTCATCATTTTTACTCTACTCTGAATAGGTCAGGGAAAGTTGAAGGGAATACAATTGGTTGATGTTAGTACTCCTTTTTGTCTTCTTTTCCATGTTTATAATTTCTAGTTTGGTGGTGTGTGATCTATTAACAATATTTAGGATTGTTGATGCTTTCAAATACTTTACACATCCCCAACACTTTAATATTATTCTTTTTTTTGTAGTGGTTTAATGCTTCCATGTGTTGAATATGATTTAAAAGAGAATATCCACTCCTTTCTTGTTGATTTAAAACTATTTTTAATGTCTGGATATGAAGATGCAAGCATAATCATTCTCCTTATGTTATAAGTGCAAATACAATGGTTTGTAGGATATTTTTCATAGTTACAAAGTTTCCATTATGTACATGGCTTCATATCAAATATAACACACCTATGTATCTCTTCTTAAATCATGAAAATTGTTTTTCCATAAAGTATTTACATTTGAAGTCTTGGAGGTTGATTAATATAGGATTCTTAAGATAGTGAGCAAAGATTGTCAGAGTCCTAGTGTTCACAATCATATATAGTACTTGGAGGCATGTATGGAATAGGCAAGACCATAAAAAACCCCAAGAGATAGGTTACATTCAAGTCCATGACTTGAATGGATCTTTCAAGTCACTCAATCATTTAATAGCATAATTTATAAAACCCTCAAGCATAACTTTTAGTCTTTGAATTGAATATCTTTCTAATGGGAACACTTACCTTAAATTCTTTGAATGAGGTTTTGTTCATATAATATTCCATCTTATGGTGAAGTGCCTTAGATTCTAGACAAGTCTAATGGTGTCTTACTTGTATCCTAAACCTATATGCTACATCTTTACCTAAAGATAAGGTTTATATATTAAGATAAGGTGATGGTTGAGTGGATTCAACCCAGTTAGTTTTCCACTAAAAACACTCAGTGAAACCTATAGTACTTTGAAATGAAACTAGTGCACTATATTAAAATGATAATAACATGGTTTCAAGATAATATTTGAGATAATATATGTGTGATATGGTATTATTGACCTTATATGAAGTATGTGAGTGAATTAAAATATCCAAAAAATGAAGTGCCTACTTATAGGTCTCACATCTTCCTTGAAGTGCACCTATAGTTTCACACAGTCTGCAGACTAACCTAGTGTCATGAAACATGTAGGTTTTGAGATTATTAGACATAAAGGATGGAATAAACACATTGATGTCACTTTTATTATTATGATGACACACTCTAATGTGATGCCCAAATTTAATGACTAGATACTTACTAGTTTCAAAAGTTACACTCCATCTACTTGAACCTTGTACACAGTCACAGAAACTAGTAACCAGTCTTGAGAGTTTGAGTTGTGGAAGGATTTAGGAACATTAAAAAATCTTGAAAATTCTTAAATATCACTATAATTACCTAATATATATCCTTGGGGTCTAAATCATGTCATATGGAAAAGGGATATGTTATATGCTATGTCTTAGATATAGAGCACTCTATGAGAAATGTAGTCTAGAAGTTAGTATGTGAAGAATTAAAAAATGAGTATAAGAGTCTTGGAATAATTTTAGGATGGTGTGAAGGGTTGGGTTACATGTAAAAAAATCATTGATATGACTCTAAATTAATTTTAACCCTACAGGTAGTCAACTACTTAGGCAAACACAATTAGGCCTATTAGGCCTTAAACTAGGCCTAAACCCTACAAGGGCCTAAACTCATATATATTATTACATGAACCTATAAAAACCATTTTATAAACTTTATGGAAAGTATAAAACCAATTGAAATCACTAGTTTTTAGGAAGAAATACAATGTTGATCATTTAGGCCTAATTTTCTTTCAGACTTACTCAGAATGCATATAAGAGCTCAAAAGACCAACTTTATGTGCTCATATAAATATAAATGGACTACATGGTGATTTAAGGAGACATTAATAGTTGAGGGGGGTTATAATTTTCCTTAGTGGAATCTATTTGGATTTTTGTCATCTAGATTTTATGCATAATTATTAATAGACTAAACCACCAAAAAACCCTTGTTCATACTCGATGGATAAAAAAGGAATGATTTTGCATCCAAAATATTCTAGTTGGTTATTAAAGTGTTTGGAAAAAATTTGTCACTCTCCTAGGATCCTTGACACCCAAGTGATCCATACTATCTTCTATATAGATAGCCCTAATATGGTCTTTTTGTAGGATTTGACTAGTTTTATAGGTGAAGAAGGGAATGAGCAGATGAAATTCACTGAGGGAGGTCTTTAGATATTTATCCCAACTCCTATGACTCATTTTCAACCTTTTTGATGCATAAAATTTTCTTTACTAGTTCATTCATTGCAAACAATCTAACTGGGTTAGTGAGAAATCAAGGTGATTGTCCAAGATTAAAAGTGAGAAGTATGTTTTGAGTTTAACAAAGGTATACATGATGATTCCATTTATTTCTTTGAACAAATACATGTCATTTTGATTATAAGTATGAAGAGTGAGGCCTATAAGGCTAATGAGTGGCTAGTAAATAGTAAATGATAAGTGGTACAAGAGAGACTATCAGTTGAAGGGTGTATGAGGTATGTTTTAATATTTTTAACACCTCATGATATTTAAAATGTTTCAAATATCTGTATGGTATTTTTAGACAGTCAAATGGAATCCTCACCAAAGGTAGTTTCAAAAAAATATAGTGAAGAGTTCTATGCCACCTTGAGGGTGAATGATGCATTTTAGATGGAAACCTGTCCAAGACCTATTCATGGTAATATTTTACACCTCATTATATCAAATTATAATTGGTTATCATATCTTAACACTTAGATTTTTGACCCTCACACTTCTCTTCTTCTCTCTCCTCTCTATGTTCTATTTATGCAAGCCATTTTGGAAATTGTATCTAGTACACACTTGGTATGGTGAATCCCTACTAATTTGGCACCTTGTTTTACCTTGGAATACATATTATTAATTTTATTTAATCTCTTTTAATATTTCCTAAGTATTTAAAGTAGTGTAT
>JARHVA010002149.1:0-42500 GCA_037957365.1 Torreya grandis
CAAAAATGATGTTATCAACATATACTACAACAATAAATTGATGCTCACCTTCTATTTTAATGTAGAGATTACTGTCAGCAAATCCTCTCTTGAAACCTTGATCCTGTAGGTACTTATCAAGTCTTGCATACCAAGCTCTGGGAGATTGTTTCAATCCATACAATGCTTTCTTCAATCTGCATACATGGATACTAATATTTGAGAGAATAAATCCCTTAGGTGATCAATGTAGACCTCTTTTTCTAGATTCCCATTCAGGAAGGTATATTTGACATCCGTTTAAAACACTTTGAAAATTTTAAACACTGCATATGCAAGAAACATTCTAATAACCTCTAACCTTGCCACTGGTGTAAAAGTTTCTTCAAAATCTATTCCCTCAATTTTAGCATAGCCTTTACATACTAATCTTGCTTTATTCCTGGTCACTTCTCCATTTTCATTCAATTTATTTCTATAAACCCATTTTGTTTCTATCACATTGTGATCTTTTGGTCTAGGCACTAATTCTCAAGTATCCTTCTTTTCTATCTGATTTAATTATTCATCCATATCCTTAACCCAATGCTTATCATGTCTAGATTCTACAAAAGGTCTACGCTAAATTTTGGATAACAAAGAGAAATTAACTTGCTCAAATTCACTTACCATCATTCTTATGGTGGAAATTCCTTCATTTATGTCCCTGATGATGTCACTTTCATTATGATTTCTCTTAACATATTTGGATGGATTTTTGGTGTCCTTTTTCTCCTTCTCATCTTCATTTGATTCTTCAAAATCTTCCTCTTCAATGATTTCAAGAATGTCTACTGGATCACTGATTCTTTGTGTTCCATTTTCTTCTATCCTGACACTTGCACTTTCAACAATTTTCTTGGTTCTTTTGTTATAACATTTATAAGCTTTAATTTTTAAATATAACCAAGAAATATACCTTAATATGCTCTAGATTCAAACTTCCCAAGTTTTTATTCAGTTCTTTTTATGAAGCATCTACTACCAAAAACTCTTAAATAATCAACAATTGTTGGTTTGTCTTTCCATAACTCATAAGGAGTCTTGTCACTATTAACTGTCAATAATGCTCTATTTTGAATATGCACTACTGTAACACTACCTCTCTCTAATATTTATCTATTATCTTGGATTCATTTAGGATTTTCCTCACCATCTCCTGAACTATTCTATTTCTCTGCTTAACTACTCCATTTTGTTGTGGAGTTCTAGCTGATGAATAATGTTTCTTTATTCCATGGTCTTCACAAAACTCAATAAATTGATCTGACATGAATTCTCCTCCTTGATCTGATCCTAGACACTTAATTTTCAAATAGGTTTCATTCTCAACTAATGCTTTGAATGCTTTAAAATGTTTGAAATCTTCTATTTTTTTCTTTAAAAATATTACCCAAGTCATATGTGAAAAATCATCAACATGAAATATTTCTCACCTTGAGTACTTTTAGTTCTCATAGGTCCTCACAGATCAGTGTGAACAAGATCTAAAATCTAAGTGGTCAAGTACTCTTTTGTTTTGAGCTACCTTTTGGCTTGTTTCCCATGCTGACAAGGTTCACAAAGTGTGTCCGATGGCTTTTTAATCTTTGGAAGATTTTTGACTACTTACTTTTTGTTGATGTTGACAATATTGTCAAAATTTATCTGACCCATTCTCGTGTGCCATATCTAAATTTATTCAATATGACTCAAACAACATCTTTGACCTTTAATTTTTGATAACATATACAGATTATTTTTTGTTCTCTAACAACAAATTTAAATATTTTCTTCTAATTTCACAACCTTCTACATAAAAATTTAGTGTGTGCCCCTGATCACACATTTGAATTACACTCAAAATATTATGCTTAAGACCTTCTACTTATAAAAAAATTTTAGTTTTAGTTCTACCATTATCCAAACTTAGTTTACCTTTTCTGACAATTCTGGTAGTAGTATTATCTTCAAATTTTACTATGCCACCATTGATCTTATTCAAATTTATGAACTTGTTTTTGTCTCTTATCATGTGTCTCGGATATCCACTATCAATGAACTATGGATTTTATTCATTTTTTGTATGCAAAGCTATATGTACCAACATAGATTTTTTAGGTTGTTTCTTCTACCATGAACTTGTCTAAACTTTCTTCTTGATGAATGGAGCCTTGAAACTCTGGTCTTTCTTGACTGACTCGAACATGATTCTATAGTACCAAGCTATGTGTCCAAATTTTTTTACACTTGTAACATATTATGGCCTCTTTATTAAAGCCTGATAGAGGAGCAAAAGAGTTGTGGCTTCTACTTGACTCTGCATGACTTTGCTTCTCCTTATTTTTGAAATTGTTAGCTATTTTTTGACATTCTATTTTCTTATGACCATATCCATTACAATAAAATAGTAACTATAAAAATAGGACCTATTTGTGTATCTTTGACCTAATTGCCTTTTGTAGATTTATTCCCTCCAGTGTTCTTTATTTGAGATGTCCTCTGTATTCTTAACTTCTTCCCTTTTTATTTCCTCTTTTGTAAGAGCTTCAACATAGCTCTTTCCTTTTTCCTTGTCTATGAAAGTAGTGGCCTCCCCTCTCTCAGGTTCTACCCAAGTTTCATGAGCAGATTTACATTGCATAACTTTAACAAATTTTGATTCACATAAACCACATAAAATAGCATTTAAAGCTTTAGTATTATTTTCACTTGCCTTCTTTTCCACTAGAGTAGTTACATATGTCTTTGGCTCTTCATATTCCTCCACCACTCCTTACTAAATGTAAAATCCAAAGACCATCAAATATGTCTTCATCCTTATGCTCCAAAAAGCATAATTTGTCCCATCAAACAAAGGTGCCTTATTTGTAGAAAAACCTTCATGTGATATAGCCATCATGCTTTCTTGATCTACCTTCAAGCTATACAACTTTTTCCAAAGGAACCTACTCTGATACCAATTATTAAGCATGAAATATATTGAGAGGGGCGGTGAATTAGTATATTATATATTTTTTACTTAATCTAATTTCTTTTCTTTAATTACTTAATCACACATTCAATATATGCAATAAAACTTGGAATAATAATATGCACCACATGAGAGAGAGAGAGAGAGAGAGAGAGAGAGAGAGAGAGAGAGAGAGAGAGAGAGAGAGAGAGAGAGAGACCAAATATTTATGTGGAAACCCAAAGTGGAAAAAAAACATGGAGAATAATCTTAAGTATATGAATAATCACCAAATTAAATTATAAATTTTGCAAGCACCAACCCACAGGAGCACCAACCCCTATTGTGTATAAAACACAACTATCTCTCAATGTTTCTTACTCAACAAATGATAGAACTCTACAATATCTCTTAATTTTTTCTCTTTGAAAAAAATACAAACCATGCACTCTCTTGCATATTACAAATGGCTTCTCAAGCCTTTATTTATATCTTTCCAAATGACCTTTGGCATTCACCCTTTGTGACCCTTAAATCTTCATGAAAAATGGTGACAAACTTGCATGGCCCTTCGTATCCTTGCATTTGAAAAGTCATATGCTGACCCTTCATAAGCAAAAGCATCCTTTCCTCTTTTGTCTTTATCTTGGTGACTTTTCATATTCCTCAAAGTGTCCCTTCATGGAAAAATGTGCCATACCCTCTTTTGTCTTTGCATGGTGACTCTTCATGAGAAAATGTGTCCCATTCCTCTTTCATCTTTTATCCTGTGACTCTTTGACTTCTCTATGGGCCCTCTTTTGACTTATATGCAACCAAAAATATATTCATTAATATTAAATAAATATTAACACACATTAGCTAAGATATGAATGTTAAAAACACTATTAAATGCAATATGTCCTTTATCACCAATAATTCTAGACCTTTGACATCAATGACAATATTTCCAACAAGATGAGGAAACTATAAGGGAAGCTAAGTTGGAGCTAATGAAGATTTTGACTGAAGAAATTGATGATACAAGATTTGAATAACCAATCTCAAAGAATATTACAATAAGTGAAATTGATATGGTGCCTTAAGTTTTTAAATTTGACTATGTTTTTAGTTTTTTATGTATAGGAGTGAAGGATTTTGAAGATAAGGAGATGGAGTCATACATAGTAGACTTTATTAAAGAAGAAGGTGCTGAACCAATTAGGTCCACAAGACATGAAGACAAGCAAAAATAAGAATATAAGATATAATAAAACATAAGGATAAATATGGGATACCAAAGGATTGGAAGAAATGAAAGAAGAATTAGAATTTCTATTTGAGCAGGAGCTCAAATACTCTCCCACCTAGGGAGAATGATGCAATGCATCACCAATAAATAAAGCATGTAAATGTGTTATAAAGTTCATTTTGATAAATTTTAGTTTTTTATAGGTGTTAGGGATCTTATATATTCCCTTAGGTCATTTTAGAGTTTTTAGGAGTCTTAAAGTTGTGTTTTTAGGTCTTTTGATTTTCCTACCAAAAAGCCCAGTTTGAAATTTTGAATTTCCTAGACATGTTTGTGGGTTGTTTTGGAGTCTTATGTGAAATCCAATATTTGTAGATATTTTATAAAGATCCTATAATTTCATAGATAGGTGGTGTGATTTATTTCCACGTTCAAATCATGGTCATGAAGAACATAAATCAAGAAGACATCATCTTGTAACTACCATTCAACGTGGGTGGCAAGAAAAGAGGAAGTTATTTGCATGTCTAAGTAATATAAAGAACATAAAAATGCATGCATGTTGTTAAAGTGAATGTTATTAAGTTGGTAGGAGAGAATAACCACTAAGGAAATAGCATTTGAAAAATAAAAAGACAAATAATGTATTAAAAACTCTTTTTTTGGCCATATTTGTGAATGTATTGTGTGGTTTTGATCAATGAATGAGTGAATGAATATATAGTGAAGTTGTTTTAGTTATTTCATAAATTAATTGAGTCTAAATTTAATTTAATAATGATCATTGATCATTATTTATTGATATATTACAATATTATAAGCTATTATACAACATACATTGGAAGAAATTGCAACTCTACCCTTACATGGTCAAGAATAACTAGTGAGTGGTCTTTTGTATGGTTGTTTCTACGATTCTTAATTTTTGGTACATCTTAATAATATATGGGAGTTTTAATTTATAATATTAATCTATTTGGATGCTTGGGTATCCTTCATAAATTCAATATATAAATGAACCTTCACACATAATATTAAGAGGAACTATGTTTTGTCTTAGTCAAGAAAAAAGAACAGAGGTGACTTTAAGGTCTCATTAAATAATTTTAAACTATGAAAGGATTGTGGAGAGATTAAAATTTGTGTATTAATACATTTTGAATTTTAATAATACATTTTAAGGTAATATTTAATGTAATTATCATTTCTTATATAAATAGTCTTGTAGCATCTTTTGAACTTTGCAAGTTTATAAATTTAAGCTCTATGGTGATTGTTCAAGGTCATTTGACAATTGTGGAAGTTAAATTAAGTTGAGATAGATGTATTTAAACCTTTAGAAGTGTCATTAACCACTTAAAATTCAAATTAATCCATTCTGATGTCTCTTGAGCATCTATAGTCCTGTAACCACCCATCCTAGGGTTTGAAGATTGAAACTTGTGTATCTAGTGGTTCCACCATCCAAAATTTGTAAAATTTGGTAATAAATTATATTTTGATAGACTGTAAATGATTATGGTAGTTTTTGAGTGGTATAATACCATATGTTATGGTAACTAGAGATTAATAGCACAACAAACCTAATAAGACCTAATAATAAATAAAAGCTTGTGAATCAGAGGTTTTGTGTTGATAGTTTTGAGTTGAAATGTCTTGTGAAGTTGAAAGGGATTAATAGGTATCAAAAAAGGTGATTATTTTTTAAGGCAGATTTGTATATTTTTTAACCTACTAGGTTTGTATAAAAATAGGGTTACAAGAAAGAGAGGTTTAATAGAAGAAAGAATAATTGGATTGAGGGTTCTTGTTTAGTGATTGTTTCATTGGTTTGGATTGGTGAGAAAGTTCAAATGGATAGGGAGAGGACCATAAGATTATTCATGAAAAGGTAAGAGCCTTTAATTAATGTTTTTGGCTTTTAGGCCTATGTCCTTATATCAAAGGAAGAGACAAGGTGAACCACACATGGGAAGTGTAGTGATGGAAAGTGGTGTATTAGATGAAGAGTGTGTTGTACTAAGAAGGATGAGAGTATAAGAAGAAATAAGGGTGAGATTTATAAAATAGAAAGAGGATTAAGTGTAATAGAAGGCTTATGAGTCTCATGAGAGGCAGATTGATCAAGAGTGTCAAATAAAAGGATCAAAGGTACTTTCATCAAGAAAACAAGTCAAATAAGAATCAAGATATTAGGGTTAGATATCAGAGTCAGTAAATAAATGACATATGATTAAGAGTTAGGCCTTTACATTAGCCAACATAGTTTGAACCCATTAATACCTAGTGTCGTGATCATCGATTATATGAATAATGTCCCTCATCCTATAAGAAATATAAACTCCCCTACCATATATAATGATGAATATGGTCAATAATACACACAAAACTTTATGTAATCATGGAAAAATAGAAGCTAAAATATGTAATATAAAAATCTTGGTTTCTCCAGCATAATATCCTCTCCCTCTATCATGCTTTATCGTATATATATATATATATATATATACATACAGACATACATACATACATACATACATATATATATATATATATATACATATACACACACACACACACACATATATATATACATATATATATATATACATACATATATATATATATATGTGTGTGTGTGTGTGTGTGTGTGTATACATATATATATATATATATATATATATATATATATATATATATATATATATGTATGTATGTATACATATATATATACATATATATATATATATATATATACATACATATATATATATATGGCATAAAAAACACTAATTATATTCTCTGCTACTACTTAGGTACCAACTATTGGTATTTATATTATGTGTCACATGTCCTCCAATGTCACTATCATCTCCCCAATGGGTAACTAGAATGGATCATGTCTGAGCCCCACTTCTTAGCCAGGGTTATCATCATGTCTATGTCATATGGATTCAAATACATATGAATCATCAATGTTATCATCATGTGTAAGTAATATGGATTTAAATACATATGAATATAATGGGTAGTTATATTATGTGCCACATGTCTTCCAATGTCACTATCATCTCCCCGATGGGTAACTAGAATGGACCGTATCTGAGCCCTACTTCATAGCCAATGTTATCATCATGTGTATGTCATATGGATTCAAATACATATGAATCATTAGGGTTATCATCATGTGTAAGTCATATGGATTAAAATACATATGACCCACATATCCTAACCCTACAATATCAACAAAGGACATCTTATTTTTTATTAAGGGTAACACATGCATAATCTACATAATATGCCCACAATGAAACTTTCATGCTCAAAGATATTCATGCAACCACAAAGAAAATCACATTAAAATATCAAAAAATATACTTAATAATCATTAAATATTATAATGCCATTAAATTTTTTATTTTAACACCTTTGGGATTCATAGGACAATAATGAAAATAAGGTCACATTGATCCAAATAAAAATGTAGACAAGACCATGGAAGCTGACACAAGGTCACAATGGGTCTGGATAAGATCATGTTTATCAAGATAAGACTGTAGAAATTTAAAAATAAATAAAAATAAAACCAAACTAAATTTTTTTTCATAAATACAAATTCATCAGTACTCGAGTATTCTTTACTCACTAGATCTAGATCCTTAATGGCCTCGATAACAACTCACACTCACTTGAATTGTGTCAATACAAGTAGTCTCTTTTGAGGCATTTTGTTATTTCTTCATAAATTCTAAAATTTCAATTTTTGAATCACAATTCAAATAAATTATTAAAATAATTATCAATTATAATTTTATATTATTTACATTACCTAATGTCAAACTATGCTCACATTGCATCCATTCCAATTGCTATCTACAAAGTGATAACAAAAATATAATGAACAATATTTATCCAAATTATTTTTATCAGATTCATTGTAATCTTGATGATATCATCTTTCATATGACACAAATGATGGTTATTATCATAATATTATTAATAATATCATTTTTTTATAATACACTTATCAAACACATGTTATATCACCTCTTTCCTTTTGATGCAAATGATTCACTGCCTTCACCCTTTGCCTCAAAATGGGGGAGAACATAAAATCATATATGCTCAAATATTTAAAATATTTTCACATTAGGTGATACATGCTAAATAATTCATTCCATCCTTAATAGATGATTCAAATTTAAAAGTTAAAAATACAAACTATATTACAATGCATAGGGGCATATAACACCTTCATGCACTCACTCTATAGAATTTCAAATGTCTCAATATGATTTGAAGCTATATAAAAAATGTAGGGGGCATGATATTGGTTCATGTTTACCTTTACTATACTACTAATTTCAAAATAATAATTCAATTTTCAATAAATATTTTTAAGTTTAAAAAAAAATTACACATTCAATTGCCATATAGATGCATCGGGCATGATATGCATTCATGCTCATGTTACTACATTGAAAATTTCAAATTTCACATTTTTATAAGATCAAAATTTTCAAAGGTGTAATATTTCAAATTTAATCTAGATCCATTTGTAGCAGTGTCATTTGTAAAGTGACAAGTGGGCCATGTTAGAGTCTAGTGATACTCAACATTTATGGCTATACTTTTATGAACCTAGTGCATGGTTCCATCCATCTTTTTATTTTATTTTCTTTCTAGAGTCTAGTGGCACTAAATATTTAGGACTTTAATATTATTTAGAACACTTTTCACAAGTGAAAACTTGCACCTGTCTAATTAAAAAGATTCACTCATTGAGACTTGATCACTCTCAATTTATCCACAATTATGAGCTAGTATGATTATGGTATAGTGATACCCAATGCCCTACCACTCATCACACTGTCACTTTCAATTTTTTTTCTCTCCCTGGCCAAGAAACACATAAGGATAAAAACACCCAATCTCTACTTATAAGTTATAGGGAAATCAAATTGCATACTCATTTAAGTGATTTGTTTACTTGCTCTCTCTTTCAAATTTCAAATTTTCAAGTATTAGATTTTTTATTTTCAAATATGAATAATAAATACTTATATTGGTATTTTTTTCAAGTTTTTCATTAAGGTGTCTTACAGAATCAAAATTTTCTTTAAAAAAACAAAGTGTGCCTTCACCCTTAGGTATTTGTTTCTCATTTACTATAATAATTTCACATCACTACACTATTATAATAAATTAGGGCATGGAGCAAGGGTGGAAGTGGGGGTCAGGGGAGGTAAATTTAGACACGTAAATTTGACACAAGCTATTTCAAAATACACATTTTGCATAATATTACTTATTAGGACTATGACGATGAATGAAGGACATATTAGTATATTTTGTTTCAAGTCTTGGACTCATGTCTCTTATTTAACTATTTTAATAACTTTAATATTTTTATTTCATCTTCTCAAATATACTTTGGGGATCCCCAATCTCATTATATGTCTTTACCTTTTTATCTTTTGGCTTGTAGACAAGGCTGCATTACAACCCTATCCCACGAATGCAGACTTATCCCATCATGACTTGCAATTTTTTTTTAAGTTTTTTATTTATATAACAACATCTTTTATTACTATTGACATTTTTAATTCAACCTCCTCATATGCCAATAGACTCCCAAATTTAAATTCAAGAGTTTTCTATAAGAAAATGTCCTATTAGAGGCTAAGGAACAATTTCTATCTATCATAAAAGTTATACAAAGTATATATCTGCTAAATTATTGATTTATTTACAAATTTTAGGATGAATAATCCATTTTCATGCTTGTGTCAAGGGTAGTCATAAGTGAAATAACATCTAGCCTTTCATCCACTATTGTAAACACACACCTAATTGTGAAAACTACATCGACCCGAGGCCCTTTTGGGTTATCTAGGTAGTACTTAGATTATTTAAGGTTTTCTGAGGGTATTTAAATTATTCCACTTGCCCAATTCCCCATTTATTTTTAATCTCTATTTATTTTATTATGCAAGAACTAGGGTTTGGATTTTGTAATTCATACACAATAAATTGAGACACATAACCAATAAAAAAATTCATCATAGATAGGCACAAACACTTGTGTATGAGAATTACCTACAAATTTGCCAAAGATGTAGCTATAGTCAATAGACAGGCTATAGTGTGGGCTTATTCACTTAGTGCGACCTTATCCTAGAATAATTTGAAATTTTTATTTTGGATATGACATAATTTAGGGATCATTATATTCATTTTCCAATCAACAATTAACTTGCATAGTCAGGATATGTTCAGTTTGAGCTAGGTTTGTATATATGTTTGTCAATTTACTATTTATATCTCATTTTTAATTGTATAAATCATTATATTATACATTTAATGTATATATATTATGTATATCTAAATCAATTTTAAATAATTTTGATTTTTTTATCACATTTAGGCATATCTAAGTGTGATTTAGTCTTCAAGTGAATGAGTGGACCCTACGAAAAGGGCCTTGTTTCTTATAGATTTATTGTAGCAATCAGAGTTGACCAAGTCAAAGTTTCTAAATAGATGGAGGAAAAAGTTTGAGACTTGTAGTTTGTGTCCATTAAGGTTTTTGGATAGGTTCTAGCCCTCAAGTATTTTAAACCTATCATCTAAGATATCTAGTCACTAATAGGCCTAATGGTGGAAATAGTGAAAAACCTAGGAAAGGGTGAGAAGAGGTTTAGGAATGTGAATATAGTGAAAAAGTTGCTCACAAGTTGACTTGTCTACTACAGATAAAATAGTGAGATGTAAGATCATGAGATTAGTTTGCAAGGCCAATATTTATCATTTAAACATGTTTTATTTATATTTAAGAATTGTCTAATTATCTCATAAGATAATACACATGAATTTTAAGTCTCTGAAGTGGTCATACAAATGTTTAAGGTCATTGTCATCATGATTGTGCTTTAAGGGAAACTGGTAAATCTAGGTAAGTAGGTTGTAGTGATGAGTTGTAGGATCTTTACCTAGAGTTTAAGTATATAATACACATGGTGTTATTTTTTGGGACTTTTGTGTCCTATCTATAATTTTTAGAAGGTTTTATAATCAGTAAAAGTGGTTAAAATGTTGAAGCCAAAATAGCTAATCTTCTTTTAGATTGACTATGTATAGTAAGATCAAAAGATTGGTGTGCAAGACTAATGTTTGACATTAAACATTGCTATTTTTGTATTTGAGAGTGGTATATATATGTCAAAGGATATTTTTAATATATCAGTACTCATGGGAAAGGTTCTTTTAGGTGTTTGAGATCAAGTTGTTTATGACTAGGTTTTGGAGTGTTCTGGTAGTTTTAAGTGGGCTACTTGCAGAGAAAGGTTTGCATCTTTTTGCCCTGAGTTGTGAAGTCTAAATAATATGATGATGACCTTGAGGTTATATAACTTCTATATATGATATTTTTTCCATGTTTGTTTAGTTATTATGTGTTTAATCTTTAGTAGTTCAATACAAACTTGATGGGTATGTAAAGGCCTAATTGTGATAGTACTAATGGCATGCTTCAAGTGGTGGTTGGATATAAAAAGTGTCATGGACCTAAGATGAACCTATTAAAGTTCTATTTTAATGGAATATGATATGTTAAAACCATGTGAGGAGTTTGCATATGTTCTAAGGAAATCATGGGGTAATGTGTGCTAATGAAGGCCTAATTGAATTAGGTCTCCTTAAGGCTTAAAATAGGTTTTGGTCCTATTTGAGATATGGACCACATAATATAATGATTGATTAATTTTTATGGAATGTATTAAGGCCCATTATATATAAAAATTAACTTTTTAAGTGTATATGGCCAAATAAGAGATGTATGAACAAGATCATAGTATAAGGACAAGCCTAATTAGGCCTATTTAGGTTAGTTGTGTGTGTCAAGAATATATGTGAATGATATAGCACATTGTTGAGAATAAGGAGGTATTATAGAACATTATAGAAGTGTATAGGATTTAATATGAAGATCTAAAAGTGTATCTTCATATGAAGATCAATTTCATATGACCTCATTTTTCTTGAAGAGACCTAATTGAGTGAAGAGACCTAGAAGGCCATTTGAGAGGGATAAGAGTGTGAAAATATGAAGAGGTGTTCATCATCAGCTGATTGAGAAATAAGGTTTTTTGAAGGTGATAAAAGGTTTTATGTAGATGAGTTAGTGATAATTCATCAAGGGGGTTGGTGCCTTCTTACAAGTTGGTGCTTGCTAAAGCCTAGCTAAGTTGGTGCTGAACTAGTTGGGGTTAGTGCTCCATGTGAAGTTGGCACTTCACTAAATTATGATCTTATGACTTATAGGAGTATATTCCATTTTAAAATATTATTGAGTCTTATTCCCCCTAAAGGTTTCCCACATATATGATGTGTTGTCTTATATAATATTGTTTTATTCTTGTATAGTTGATTGCTTAATTTATATGTTGATGTGATGGTTCATATATGATAAGGAAGAATATAATGAAAGGTTTTAAGATAATAATTCACCTCCTCCCCTCTTAGTGGTTGTGATATTAAAATTTTGTATCAGAGTAGGTCCTTTGAATTAGGTCTAATTATAATTTTTGGATAATCAAAATGAGGACATACCTAATGTCAATGGGACATGACATATGGTAGTAATTTTTAGATGGATACACTTCACCTCCTACACCACCAAATGATGGAGTAGGCAAGAAGGATAGTGAGAGTAATTTCAAGGTAATGAATGCCATTATGTGTGGGCTATCAGAGGTAGAATTTGTGAAGGTGATATGGAAGAAATTGAATACTATATATGAAGGAGACACAAATGTGAATATGGCCAAGTTAGAGACCCACTAGAGATAGTTTGAAAGTCTAAAGATGAAACCATTGCATCTTACCTATTAAAGGTTGATTAAGTTGTCAATGCCATTAGAGGATTGGGAGAAGAAGTGAAAGAGTCTATATTTATTCAAAATGTATTAAGATATATAACTCCTAAGTTTGAATCTAAGGTGTATATATTATAAGAAATGCAAGATTTGGAAAAGATAGAGATGGATGGGTTTCATGACATCATGACTGTCTATGAGATGAGAACAAATGAAGGAAAAAATCCAAAGAAAGAAGCAACTTTAAAATTTGATAATAATTTAAAATTTAATAAGGTCAAAAATGAGGTATGTTTAGATGTAGATGATGATGAACTAATAGACATATTTTCTATGAAGTTGAGGTTTGGATTTGGTAAGTACAAGGGTAAGTTTCCCTTCAAATGTTTTAACTATGATAAGATTGGTCACTTTACATATAAGTGTCCTAACAAGGATAAATCTAAGCATGATGAACATTATGGAGATGATAATAATGTCTATAAGCCTAAAAAAATAAGGAGTTTAGGAAGTATGGAGGTAGGAAAGGGTCATTCAAGAACAAGAAAAGTTTCTATACCAAAGAAGATAACTCATCTAATGTAAGTGAAACAAGCACATCTGATAGTGTTGATGGCAATAATGAACATGAACATGACAAAAATGAAACATTATTCATCACTATATAAATAGATAATGATTGTTGCTCAAATGGGAAAGGCCTTATGAATGATGAATAAGAAGCTGAAGTGAATCTTGAGTCAAAATTGGTGAGTGCTCTAGAGGAGTTAAAGTTAAAAAGAAAAAAGAATCACAAACTAAGATCATTAGTTAAAAACTATGCAGAGTAGATTGGTTTGTTTGTTTGAGAAGAGATTGGGTAACACATCTAAAGAGTATGATGAGATCATCAATTAGATTGAAGCACAAATGGAGATAGTTACTGCTAGCTTAAAATCTAAATAATAAGAATGAATCATGTATGTAAATAAAATGGAAACCTTAAAATATATTTTGGATCAATCATATAGAAATTTTAAGACCTTTATGAAGTTTTAAAAGAGGACTAATGATCTAGATTGTATATTGAGTAGTCAAAAATATGCAAGTGATAAGACAGGTCTTGGTTTCAAGGAAGACCAAAAGGATAGCTCAAATCAAGAAGAAGGATATTTAAGATGATAAAGTCAACATAAAGAGACCAATTAAATAGCTTAATTATATGAGGTGTGATAATTCATTCAATGGTTACTATTTTTTATGCAGTCAATTTGGTCATAGAGCAAGAGAGTGTAAAAGACCTTCCAAGAATGAGTACTCATGAGACTATGGAAGGAGTCATAGTTCAAATCAATCAAGAGGTATGTATGAGGTTGTTTGATATAATTGTCATAATGTGGGACACATTGATATATTCTTTCCTAATAGAGTTAGAAGTTCATCAAGTAAAACAAGAGGCTTGAAGCCCCTAGAGTGCAAGAGAGAAGACAAATGAATATGTGGAAACCAAAAAGTTAGTCATAATCAGTCTATGATATCAAATGGAATGTTTGTTATGGTAGAAAATAATTTAGATGAGAAATAAATTTAGGAATTTATTTTTTAAGATCATATTGATGATTAAATAGTTGATGAAGAGGTCAAGCCTATATTTCAAATCAAGCCTAAAAGGATACTAAAAGATATTCAGTCTTGTGAGAACATGGAGATATGAGAATCTCTTGAGATTGTGTTATTATAGTTCCCTATATAAATGGGTTACTCCATTAGGTTTCATGGAGACACTCTTTAGTTATTAGAATCATGGTGGATGCTTGGTTTGAGGGGGAGCTATTTAGGTTCTTGACCGAGATTGATTTGTGTTGAGAAGTCATCTTGTAATATGAGTTCATTTGAAGGAGGTATGCATGGAGTAAGAGGGAACATGTTTCTATAATGATTAATATTTTGTGTGTTGAGAATTTTTTTCAAGAAGGTGTGTCTCTAGAAGTTATATTATTTATGATCCTTTATCATTAATGTCAAAGGAGGAGAAAGTTTAAGAAGGAAATTTGACCAGATTGGGGGAGATGAGAGTGACCAGACTGAAGAATGTTTTGCCATAAATGACAAAGGGGGAGTTTGTTGAGAAGTGTTATCATTGATGTCAAGGTTTTTTTAATTTATGTTAATGTTGATGTCATCAATTTTAGACAAAGGGGGAGTTTGTTGAGAATTGTTATCATTGATGTCAAGGTTTTTTTAATTTATGTTAATGTTGATGTCATCAATTTTAATGTGTATCTACTGAAGATGCATGGTGAGTGGTCTTTGAGGTATGAGCCTTGTACTGGATGTGACAAGGAAGCCATCTGATAAAATAGAATTTGAAGGCAAACTATTGTCTCTTATATTGGTTGATGTTAAGGTCAATGTCATTATTAAATTCATATTGAAGTTTTTATTATTGTCAAAAAGGGTATTATGGTCAAGTGAGAACTGAATCATGGTTGAGTACTAGTTTTTGAGTACAAGGTGTCTTGAGAAGCCTAGTCTAAACCTTGTGAGAAGGTTTGCATAGTTAATCTTGGTGAAATGAAAGATAAAAAGATTGTGAGAGGTTTATTTTCATTTTTTGATCATGTAAGTAAAGTATAGTCACCTTAATAAGTGTTTTAAGGTCATTTTTCAAGTTTTAAATACTTGAGAAGCCTATTCATAACAAATATAGTCATATCATGAACATGTGCATGGTGAGCTTGACGATGAATCTGCATAAGTATGAAATTGTTTTAGGATAATGTAAGGCATGTGATAAATATTTATATTAATCAAGGATATTTTAAAGGTGACCCTATAGGGGTGAGACCTTCAGTCCAAGTCTACAACTAGACCAATTCTAGACCTTGCCTGATCTAATGAGGCATCATGAACTATTGTCAAGACATATGAAGGATGTATGGATATGTTTATGAATTAGATAGGTTTTATGGCATGATAATTAGATGATTATAATGAAATTTAGGTATTTATATCATGTAAAAAGGCATGAAGGATAGATCAATACCTAGTGAGGTATGAAGACCATGGTATAAAGAGAGTGTAAGCCTAATGGGGTATCAAGATTAGTTTTCAACGAAAGAGTGAGTAGGGGAGAATTTAAAAATGTGATTCAAGTCATTTTAATATTATTCATTTAGTTTTAGTTCAATGTCTTCAATAAAATGCATGAAAAGGTGCTTTGATGTTTCTTGAGTACACAAAATGAAGGGTTCTCAACCCAAGAAGGATTTTCTTGTGTTTATTAGGTCATCAAAAATTTTCAAGGGAAATTGAAATATTAATGATATATTTTTAAGTTTTATGTATCAAATTTATAATAATTATTTTTTTAATGAGAGGCTAAGCTTTATGAATGATTGTTAACAGTGGAAGATGGTTTAAGCTCTCAAAGAACCCCAATAGTGACCTGATATGAAAAAAAGTTATTATAAAGTGATTAAAATGGATTGGTATGGATATTTTATTGATTTTAGGTTGTATTAAACTCTCCTAATCACCTTAAAGTGTTATTGAGTCTTTATGTGAGTGAGTGGACCCTACAAGAAAGGCCTTATTTCTCAGAGATTTATTGTAGGAGTCAGAGTTGACCAAGTCAAAGTTGATAAATTTATACAATTTTTTTTTGATAATTTTAGTTTGTGTCCATAAAGGTTTATGGATATATTATATCCATAAATTATGATAAACTGGTCATCTAAGATAGGTAGTCGCTAATAGGCCTAATGGTAGAAACAATGAAAAACCCAGGCAACAATGATGAGGTTTAGGAATGCGTTATCATGGAATAGGGATGAATCCAAGTGCATGGAGAAAATTTTCAATAATTTTATTACATGTTCATGTTTTATATAATTTTTGAATTTAAATGAATATATTTAAAAATTTGCTCACAATTTGACTTGTCTAGTGCAAATGAGACAGTGAGATGTAAGGTCATGGGATTAGTCTGCAAGACCAATATTTTTAATTTGACCATGTTATATTTATAAATTATAATTTTATAATGATATAATAATATCATATATATATAATTTAATTATATTAAAGTGTTCATATAGGTGTTGAAGGTTATTGTCACCATGATTGTGCTTTAAAGGAAACTGGTAGCTCTGGGTAAACAAGTTACAGTGATGAGTTGGAGGTTATTTGCCTTGAGTTAAAGTATATAATGTAAATGGTGTTTTTTTTTTTGGAATTTTATGTCTTATCCATGATTTTTATAAGTTTTTATAATCATTAAAAGTGGTTAAAATGTTGAATCCAAAATTGCTTGTCTAGTTTCGGGTTGATTGTGTATAATAAGATCAAAATATTGGTCTACAAGACCAATGTTTGACATTATACCTTGTGATTTTTATATTTTAAAGTGGTATATATATTTAAAAGTATATTTTTAAGATATAAATTATAATTTTAAATTTTATTTCAAGTGTTGGAGATCATGTTTTTCATGACTAAATTTTGGAGTGTTCTAACAGTTTTGAGTAGGCTACTTGCAGAAAAGGGTTTGAGTCCTTTTGCACTGAGTTGTGAAGTATAAAGCATATGGTGATGACCATAAGGTCATATAACTTCTGTATATGAGATTTTTTTCCATGGTTTTTTTTATCTATTTTGTGTTGAATATTTATTAGTTTTAGACAAACTTTATGGGTCTGTAAAGGCCTGATTGTGAAAAGTACTAATGGTGTGCTTCAAGTGGTGGTTAGATATAAAAAGTGTCATGGTCCTAAGATGAGGCTATTAGGGGTATATTTTAATTTAATATTATATTTACTACCATGTTATGAGTTTTAATATGTTTCAAGTAAATCATAGGGTAATGTGTGTTAATGAAGGCATAATTGAATTAGGTCTCCTTAAGGCCTAAAAGATGTTTTGGTCCTATTTTAGATATGGATAGCCTAATATAATGATATATTCATGTATATGGCATGTATTAAGTAATATTTTGTGGAAAATATAAGTGGGATAATGTGTATGTCTGAATAAAATATGTATGAGCAAGAGCCTAATATAAGAACAAGGCTAATTAGGCCTATTTAGGCTATTTGTGTGTGTGAAGAATATATGAAAATGATATAAAACATTATTGAGAAAAATTAAGTATTTTAGACCATCTGATTGTTTTATAGGATCTAAGATGAATATCTAAATGTGTATTTGCATATGAATATCAAGGTCATATGACCTAATTTGTCTTGAAGAGACCTAATTAAGTGAAGAGGCTTAGAAGGTAGTCTAAGAGGGATAAGAGTGTGAAGAGATGAAGAGGTTGTCCTCATAATTTGATTGAGAAATAAGGTATTATAAATTTGATCAAAGGTTTCAAGTGGCTAAGTTGGTGCTGAGTCATCTAGGGGGTTGGTGCTTAGCTAGTTGGGGTTGGTGCTCCGTGTGAAGTTGGAACTTCACTAAATTTTGATCTTGTGAATTATAAGATTTTAGTACATTTTCAAGGATTATTGGGTTGTATTCCCCTTGATGGTTTCCCACATATATGATGTGTTTTCTTATATAATCTTATTTCATGCTTGTATAGTTGATTGCTTATGCATTTCTTGATCTATATGTTGATGTGATGGTTCATGTATGCTAAGGAGGAATAAAATGAAAGATTTTAATACATTGATTCACCCTCCTTCCCCCCCTCTCAATGATTGTTCTTCAAACACCACTTAGCATGCCCATGCCTACTTTATCATGTGGAAGACAACATATATTCCAAAAAACCATGTGATAACCTTGATTTTGTTTAGCATTGGTCTAAATAAATTCTTTGAGTACCTTTTCTAATTTATCATATATAGGTCTAGAAGGGGCCAAACAAGAAGAATAATAGACATGAGTGGTGGAAACAATTTAGTAAAAATTTAAAATTTCCATACTAAATAGAGGGGTTTGGATATCTAATAAACAACCTTTTTTCCACTCCATAAATGACATATTTCCATAGATATGAAGGAGAGATATCAAAATAAAAAGGAATACTATTTAATTTGAATATCTCTCCTTTCTGTATCCACTTACACTAATATTTTTGAATCCACTTAGGCATAGGCATCATGATTTTTCTAAAGCATTGAGTTTTGGCCCATTACAAATTAGATTAGGAAGCTTTAAAAAATATGTTAATACATCAAAGTCCCTCCTTAAATTATCCTTCTTCCTCATAATAAATAAGGAAGGTATCATCATAAAAATTCCCATTTATGATTTGAGAGGAATGATTAGAAATTATAATTCCCATAATGATTCCCCATTCCACTATGTGAGCAATAAGATAACCAAATGCTTCAATGATAAAAACATACAAATCAAGAGCCTAAGGTAAACCTTGTCTAACAGAGTGGAAGAGTCCAAATCTATTGTAATTATTCCCATTGATAGTGATGTAGGTTGAGGCTTTAGATAATATCATTTGATTTTATAAAATAAATAATTATACAAAACCTTGATCCTTAACCATAATGAGAGTAAAGGGTTACTCAATCCAATCATAATAATTATCAAAATCAAGTTTGAACATGATGTTCCTTTAATGATAAGTTCAATCTCATTCTTTTCCTACCTAGATGAAAATTAAGCTTTCCAAAATATACCTATTTTTAATGAATCATGTTTGTTATGGTCTAACAATTGTATGTAGGATATGGTAGAGATAATTGCAAGGGTATTATCTATGATTTTATAGGATATATATATATAAGGGTGATGGGTTGCTAATTGGTAATAAGATTTATGTCACTAGACTTTGGATAAATTAATATTTCCTTTATTAATTAGAATGCATGTAGATACCTAAATCAATTCATAGGTACTTTATAATTCTAATTATTGACACTTCATAAACCATTAAAATTACACCCATATACACAATTCTTAGTTTCCATTCCTCTAAGCCATTTATATATAAGTGAGATTAACCTTTTATTCGTTGTCACTAACACATAAAAAATTCCAAGTCAATTGCTCAAATTAATTTATAATAACCTCATATTATCTCCAAATCAGGTAAATTATGCTTGATTCTCTAGGATAAAACCCTTAGCGTAGGCTTGTTTGCCTATAGTGACCACATCCTATGATAAATAATGGATAGTTTTAGAATTTAAAAAAATCCTTTTGGGTCTTCATGTACATTTCATAAGGCTGACTAAAAGATATTGTCAAAAGGTTTTTATATAAATACACATCACATGTCAATTATTATTATAACTTGGTTCCTAGTTTGGCACATCATAGTAAGCAATTTCACACTATTATAGACACCTAAATCTAGCCACCAATGACTTCTAACTAAGATTTTGACTAATTTCCACCTAAAATGCACAATTTGGCTTAAAAACACTAAAACACATTAAAAGATTTAAAATTGACATATTCAAGTTCCAATTTTGGCCAGGGTATCACTATATGGGGCAATGTAATTTATGGGCTAGCTAACTTTGATCAGACCATTTCAAGTCGAAATGCTAATTTTGCATCTAGGTGCTCTGGATTGCTCTTTCTTATCAAATCTCTTACATGAGGTATGTGCCTTCATTATTTGTTATTGGAAACATCCTAAATGGGATAATGGATCCAACACATCTGGCATTACCTTCCAATTCCAATCCAATCAAATTTTGGATCAATAACAAGGCATTCTGATCAATTTGAGTAATTTGTGTATAAAATGCTTAATCATGCTTAAGAGTTAATTAATACAAATCAAGGCTTAATTAATAATTCCATGGAAACTTGTTAAAAACTTATTTTTGGAATTAGATATTGAATATCAGCATCATCAGGTGACCTCATTTCTGGAGAAGACATCCCTAGGCCATAAATTCCATAGATATCAAGATTCATGTCTCCCATGCCTCATCAATGCCTTCCATAATTCCCTCCATTCCTCTTAATTTATCCTCTATCCCAAATATTGATGAGCCTATTTATCAATTTTAAATTTTCAAAAATTGAATTAATCCTCAACCACACATCTTCATCTTAGGATGGATGGTTTAGGTTGATTCTGATCAATCTCAAAAATCTATAAATATAAGGCCTTACCACATCATTTCTAAGCTTAATTTGTGCAAAGTTATAATGTAGGATTGGTTCCAAAATCTTCAAAAAACTAGTGTTACCATGTCAAATTGATTCCAAGCCAAGCCAAGCCACAAGCCAAAGGTGCCAAGGAGAAGAGGAGATAGCCAAGCCTCTTTTGATGAAGACTTCATGAGCACAAATCGATCAAGCCACTATAACAAGAATTTTGGAGCATCCAAGAAAGGTAAAAGAGGGTTTCTTTTGCATTTTAGTTGTGTGTTTTATTCATGTTTGTTAACTAAGCTCTCCCTAGTGTCTAAGCCTAGAGATGTTATGCTAGTTAGTGTGTTTCCTTTATTTTATTTTCATTTTGAAACTAACACCATACTAACCATCCTCTCTTGAGTCAAATTCCTAGATCACATAATGGCATGCCTCATGGGATAGTTTAATAGAATTTTTATAGTTACATCCTTCATTTGTTATTCCTTTCTTACTACTGGTCTTGCTACTAATTATAACCACCTTTGGGAAAATTAGTACCATTGATCTATGCCATTGTGTCTTGGTTATAACCAACTATGAGAAAACTAGGGGAAACATTAAGCCTTGACATACCAACTTCCCACTTCCTATGTCATACTATACCTTTTTACCAACTATGCCTATTTTGTTTAAATTGACTACTACACTAGTCAAATTTCTCTATTTTAGGGTAGAACTATAGTGACTTGAGGTCCTACTCTGTGTTGGGGATCAACCAACAATAGATTACACTTATGAAAGCAATAAACAGAGAATTAAATCAGATAGACAAGTAACTAGAATGATAAACAGCAAGAACAAGAGATACAAGAAACCACCCTGAAAACTTGTATTAACAAACTCTTTACAAAAGGAATAAAATTGAAGAAACTTCTTTCTTCCACACCTCTCCTAGATGTATAGATCTCTCACTAGATCTCTATTCCTCAAGAGCTCTCTCTCTCAAGAACAATCAACTCTAACAAACCTGGATTGATTCAATTTTGTACTGTTCTTCAACATTCACATACAATGAACTACTACAATAATTCACTCAAAGCTAAGAAGATCTAATTCTACATATAGAATTAGGAAACTTGAGCATGCACTTACAACAAACAGTTAAGCCTCTTGAACAAGGGATCTAAAAATAATATTACTAATAATAGAGATGCGAGCTTAAGACTACAACTTAAACTCATCATGTAAACACTCGCTTCTATCCTCGAAAATAGCTTTTTGGACGCACGGGTAACCGACGCCGGTTCCTGCTACTTGCCTATGACCACCGTCGGCTGACCCACTACCGATGCCAGTGCCTCTGCAACTGCACTTGACCGACGTCGGTCGCTCCTGACTAACGTCGGCAACTATGTAGACCTGAACCTGTTAAAGTGTGCTCCTTAGTGAAGCTTTTAGCTGCACACCCTAACAATCTCCCACTTGGAGATAAACAGCTGCACCAGTACCTATATAGTAATATCTTCTAGCTCCTCCATCTTTAACTCAATCATGAAGACCAACAGAAGTTGAATGAAGATTCAACTTCTCCTTTGTAATTGGCTTGGTTAACATATCAGCCAGATTCCTATCTGTATGGATCTTCTCCAGCTTCAAATCACCATCTTCCAATACCTGTCGTATGAAGTGATACCTTAGCTGTATGTGCTTTGTTCTTGAATGAAAGGCTGAATTATTAGCCAAATGGATTGCACTATGACTGTCACTATACAATCTGCAACTCTCATGCTCCCTACCAAGCTCATCCATGAACCGTGTCATCCATATCATCTCTTTGCTAGCCTCTGTGGCTGCAATATACTATGCTTCTGTAGTTGACAAGGCAACAACCTTCTACAACTTAGATATGTAGCTAACTGCTATTCCACCTACAGTGAAAACATAACCTGTAGTGCTCCTCCTACCATCCAAATCACCTGCCATATATGAATCTTCATAACCATGTAGAGAAGTATCTGAACCTCCATAGCATAAGTGCCTACTACTGGTTCCTCTCAGATATCTAAGGATCCACTGAACTACTTTCCAATGTTCCTTACCTGGATTGGCCATATACTTACTTACCACTCCCACTGCTTGGGCAATATTCGGTCTAGTACACACCATTGCATACATCAAAATCCCTACTACAGAAGACTATGGAACCTTACTCATGTACTCTACCTCATCATGTTAATTAGGACATTGTTCTTTACTTAACTTAAAATGTCCAGCCAAAGGTGTGCTTACCAGTTTAGCATCCTGCATATTGAACCGTTTCAACACCTTGTCAACATAATCTTCTTGAGACAATATCAACCTATGATTTTCCCTGTCTCTCTTAATGCTCATGCCAAGGATTTTCTTTGCTGCTCCCAAATCCTTCATAGCAAATGTTTGAGCTAATTTCACCTTAAGCTCAGAGATATCCTGCATGTGTGATCCTGCAACCAACATATCATCTACATACAACAATAGAATAATATATCTACCATTATCAAATCTCTTAAAATACACACAATGGTCAGATTGACACCTACTATAGCCATGCTCAGTCATAAACCTGTCAAATTTTAAGTGCCATTTCCTAGGAGCTTGCTTGAGGCCATATAAGCTTTTCTTCAATCTGCACACAAACTTCTCCTTACCCTTGACCTCAAATCCTTCCAGTTGTTCCATATAAATTTCTTCATCCAAATCTCCATGAAGAAAAGCTGTCTTAACATCTAGCTGCTCAAGATGCAAATCCTCAAAAGCAACCAAAGACAATACAATCCTTATAGAAGTCATTTTAAGAACAGGAGAAAAAATCTCACCAAAGTCAATACCTGGCTTTTGTGCAAATCCTTTTACCACCAATCTGGCCTTATATCTCATCTGTCCATTCTCACCTTCTTTCAACCTGTAAGTCCATCTATTCTTCAGTGTTCTTTTACCTGCTGGCAACTCAACCAAATCCCATGTTTGGTTCTCTCTTAAGGACTCCATCTCCTCAACCATGCCACGCTCCCACTGACTCTTGGACTCCACCTGTATTGCTTCTTCAAAACTCTCTAGTTTTCCACCATCAGTTAGCAATAGATAAAATAAAGAAGGAGAATATCTAATTGGAGGCTTACTCACCCTTTTTGACCTCCTGATAGGTGTCTGAGACTCATTCACAACACGCTATCCACCCAAATTCTCTGACAGTGACCGACCTCGGTCACCTCTAGACCTATTGTTGGCTGACGTTGATTCTGCCTGACCGACGTCGGTTCCTGTCCTACCGACGTCGATCTCTGTATGGCCAATGTCGGTCTCTATACTGCCGATGCCGGTTCCTACTCTACTGACGTCGGTCTCTGTGTTTTCTTGTAAGTAATTTTTTTTTCCCGCAAGCTCATATTAGACCTTCACCTCATCCAATTCACCATTGCTCTACCTAGATTGATTTAGCTTCCTTAGCTAATCACAATACATCACTCTTTCATTGAAAACAACATCACAGCGCCTAATTACCTTGTTAGTTTCTAGATTCCACAATCTGTAACCAAAATCATCTGAGCCATAGCCAATAAATGTGCACCTCATAGACTTAGCATCAAGCTTCTTTCTATTTTCTTTATCTATGTGCACAAAGGCTTCACAACCAAAAACTTTGAGATATGAGAGATCTAAATTTTTACCTGTCCATGCCTCTTCTGGAATACCACCATCTAGAGCTGTAGAGGGTCCTCTGTTAATCAGGTACACTGCAGTGTCAACAGTTTGTGCCCAAAACTGTAAGGGCAAACTGGCATGCAATCTCATACATCTTGCATGCTCCATTATTGTCCTATTCATCCTTTCAGCAATTCCATTCTACTGAGGTGTCCTTGGAACCATCCTTTGCCTGTGGATTCCATACATATAACAATAATCTCTGAGCTTATAACTGTAGAACTCACCGCCATTGTCAGATCTTAGGCACTTCAATCTTTTACCTATTTCATTCTCAACCATGGCTTTCCAAATCTTAAAAGTCTCAAATACATCAGATTTTCTTCTAATACAATAGATCCATACCTTCCTTGTAGCATCATCTATGAAAGATACATAGTACTGTGATCCTCCAATGGAAGCAACCTGAGCCAGTCCCCACACGTCTATGTAAACAAGCTGCAACTTATGCCTCTTCTTAGTAGACCCAGTCTTGAGAAAACTAACCCCTTTCTATATTCCAAATACATAGTGCTCACAAAACTCTAGATCTATGCCTTTTAAATCTGAAAGCATACCTTTGGACTTAAGAATTGACATCCCCTTCTCACTCATGTGGCCAAGTCTTGAGTGCCACAGTTTAGCATCCACATCTGAAGTAGATAATACAGAAGGAGATTTGTTAGTAACACAATTACACAAATAGAGAGTACCTTCTCTCTTACCTCTGGCCATAACAAGTGCACCCTTGGTCACCTTCCAAAATTCTGCTATGAGAGTTACTGTACAACCCTCATCCCCTAACTTTCCTCCAAAAATCAAATTTCTCTTCAAGCTAGGAACATACATCACATCTCTCAACACCCATGTGTTGCTATTCTACATCTTCAACTGCACTTTACCTTTGCCAATTATTTTACAGGGCTCATCATCCCCTAGATACACTATTCCAAAATCTCCATGGATATAGTCACTAAAATATTCCCTGTTAGGGGTACCATTAAAAGATGCACTAGAATCTAATACCCAAGATTCTATATTATTATGCAGAGAGAATATTAAAGCATCTTGTGCAATACCTGCAACCTTGGCTTCTTCCTTTCCTTCATGCTGATTGTCCTCCTTAGGCTTTGACCAGCAATCTCTGCTTATGTGCCCAATCTTTCCACAATTCTAGCATTGTGGCTTCCTACCATTCCTAGATTTGGATCTTCCTCTCACCTTAGACTTAGATCTTGATCTCCTCTTGCTCTTATCTTTCTGCCTCCCCCTGCTCTCAAAACTTAAAGTGTTCTCGGATGTCTCTTCTGTGCTTTTCCTGCGTATTTCCTCATTCAAGATAACACTAACAACATCCTCTACTTTCAAAATATTTGATGCAGATGCAGTATTACTTGCTGCCATTACTAAGCCATGCTAGCTTTCAGGCAAAGAACATAATATCAAAAGAGCTTTTATTTCATCATCAAACACTATATTGACTGAACTTAATTGATTCACAATTCCATTGAAATCATTCAGATGAGTAGAAACAGATCCACCTTCATTCATATGCAAATTAAATAACTGCTTCATAAGATATACCTTATTAGAAGCAGAGGGTTTTTCATACAAATTTGCTAACATAGTCATCAACTCTACCGTAGACTTTGCCTATGATAAATTGGATATCACAGTGGATGCTAGACTCAGTCTTATAGACCCCAGAGCCTTTCTGTCAAGAACTTCTCATTCTTCATCCTCCATGTCTTTGGGCTTCTTTGTAACCCCACCTAACGGTAAGTAGAGATATTTCTGATACAGATAGTCCTCTATCTGCATTCTCCAATGTTGGTAGTTTTTGCCATTGAACTTTTCCATTCTCAGTTTACTTTCATCTGCCATTGCTTCTCCCACTCAAACAAAAATCCTTGCAAAAACCCCTGTGAGAACTTGTAATCAATACACACTACACAGATCTGAACCACCTGTTAGTGAACCTGAGCTCTGATATCACTTGTTGGGGATCAACCAACAATAGATTACACTTATGAAAGCAATAGACGTAGAATTAAATCAGATAGACAAGTAACTAGAATGATAAACAACAAGAACAAGAGATACAAGAAACCACCCTGAAAACTTGTATTAACAAACTCTTTACAAAAGAAATACAATTGAAGAAACTTCTTTCTTCCACACCTCTCCTAAATGTATAGATCTCTCACTAGATCTCTATTCCTCAAGAGCTCTCTCTCTCTCAAGAACAATCAACTCCAACAAACCTAGATTGATTCAATTCTGTACTATTCTTCAACATTCACATACAATGAACTACTATAATAATTCACTCAAAGCTAAGAAGATCTAATTCTACATATAGAATTAGGAAACTTGAGCATGCACTTACAACAAACAGTTAAGCCTCTTGAACAAGGGCTCTAAAAATAATATTACTAATAATAGAGATGCGAGCTTAAGACTACAACTTAAACTCATCATGCAAACACTCGCTTCTGTCCTCAAAAATAGCTTTTTGGATGCACAGGTAACCGATGCCGGTTCCTGTTGCTTGCCTGTGACCACCGTCGGCTGACCCACTGCTGACGTTGGTGCCTCTGCAACTGTACCTGACCAATGTCGATCACTCCTGACCGACGCCGACAACTATGTAGACCCAAACCTGTTAAAGTGTGATCCTTGGTGAAGCTTTTAGCTCCACACCCTAACACTCTGGGACTATGTAGGTAGTTCTTGATAATTATTGAGGTTAGCTCAGTCACCCTAAGCTATGCTCTCACCATTTTGTGAGCAACCTAAGCCATGCTCTCACCTTTTTGTGAGTAACCTTAGTTTAAACACTCTCACTATTTTGTGAGCTCGAACCATTTAGTGTCTCATCTTTTTTGATTGAGTTGAGATACTCCAAAAAAATTCCAAAAAAATTTAAAAAATAATTAGAAAAGAACAAAAACATTGACCACTTCTTTGCCTTAAGGATTTTGAGAACCCTTAGTAAGTTACAAAAAAATCACTTGTCATTTAATTTCCCCAACCTTTTTGGCCTTTTTCTCTTACACACTTTCCATTTTTCAAGACCATTCCTCTTCTTCTATCACATCCATTCTATTTATTTTCCTCAGTTATCACATTCTTCCCATTCCCTGGGAGAACTACATTTGGCATGAAGTTTTTTACTAGATATTACATCCATGGAACTATGTAGGCAGAGTCCACTTACCTAGTACATATGGAGATAGCTCAACCACCCCTTATTTTTTTTCTATTCCCCCATTTTATTCATTTGTTCAATTTTTTCCTAATTTCTAGGGGTAATGTTCATATGGTTTCTATTACATTGTTTATTGGTTTGCCTTCGTTTATTTTTGTTTGTTTATCTACCTATTTTTTTGCTTTCAACACTATTAGCTTAATTTAGGTTATGTGTGTTCATTGAGTGATTCCTTACCCACACTTATACTTGAATCCATTCACATTCATATGTTTACATTTTCATCATGGTTTCTATCATTGGTGCATTATTTTCTATTGAGTATTAGATTACATGAGTCAGTCCTTATGCATATTTTGGCCAAGTCCTCATGTTGTTATATCATAATGCCTACCAACACATGCTACAACAAACCTCAACTTCAAGAAGTCTATTTAGCAATGGTGGCATCTCTTTGGCATCGACATCCTGATTCCATCCTAATCATATCCCAAATAGAGTAATTAAACACAGAACAATTTCAACTTTTATTTGTTCAGATGAGCATCTCCCTACTAGTAGGTTGTTCCAATTCATCATTACCCTCTATGTTAATTTATCATCATCACTCAGCTAATCAATCATGTTTTCCATAATCGGGGTCCAATGATTATAACCACATATGGGTAAATCATTGCACACCATCCCACCTGTATTTCTCAATGATTATAACCACCTTTGGGTAGATCATTGTGTTGTCACCACTTTATTTTTTACACCCATAAAAGGGCATGTTGTTATCTTGTTTGTCTGTCCTAACTAAGGTAGCTCCATCTTCTTAATGATTATAACTGTCTTTGGACAATCATTGTGTTATCATACCACATTGCCACTATTGTGCTACACTACTTATAACCACCTTTGGGAAAACCATTATACACCATCCCACTTGTGTTCTTAGTGATTTTGACTAATTTTTCAATATCATTGTGTTTTCATCCCATCATATTTCCTTTCTTTGGTCCTTTCATTTTGCTTCTTTCTTTTCAAGGGACCATTTGTCAACCTAATTATGTCAATCATTCCCTCAAGGAGGCATCATATAGTTAGTTTATCATCATTGTAGTTGTAGGCATACATGAACTTTTCATTCTTTGAGAAGATGTTACTATGTTTATAGCTTCCAATGCCTTCCCAAATAGGGTCAAATTGTAGACACCTAAATTTGGCCACCAATGACCTCCAACCAGGCTTTTGACCAATTTCCACCTAAAATGCACAACATGGCCTAAAAACACTAAAACATATTAAAAAATTTTAAATTGACATATTTAGGTGCTAAATTTGGCTAGGGTATCACTAAATGGGGTAATGCAATTTATAGGTTAGCTAACTTTGATCAGACCATTCTGAGTCAAAATGCTAATTTTGCATCTAGGTGCTCTGGATTGCTCTTTCCTATCAAATATCTTACACAAGGCATATGCCTTCATTATTTATTTTTGGCAACATTCTAAATGGGATAACGGATCCAACACATTTAACATCACCTTCCAATTCTAATCCAATCAAATTTTGGACCAATAACAAGGCATTCTGATCAATTTGAGTAATTTGTGCACAAAGTACTTAGTCATGCTTAAGAGCTAATTAATCCAAATCAAGGCCTAATTAAGAATTCCATGGAAACTTTTTGAAAATTTATTTTTAAAATTATATATTGATATCTACATCATCAAGTGACCTCATTTATTGGGAAGACATCCCTAGGCCATAAATGCCATAAATATCAGGATTCATGCCTCCATGCCTCATCAATGCCTTCCATGATACCCTCCATGCCTCTTAATTACTCCTATATCCCAAATATTGATGAGCCTATTTATCAAGTTTAATTCCAAAATTTAAATTAATCCTCAACCACACATCTTCATCTCAAGATGGATGGTTTAGGTTGATTCTGATCAATCTATAAATAGGAGGCCTTACCACATCATTTATAATCTTAACTTGTGCAAATTTATAATGTAGGATTGGTTCCAAAAGCTTTAGAAAACTAGTGTTACTATGTCAAATTGATTCTAAGCCAAGCCAAGCCACAAGCCAAAGGTGCCAAGGAGAAGAGGAAATAGCCAAGCCTCCTTTGATGAAGACTTCATGAGCACAAATCAAGCAAGCCACTACAACAAGTATTTTGGAGCATCTAAGGAAGGTAAAAGAGGGTTTAGTTTGCATTTTAGTTGTGTGTTTTATTAATGTTTGTTAACTAATATCTCCCTAGTGTCTAGGCCTAGAGATGTTATGTTAGTGTGTTTCTTTCATTTTATTTTCATTTTGAAACTAACACCATACTAACCATCAAATCTTGAGTCAAATTCCTAGATCACAACTTTCAAATATTGATAAAATATGTCATATTGTTCTAAACTTAAATATCATTCACAAGGAGTAATCAAAATAAAAATCTAAAAAATCTGAAAGCAAGTAAATAGCTATCATTGTCAAGTATTGAAACCATATTTCTAGTTACATACATATAGTCAAAGAGAAAAAATTTATAGTCACTATAAGTGGGATAAATACATGGGATTTATTTCCCTCTTCAAAGTATCTTGATACATAGGGAATGCTCAATCAAGGGGTGATTCAGATCATCTCAAACAATTACACTCTCACTCTCTTTTTGCAACTTTAAATCTGTCACAAAAGCCACTAAGGTTTTTAAGGAAAAATAATTAAAATATTGATATTATTGAGGCACATTTTAAAACACAATATCTTAGACATATCCACAAATGCAAGTAGAGTAATCATATTTTTGTCATAGTCAACATAAACAAGTGTGCAATCAATGGATGTAACTAGCCTATGTTGATGTCTAGGGAGTGCAGTTATTTCCATGAATATTATCATATTATATTTCTGATACATCAATGTCAAAGTTATACTTTTCTCTATTTATTATTATCAGTTATTATTCAAAGTTAACCAAGACAAGTCTATAGTCAACATACATAACTAGCCTACATCATTGTCTAATGAGCACAGACCTATCCAGAACTGATCAAGCATAGTCACAATATTATTTTTTATTAGTTCACACTATAAAAAATAATAAATATTTAAAAAAAATTATATTTAAGTGAAGTACATTTATTCTTAGCAGTTCCAAAAATCATAATTTTTCTTATTTATCAAGTTTCAAATCAGAGTTGTTAATAATTGTATAGCTTTAGCATTATGATTCTATCTCAAATTTTACACCTATTATTAAAACTATTTTAATTATTAAATAAAAAATAGAATAAAACATATTGGTGAACCTTTACTTTTTTCAAACATTATTTTTTTATTCTAGGGTTTCAAATGTATTCTTGATTTCTAAACACTAAAAAGAAAATTGATCATCCTTTACTAGATTTGGTCGAGCACTAGTTTAGATTTATGTTTGAGCTTGGATATTTGGATTAAATTCCTAGATTCCTTAAACAAAAAAAATTTATTTTATTTTATTTTATTTCATTTTTTTTATCTTTGCTATTTTTTTATAAATTATGTTTCAGTAATTTTAAGACTCATAAAAACTGTCATTCTAGAAGAAAAAAAGTCTTTATTTTTACCTGAGCCATGGTGTGAGGGGTACTGCCATAATACTCAAGTCATTAGACAAAAATATATGTGTATTTTATTTTTCATGTACCTCACAGTATATTTTAAATTCTTAAAGTTTCGATTTTCAATCATAAGAAGCCTTTAACCATTTGTTCTTGTAGTGCACTAGTAAGTGGTTAGCCCCAAGAAGTTACCCTTAACATACATGATAATACAATTATGTTATAATGTAATACTAATAATTTAGTGTCCTTCATATTTTTTTAATGATTTATGGCTGGGATCAATATATATGAGAGCCTACAAAGCACACCTTGACTAGTTACACTTCTAATCCCTTTTTTAAATACAAAGTTTCAAAATCAAATCATGCCAATAATAAATAAATTATGATTGTATTTTTGGTAGTTCATTATCACATTCTATGTTGATTTATAAGGTGTTATTTGGATTAATTAGAATCAAATACACCAAAAGGTTAAAAAAATAATGTACAATCTTAAGCCTTACTCAACTCACATTATTGCAATAATGCTTCTAAGATATAAGCACCGCTAAGGAAAATATTTAAATAATCAAGTATGACTTGGGAAAAATAATGGTTATACATTCAAAATGCTATAAGACACATTATGCAACCTATTGATGTAATTATCATGACTGTTGAAATGGATAAAGCTAATATAGAGTAAGTGGATGAAGTTAATGAAAAAAAAATTAGTGTATATCTTAATGTCAACCCATATAATATTGATGCATTACTATATATTGTAATAAATGAAAAAAATAAATTATTTCAAGATTACACTTCCACTTTAGGTCCTCCAATTTATACTATTACTTATATTCCTATATCAACATGTCCAATTACATATGTACCACATCGATAGGTATAGGGGAATAATTATTTTTTTCATAGATTCATATGCCTATTTCTACACAAGCCTCATACAAACCTCCTTTCATCACTAGGCATGGTCCACCACCAAACTTACTTCATGCATACTCCCTTGAGAAATTTTTTATAGCCTTACACATTAAGGTGTTGCAGTTAGAGAAAGGTGTCTCTAGATCTATTCATTTAATAGACTCTTATACTTTAATTCATAATATTTTGACACTCGAGATAACATCTTACACATCACTAATAGGATTTATCATCCTAAGTTACCTATCTATGAATATAAAGGTGATATTGAACAACAAAATCAATAATTCCATGGATCATGTTTAGATTATGCTTACAAAGATAAATTAATAACAAGTTCTTTCCAAGAAGCCTCAAATATTATACTTTAAGGTGGTTCTATGGTATTCCACTCCAATTAGTTAGAACATTTAATACTTTGGTAGATCACTTATATCACACTTCTCTATCAACATTGGTGAAAAACTATCTTATGCATAAATTATAAAACTCAAGTGAATTACAATATATCTTTACATAAAGTTTGTTAGCACCACTCCATGTGTCTATCCTATTTAACAAATTGAAATATTTGGATGAGTTATGACATACAGTAAATGAAATAGAAGCCAATATCATATATTTAATAAGCTAAAATATGCAACAAAATTTCCATCTACCTCAAATATCAAGTTTCAAATCAAACCAAACTATAATGTCAAATCTAATAAAAACAAGCACAAAGCAAAAGTAGCAATCAATACATTATCACAAAAAACAAATAACATTCAATTGACAACTCCATCAAGGGGTAATTTTCAAGGTTACCACAACCTCCACATGAATTTTTACAAAAATTACTTGATTGTAATGTCATCTCTCGCTCTACCATTAGAGGTTGACTTGACCAAGCCTTAACACAAGTGATTTGAGAGTAACACATATTGTGACTACCATATATATGTATTATGCATTCCATGAATAAGTGTTATAGGTTAAGGAATAAGATACAAGATCTTATCAATGATAATATGATTGAGTGAAGAACACCCATAGAGTAATCTAGACTATAATAAAATGACAATGCAAAGCTTAAAATATTTAGTGATTTGTTTCCAAACCATGGTAATATAGAAAATATAGATAATTAAAATTTTCAACATGCATACAATGAACATCCTTCTCTTTTGACATATGGGTATCCAATAAATTTAATTATTGGTAAATCTATCACCACATGAACATCACATCCTATGATTACATTTGATGATAGTGAAATTATTGATGATGATTCAGATAGACTGCACTATTTATTTGAGCTTATATCAATAAATAACCAATACATAATGTCAAGATATAAAATGGGTCAAGTAAAAACATATTTACAATGACACTTACTCATATTATTGCATGCATGGAGTAAGATTTACAAGCTTCATCAATAATAGTCATAGCATTCGATGGACATACATAGGATACTCTTAGGCATTTAGTGCTACCTCTCCAGGTTTGTTCAAAAATAATGGTTACTCCTTTTTTAGTCTTACCAATCACAATGGTATTTAATATGTTATTAGTAAGCCACTAGATACATAATTTCCATTTAGTACCATCTATAGTACATCAATGTCTCAAATATATACACATTGTAACTGAGTGGTTAAATCTCTAGACATTCTATTTGAGTATCCTTTATAATAAATGGTAACTGATTCTCCTCCCCCACCACTACTATAGTTGGTTATGAAACCTATTCAAAATCATATTACAAACATAGTTGTGGAACCTATTGAAGAGCATAGTTTAGAATTAGTTGTTACACCTATAAAACTTATTTCTATATAATATGCACAAAAGAAAGTGGTACACCTTCCTAAGAAACAAGCTTCATATCAAAGAGTTAATAAAAATGAAAAGAAATATAAATATTTATATTTTGCATCCTAAGGTTATACCTCAGACAATTCAACATGTTCCATAGTGAACACAAGCAATGAAACCTCCTACTATACATCAGACTCAACCAAGTCTTGCACCTTCTCAAGCTATACATCCTAAAAAAAATTTATATGAGTAATGATAAATATAGTTATGTTACATCACTTGATGCCTTTTCATATTTTGTTCCATCTCTAGTAGCACTTTTCATACATAAAAAGTCACCTTTCAAATATATGATACATACACATAATGGTTCTCCCATTGATGGGATCATATGCTAGTTTATTTTTAAAATGCCAAAAATACCAAAAAATTAAAAAATATCAAAAATACAAAACATTCAAATATTTCAAAAATATAAAAACCTTAAAAAATGTCTAAAAATCCAAAAATATTTTCTAAAAACCAAAAATTAGGACTCGATCATAACATGAGTTGTTAGTTATTTACATATGGTGTTTATAATATTTTGGTAGATATCATACTCCTTTTCATACAAAAATGCATTTCATGAGGTATATGAGTGTGATTTATAGATGTTTAACCCTACATTTAGATGTGTGGTATCTAGGGTTAAGGGTATTAGATTAGCTTTACATAAATAAGGTGAACTATCTATTGAGCAGGCCAATTAATAAAAAAATCGGACAAATATTAGTCTAAATTTATAAAACTAAGATTATTGAAAATAGTAAAACGTAGTTATTGATATATATATATCAAAATTAATGGGAAAATAATGATACTTACTTTACTATGTGCATGTAGGTCTGATCTGGAATAGGCTAGAAGTGGAATGGAAGATGATCTTAGAATAGTCATTAAAATTTGGGAATATTATTTATGTATCCTCAGATGCTTGCATCAGATATGGATAGTTACATCAATATAAGTATTTGAATTTAATGCAAGTGTCTTGTACAAAATACTAACTAGACCTGAATGTGACTAACTAGATATTTTTGGGATTTCTATCACATTTTTTATGTCTTCAAATTATGTGCACAGGTTGTCACACTTTGTCAAATGATCAAACCCTAGATTCTTCACCCTTAGAGTGACTATGGGAAAAATGGGTTAGTAGGCTCATGGTGTTGAGATGCCCCAAGGACCCTTTTATTAATGGGTGATGCCTACATAGTTAATACTTTGAAAAAGGCTTCAAACTTATGTAGTTCTCCCCTAAGTGTTGGCTTATATGTACACAAGGATGAAATGTGTGATATGTAAAGATATGTAGTGACCTAGTTTATAACTTGGAAAATATGGCTCATAAATTTCTCTTCAAATGCTTCATACCTAGAGGAATATTACTCTTATGACTAATATAAAAATATGTATGAATAGGGAAGGTTTACTCATTTGAATGGTAGATTGAGTGTTTCTTGGTATGTTTCCTTATGAGTTCTCAGTGTTTGATAGGTGAGGAATGAATGAGGGTTGATCTTACACACACACACACACACACCCCAATACATTTTATAAATATATCACACTAAATAACTTATTATAACCTTTAGGATATGTTTATATTTAAAAATTGGATAAATTTTGGGCACTAGACACTTTGTTTAAAAGGTGGAAACTTGTGTTGACGTAGTTATTTACCTAGGATGCAAGTGTCTAGGAAGCTAAAAAAATATGTACATGTCCAAAATTGGTATTGAAGGGTAATAATTAGGTATTAGATATTTTTTTAATAGTATGTAAGTCCTGGTCATAAAAATAATAGTGGCCAAACTAAGAGAAGCAATCATGCACAAAAATATAGTGAACGTGAGCATTTCAATAGTGGGCAAGTCTATAAATAAAAGGTACAACCATGATAGGCATTTTTCAAGTGTACAAGACTAAATTACTACATAAATTATATTTTAGTATATACATTTCCCCCCATTACTATAGTAATTAAATTGATAGTTTAAATGAAATAAATGTGTACCAAGGTGTGCATACACACCTTGTCTTTGCGTGAGCCCAACTTGAGTGTTTTTCTAGTGAATAACTTAAAACTAAAAACATGTTATAATATATAATTAATGTATGTAATCTTAATTTTTAAATAATTTGAAAATTTGAAATTAGAAAGATCAAGGTTATGAGTACACCTTTGTGTCAATCAACTATCTTACTTTTTGGAATTTTTTTTGAAAGGATGCCTCATTATTAAGCATTGAAGCTGAGATTAGGACAATTCTAAACCTTCAAAATTATGTGTGTGTGTGTGTGTGTGTGTGTGTGTGTGTGTGTGTGAGAGAGAGAGAGAGAGAGAGAGAGAGAGAGAGAGAGAGAGAGAGAGAGAGAGAGAGAGAGAGAGAGAGAGAGAGAGAGAGAGAGAGAGAGAGAGAGAGAGCACATTCCCCAATATTGGTATAAGGGTGAGTTGCAACACCTTGTAACTATGCGCTTAATCTTATGAGTGTGAGAAATTTAATCAAATCAAAATATGTATCTAGTGATGGTGGATGATTTAATAAAATTCATATTATAATTCTAGTAAATTTATATAATTTAATAAAATCTAAGTTATAAGTTTGGTAAGATTGAACAATGTAATTAACTCAACATTTCAAAGGTTAACCAACTACTACAGTAGATTGGATCAATAATAGTCCATATTAGACATGATAATAATTTATAATAGTATTTAAAATATAATAATTAATTTTATTTTATAGTTTTAGGTTCCCTTTACATGGCATATATATCTCATATATGTCTCATGATGAAACTTGGGTATCAAAATTGTACCAATTTATAAAATGTTTCCACAAATATGTATATGAATCATATAATTATTAAATATAGTTAATTTGAAATTAGTGCAAGTGTAGAGGAAATGTTTATATGAGATGACCCCATTGAATCTATAGAATCTAAGAATTGATGTAAATTTGGAGAACATGTTTCCATAACATGCCCCCATTATAATCTAGATATGCTAAGTATTAAATAAGTGTGGAGGTCATGACTTTTGAACATGCCCCCATTAAAATATGAAGTTTTGAAAATATGGAAGTCATGCTTCTATGACATTCCCCCACTAATATGCCCCCTTTTTGATATAAGGGGAAGTATAATATGGTAGTTACCTTACCTAAAAATGATAATATAATTATATAAATTTCATATGGATCATGTAGCATATAGGAGTAACATGTCTAGGTAGATATAATATTGAGCACATAATATGTGATCACATCAAGTCATAAGATGTATGATATTAAACATTGCAATGTCTAGAGAGTAGCAGTACAATCTCAGTAAATAATCAAACACACACATGCAAGAGCACTAAAAATCAAATAACCATGAAATGGTCTAAGGAGACCTCATATAAGGGGCATATTCAAATGCCACAAAATCAAAGGGACATGACTTAGTCAATGTCCACAAAGCATAGAATGACATATTCAAATGTTAAAATAATAAAGTAAAGGCAAAAAGGCCACAATCAATAGAGCATATTTAAATTATCAAATAGTAAATACAATGAAACACAATAGCAATCAAGGACCACACTCAAGGAAGTTCATAAACTAAATCATATAATATAGATAACCATTATGAACATAACATAATAGTTTATAAACATATGTATTTGAAAGAAATGTTAATTACATATCATATCAAGTAAATTGGGAAAGATATAAACATGGACATAAGCATGTGTAATTATATAAGCTCAAACATGAATATGGAAAGTCATCATAGAATAATATAACCTGGGTGTATTGATATCAAAGAAGTAGATGCCCCCAATATACTTATGACATGAGTGGAGGGATGACCCAACATTTTTATGTGCATATATCATGTATTTGGGTTGCTTGTATCACACTCAAATTAAGTGCGAAACATATGTGTATATAGGAAATGAATGATATATTATATACTAGCAAGGAACAAACAAAATATGTGTAATAAATAGTATAATGAGGAACAGGCTAAATATTTTTGGGTATTTTTGAATTATTTGGATGTTTCTATATTTTTAGTATATTTGATTTTTTTGTATTCTTTTTTTTTGAAAAGGCAAAGTCTAATGAATTATCACATATAAGTGATGCTAATATGGAAGTACTTTAAACACTATATATGGTATATTGAGTTGGTGGTACTAATCAAGAACATGCATAGGTGTAATATCTAGTATTATAGGCTTTGTAATATCATAGGACTTTGTGATCTTGAATATGTGATAAAAGGAGTATGAGTTCATGGAACCCATAATTTTATGCTTTATGGTGTATTTAAAGTAGAAATAATAGGAACATGTTTAGTTGCTCTAGATAACTGAGTATGTTATGTAGTAGTAGATGAAGATTTCATAGAATCCACTATGTATCTCTAATGAAATGGTCTCTCAAGTATGGACCAGCTAGGAAAGGTTTTTTCCATCTAATTAGACTTTCACAGAGAATTAACCATAGCAAGTTTGATAATTAGTTGTTTTGGAATAAAATTCTCTTGTTCAAGTGGATGTTTATATGGAATTTTAGAAACTATGACTACTTTATTGGTATGAATTTATTTAATACACCCATGCACTATAGAAGGTACTGCATGGAGTGTATCCAAGGTCATCCCAATAACATATCAAAGACTCCCATGTATGGTATAACTAAGAAGGTAGTGACCACATGTGTTGGGAAAACCTATAAAGATAAATCAATCTCACAAATAACCTATTGTGAGGTTCCATTGAATACTCTAACCATTTTGGTTGAAGGGCGAAAATCATCACGTGTATATCCCAAATGTGAAATTAATTTCATTGTAAAAACATGACCCTAAATCTTTGGGACGATCATCAAATATAAGATATCGGTTATCAAGAAGGTCTTGAATCTTATGATTGAAGGTATAACATTTATTAGTAGAATGCCCAAGGCCCTAGTGATAGTCATAATAGGCATTGGAATCATATCCATGAGGTATAGGTCTACTCATATCAAGTATTATAGGAGGAGGGATATATACGAGATGATAATCTAAAGGCTTCTTAAGTATCAAAGTTGGAGACTCAGGTAATCATGTAGATTTTCTCATTAGTGCATTAGATTAGACATTATTATTATATTGTTGTGATACTACATTAACAATTGTAGTTGTGTCCTTTTTATATTTTTTAGGTTTGATCTTGTAGCATAGTTTAATATGAAACTTGGTACTAGGTGTAGTCAGTTTATTGGATACATACTTAAGCTTGTCCAATGAAATAAGTTTCATTTCATGATCTTACATAGTATGGCATAAGTCATCAAAGGATTTGAATTTTTTTAAAATGATGGATTAATGTAATGGGGTAACCAAACTTTACTTGAAGATATATTAAAGCTCTTTATTTGCCATTTGATTTGTCACTTGGACCAACATTGTCTTGTACTTCAATACATACTCATTGATAGGTTCATTGGTTCCTTGTTTTATTTTTAAGTTTAGGCATATGATACATTTTAGATTGTATACACCTAAAATTACTTGCTCCATTATAACCAACTAATATTCCTATTAGTCAACACTAATTCCACTCATATAATTTTATTCCACTAACTAATTCCTCTTCCTACCCATAAATCTAATATCCCCTTCCATTAATATACATTTCACTAACCTTATCCCATCCCATTATTCCATTAATTCCCTCTAATCTACCATTATCCTAATCCAATTCCAATTATCTATTATATGGAAATTTTTAATTCCCATAACCCCACCTAACCACCTACTAGCCTATCCCCTAGGTATTCCTACATCCCTAGGAATCCTAATCCTATTGTTTAAATCCCTAAACAAAAACCTATTATCCACTAAACCTACCCTTAATCCCACTTTCCAATTAAAAATTTCAAAATAATCTACCTACCCACCCACCACCCTATACTAACCTTTCCTAAACCCTTAAAACCCTATGAAGAGATCTCTAAAATTAGAGAGTTCTATAAATCTATCCATTCTATCCCTCTTCCTCTAGAATTATCTATTCTAGAGGATTCCATGGAATTAAAAAAAATCCATGTAAAATCCTCCACCCTAGACCTTGATCTTTCTTCCATGAATCTATAAAACCAACACACCCTCACTTGCTCAAGATAATGATTAAAGGAATGAATGAATGAGAAATAGAAGAATGAATAAGTGAAAGTATAACACAAAGTAAGTCATCTATCAAGCCTATCCAAACCATTGTCAAGCATCTCCAAGTAATCCAATAATTATATTCAAGCATATAGATCTTGGATCAGAGATATGAGAAGGTAAAAATGATGGTAAACATGCACACTACATTTTGATTTACATTTCTATCCCTTCTTATTGGTGTCATTATCTTTGGGTTTCCATTATCTCTTTGACAATATTTTGTTTGAATCCCAAATTGGTGCACATTTTAGCAACCATGGTGTGACCCAACCTCCCTTATTTAGGCTAACACTCTTGTTGGAAACATTTTGGATGATTGTATGGATAATTGGAAGAGAAATCAATTTCAAATTTTGAAGTTTTCACATGTTTCTAAGAATAGCTATAGTGTTCTACAAGTCACGACATTGCAGTAGTGATATCATTAACAATAATCAAGGTATTACATGTTAAATTATTAGTGGTCAGGGTTTTAGTAGGGTATTGCACTTGAACAATACCACTACTTTACAAGTTGTAGTCTTGCTCTACTATTAGAAATATTATTATTCATAGTAGTGGTATTTAAACTCAAGGTTTTTCACATTTAGACAACTAGCAGATTAAAGATATATTTTCATTAGGTGTGTTGTTTGTGGTGTGTAGGAAAGACATTACTCACTGAACAACTACCAGACGGTCGACAATCCCACTACTTTCATAGTCATGGTATTATCTTATGAATAGTAGTATTATTGATCTCAGTCATGGTATTATACACCTTGGTCCTACCTCCTATACAATTTTTTACTCTGAGCTACTTGTTGCTTCTGTAGATTCTCTATGTTTTTCTATCTAACCTGTCTACAGGAGAGAAGCAACTAAGGAAGAATATCAAGAGGGCAAGAAATTTAGTCTAATTTGAACAATCCTACCACTTTGAGACTATCAGTATTGCATTGTAAGTAGTGGTATTGTAATTTTTAGTATTATTATTGTGTTTTCGATATACATAGGTCAAAACCCTTCCCTATTAGTTTTTTGCTACTCTAGGATTTTGTTTAGGTTCTATTTTTGTAGATGAAAGAGAACATCCAAACTGATTGAGGGTGATTTGGTCTTGCAGTGTCTATAACATCCAAAGGGAAGATTGTTGGAGTCTACCCAAATTTGACAATACTTCTAATTTCATAGTCATAGGATTGTCCTAAAAGTAGCAAGATTGTTATCTAGGGTAGTGATATTGAACATTTTTATTTTAGCAATTAATTTTGGATTTTAGATAATTTTGATATCAATAATTGTATTAAAAACAAAGCCTTGTAATCATTTTTAGTCTATGAAAGTATGATCTAGTACTTTTCAGCTCAATTTAAGATCATAAATTAAGCTATACAATACCATGAATTTCTTAGTAGTGGTATTGTCTTACTAATATCAATATTTCTTTATGTAGTAGTGGTATTGTAGTTTCAATTTTTTTGACCATTTTATAAGTCTTACTAGACTCTTAAGGCACCCTTATTGGATTTATAACCTTTGTGTTGTAGGAAAAGGGGGTGACCATTTTGATCATTGTTGATTAAGTATTTTTCATAATTATTACATTATCATTATTAGTTAATCATTAGCTTTGCTTGATCCTTGTGTGTGTGCATGCATATACTTTATTTGTTTATGTGTGTAAATAATTTTTCATATCATGTGAAGCTCACATAGGTAATTATAATGGTTAATTAATTATATCATGAGTTTGCTTGTTTGTATAAACATTCTCTAGGATAACACATGATGTGGATTTTATCACCACGCACATAGCTTAGTCTTTATAGGTTAGTATCATGTATTTTACCACCACATGCTAAACACACTCCATGTTTCAATGGAGTATAAATATTAGGAGAGAATTA
>JARHVA010002149.1:47500-332500 GCA_037957365.1 Torreya grandis
TTATAGATATCCTCTTCAAAAGCATGAGAAAAGAAACCAAAGACCCCCAACGGACCAAGGTTAGACATCCTCTTCTAATTATACTGATTATCATAATGTACCATATTATTATATTAATAACATCAAGCTTTTCCAAATTCCCACCTCTGAAGAAACTCCTTCTCTGGTTAAGAAAATAAATTTAGCCACCTCTCATTGTACTATTATAATTAGAAAAAATAAAATCACCATCCTAGTAGCACCATCCCAACAACCATCCACTTATTACACTATACTGAGGGAGAATACCTATAATAAAGCCACATATAAGCTTGATAAGTCATATGACATTTTTCAATAGTTAGAAAAGACTCCTACCTAGATTTTCCTTATAGATCTTCTAAAAATATTTGCTTTACATAGGGAAATATTAAATCAAGTGCTTAATGACCTATAAGAACCTAGAAACTTAGACACCAATTAGTTTCAAGTGCTAGTGGCTCATTTATCCCCTTCCCCACAAGTCACCTTCAGCACTCAAGATCTACCACCAGCTGACCCTCATCACAACTAGCCACTATATATTGAGGATTCCATTTCCCATCACCATGTCTCTCGTGTCCTTATAAAAGGAGGATTAACACTTAACCTATGTAATATGGACTTTTTGAAAAATTTGGGGTACTTTGAATCATCATTAGGGCCCAATCTCATCATGATCAAAGCATATGATGATAATGAGTGGCTATCCATTGGGTCTATTTATCTTCCCATCACTGTGGGGCCCATAGTCCATCAAACATTGGTGCATGTGGTTAACATGGACTTGCCATATAATATGCTTCTTATAAGACCTTAGATTCATGAAATACAAGTTGTCCCATCCACTCTTCATCAGTACCTTAAGTTCCCCCATTTAGGGATGGAAGTCACCATCCTAGGGATTATTGACCATCACATTTGTCAAATGGATCAAACCCCTTCTCCATCATTATCTTAAGGCACTAAGAATTCCATCCTCAGTCCTATAGCTACCAAATATGTCTATATTAATCAATTACCCACCACATCTACCCCACCACCTAAGCTTACCAAGTTAAAAATCACGTCCATAGGTTGTGGAAAATATGAGTATAAAACCCTTTCCATTGTCGATCTCCCATTGTCTCCCCAAAGCTATGAGTCCCCCGTGATGAAGGAAGTTTGGAACATAAAGTATCAATTTGGGCCTATGGCTTTTGAAAGTGTAGGATTTTTATCAGATAAACACATTGAAGATGGTGATGATTTGTGGTTGTTACCTAATAATGATACCTTCATCTCACCCTAGTAAAAATATCCTATTGTTTATCACATGATGGAAAACATGAACTATAAAGTAAAGGGACTAGACAGGCAAGAGTAGGATCAGATAGAGCCTATTGATGTTCAAGATAACTCATCATATTATGTTCTAGGATACAAACCATATGGTGATAACCCTCTTGATGTCATTGTGGATTCTATCTTGACCAAAAAGTAAACTCTCCTTGATGAGGATATTGAAATAGAGTTTGATTATAGTCAATTCAAAGAGTTGGCTGCCACTCACCTCTTTTTTGACACCTCCATCTTCACCATTGAAATCTCCCTCCATTATCCCTCCCTCATAAACTAGGATACCAAATAGGAGCACACCTTTGTTACATTTCAAAATGATGAAGCTATTCTTGAATACCTGGGGGCAAGGACTTTCATGCCATCTAGAGACCATAAAAAGGGATTCTCCATCAATTTATATGAATCAACATATTTTTGAGAAAAAGAGTCACTAAGTGCCCAAAGTGATGATGAAATATTTGACATAGAATGGGAATCTTCTACAGAACTTGATGACATTCCAGATAGTCCCATTTAGCTAGAAGACTATCTAGATGTTGATACTGAGTTTCCAGGCATTAATACCTCTAACATGCCAAAAATAAAATACCCCCCTTATTTATCAAAATAGTCTCTACTCATTAAGGAAGTCATTAAAATAAATTAGAATAGCAAAAAAACCCAATATTGTGAAATTGGGGACATCTCTTACACAATCAGAGCGTGCAATTCTCATTTCCTTGCTCAAAGAATTTATTGATGTCTTTGTTTGGACCTATAAAGATATGCCTAGATTGGATCTTTCACTATTAGTCCATCATCTTAATGTCCATCCTAATGCTAAACTAGTCAATCAAAAATTGTGAAAGATGCATCCAAAGGTGGTATTGCTAGTTTAAGGAAGAATTACAAATATTCTTGGACACAAGATTCATTCATCCTATTGACTATTCTGATTGGATATCTAATATAGTCCCTATCTCAAAACTATCAAGATTAGGAGCACAATTGATTACCTTGTATAATTAACTAAACAAGAAATTTAACCAGAAGTAACAAGTAACAAGAAATCAAAAACAACACAAAATTTGAGAGACAATACAATCTTGTATTCAACTCATCTAGAAAGAAAATACAATAAAGAAGATGCCACTTCTTCTTACACCTCTAAGGCTTCCCACACCTCTAAGACTTCCAGTAATTCTCAATCAAGAGTTCACTCTCTCAATTACGGTCACAACAATCAACTCAAACATAGAGTTGTTGTTCACCTCCACCAGTCAGTAATAATATTGCCAGTACACAAGTACTCAAAGTACTTCAAGTAGATCTCCCATGAACTTGCAACAACTTGCAAATCAAATGATCTTACTTACCATGTAGATCATGATCATGCACAACTTGCGGATCAACCTGATCTGACAATTGGAAGGATCTCTTCCTTGCCTTTAATTACAATACAGGCCCATGAGTCTATTATATAGATCCCATGCAAACAATAATTAGACACCTAATTACAATAATTAGACATGCAAATCAAGACTAAAATTAGCCTTTTACATGCAAACAATCAGTTCATTAACAAACTATTCGTGAACTAATAGTTCTAGAACTGCACAGGCGATCGATGTCAGTCGATGTCTGTCTAGAGATGATTGACATTGGCTGATCTCTGACCAATGTCAGCAACTTCTTGTCCAGCCCTAACCGACGTTGGTTGGCCTAACCGATGCTAGTGACTGTGACACTCAACAACCTCTTCCATGTGTGCATATAGTGAAGCCTTTAGCTCCATAACCTAACAATCTCCCACTTGGAGATAAATAGTTGCACCTGTACCTATACATCATCTAATTTATTTCTTGGCTTGTATCCCTCTTCAAGCTCAATATTGAAGACCAACCACCACACAAACTATGGTGCTACGCCTGTCATCTAAGTACCTTGCCATATTTGATTCTACATACCCATGTAGAGAAGTGTTTGACCCTACATCACATGTATACCTACTGCTGGTCCCATCTCAGATACCTAAGAATCCACTAAACTAATTTCCAATGCTTCTTTCCTAGATTGACCCCAAACTCACTGACAACACCCACTGCTTAACCTCATCATGTGAATTGGGACACCATTCTGTGAACTGTCCATCCATAGGTGTGCAAACTAGTTCTGCATCTTGCATCTTGAACCTCCCACTACCTTATTCACACAATCATCCTGAGACAAAATCAACCTATGACCTTCCATGTCTCTAGATATACTTATGCCAAATAATCTTTTTGCTCCCAGATTCCTCATGACATACCTTTGAACTAACTTTACCTTTAGCTCAACAACTCCCTGCATGTGTGACCCTACAATAAGCATACACACCACATACAGTAACAAGATAATGTAGGTAATATTATCCAACTTGGTAAAGAAAACACAATAGTTAAACCTCCATTGTCTTACAGCTTGCTCAAGACCATATACCCTGGCCTTCTATCTCACGTGTCCATTCTCTCTCTTCCTTGACTTGGGAATCTGTTCATCTCTCAGTGCTTTCTCTCTGGCTGGTAACTCTACCAAATCTCCCATTTGGCTCTCATCCAAGGAATCACATTCCTCATTCATGCCATACTCCCACTATTTCCTAGATTCTACCTGCTCTACTTCTTTAAAACTTCCTAGTTCTTGACCATCAGTGAGCAATAAGTAATCTAAAGAAGGGGAATAATGAATTTGAGGCTTACTTACACTTTCAATCCTCCTTATGGGCATTTGAGACTCCTTGATAGCTTGTTGTCTACCCAAAATCCATTCTGATAGTGATCGACCTCGATCACTCAGTCTGCATCTGATCAATGTCAGTTCCCTGTGATTGACCTGACTACCGACATTAGTTCTCTGACCGACATCGATCACCACCTACCTGACACCACTGATTCTAATCTACATATGACCGACATCGATACCTATCTGTTCGACATCAATTCCCCTTGATCGATGTTGGTACCTGTGTTTACCTGTGAGTGATGACTTTTTACCCATGAGCTTACTTTGAATCATTCCCTTGTTCAAACTACCCTACTCAGAATTCTTCAGCCCCTGTGACTAATTTCTATTCGTCATCTTCTCCTTAAACACCAAGGTTTTCTTGTTCTTGTCAAAAACATCAGATTTCCTCTTTGTGCAATAGACCCTATCCTTTCTTGTAGCATGAGTAACAAAAAACCTCACTTTCTTCTATTGCTTACAAATATCTCTATCTATGATTTCCAGATCTGAACTCTTACCCTTTGACTCAAGAACACGCATCCCCTTCTTATTCATGTGACCAAGCCTATGAAGCCACATCTTTGAATCTACAACTAAAGTAGATAAATCAGAATGAGAATCAATAATACAAGTAGATAGATAAAGAGTACCTACTTTCTTACCTCTTGCTAAAACAAGTGCACCCTTGGTAACTTTTTAAGAGTCCACTGTGAGAGTTATTATGCATCCCTCATCACCAAACTTTCCAATAGAAATCAAATTCCACTTCAAGACTGCGACATGCATGACCTCTTTCAACACCCATGTGTTTCCTGTCTACAATTTCAGCTGCACTTTCCCTTTGCCAACCATTTGACAAGGCTTTCCATCCCCTAAATAAATTTCTCCAAAGTCTCCCTTGACATAATCATGAAAAAATTCCCTATTTGGGGATGCATGGAAAGAGGCACCAAAATCTAAAACCCAAGAATCCACTTTATCCAAGGAACATACTAGAGCATCCTATGCAACAACATCTGCAACATCTACTTCTTCATTTCCTTCATGTTGATCTTTAACTGACCTACAATCTTTTTTCATGTGCCCTGCCTTTCCACAATTCCAGTAGATTACTCTGCCATACCTAGATTTGCATCTCCTACCTATGTTTGACCTTGGTCTCCCTTGCTCGATCTTCTCTCTTTGCCTTCCCCTACTTGCAACACTTAAAGCATTCCCTGATGATTCACCTGTGCTTTTCTTGCAAATTTCTTCATTCAAGATTACACTAACAACATCATCAACTTTTAAGACATTTGAAGTAGACGCAGTATTGCTAACTACCATTACCAAACTATCCCAACTTTTAGGTAATGAGCACAAGATTAAGAGAGCCTTAATTTCATCATCAAAAACAATATTGACTAAAACTAACTGGTTTACCAAACCATGGAAATCACTAAGATGACTATGTACAAATCCACCTTCCAACATTTACAAATTAAATAACTACTTCATAAGAAATACCTTATTCAAAGATGAGGGTTTTTCATATAAATTTGCCAAAGATTCCATCAACTCTACCATTGTCTTAGCCTGTGATAAGCTAGAAATCACAGATGATGCAAGGCTCAACCTTATAGATCCCAGAGCCTTCCGATCAAGAACCTCCATTCTTCATCTTTCATATCTGTGGGTTTGCATGCAACCCCACCCAACGGTAAGTACAAATCATTTTGATACAGATAATCTTCTATCTACATCCTCCATAATTGATAATTCTTTCCATTAAACTTCTCCATTCTAAGCTTACTTTCTTCTACCATTGCTATACTCCCACTCAATCAAAAACCCCTGAGAGTGACCTATACTCAACAAACACTTAACACACTCTGAAACCAAGGTGTTAGTAAACCTGCTCCAACCAGGCTCTGTGAACCTACAACCCTAGCTCTGATACCACTTTGTCAGGATTAGGAGCACACATGATTACCTTGTATAAGCAACTAAACATGGAATTTAACCAGAAGTAACAAGTAACAAAAAATAAAAAGTAACACAGAATTTGAGAGACAATACAATCTTGTATTCAACTCATCTAGAAAGAAAATACAATAAAGAAGATGCCACTTCTTCTTACACCTCTGAGGCTTCCCACACCTCTAGGACTTCCAATAATTATCAATCAAGAGTTCACTCTCTCAATTACGGTCACAACAATCAACTCAAACACAGAGTTGTTGTTCACCTCCACCAATTAGTAACAATACTACCAATACACAAGTACTCAAAGTACTTCAAGTAGATCTCCCATGAACTTGCAACAACCTAAAAATCAAATGATCTTACTTACCATGTAGATCTAACATGATCATGCACAACTTGCAGATCAACCTAATCTTACAATTGGAAGGATCTCTTCCTTGCCTTTAATTACAATACAAGCCCATGAGTCTATTATATAGATCCCATGCAAACAATAATTAGATACCTAATTACAATAATTAAACATGCAACTCAAGACTAAAATTAGCCTTTTACATGCAAACAATTGGTTTGTTAACAAACTGTTCATGAACTAATAGTTTTGGAACTGCACAGACGACCGACGTTGGTCACTATCTATCTAGAGATGACTGATGTTGACTGATCTCTGACTGATGTTGATAACTTCTTGTCCACCCCTGACTGACGTCGGTTGGCCTGACCGATGCCAATGACTGTGACACTCAACAACCTCCTCCATGTCTATGTACAGTGAAGCTTTTAGCTCCACAACCTAACAGAAACCACATGATGAGATTTGGATATAAAATAATTTCTATGACATCAATAAGGTGTACCCCAAATATGATTTTCCACTTCTTAATATTGATATGATTTTAGATTCAACTACTAGTTATGAGATGCTATCTCTCATGGATGGCTTTTCAAGATACAACCAAATCAAAATCACTCCTGAGGACTAGCATAAAATAACATTTATCACCTAATGGGGAACATTTTACTATTAGGTCATGCCTTTTGGCCTAAATAACCTAGGGGAAACATATCAATGAGCAATGACTATTATCTTCCATGACATGATGCCTAATATTATGGAATATTATGTTGATGATATCCTGGGAAAGTCTCACTCACAATCTGAGCACCTTGTAGTCCTTCATAAGATATTTGAAAGACTACAATAATATAAGGTATGCTTGAACTGCAAAAAGTGTGTCTTCAGTGTAACATTAGGAATTTTTTTAGGGTTCATTGTCTTTAGGAGAGGTATTAAGTTATATCCAATAAAAGTTTGAGAAATCACTAAGATGCCACCTCCCTAGACACTTAAAAAACTTTGTGGTCTTCAAGGTAAGCTCTAAGATAATAGGTATTTTATCTCATAGCTCACTGATAAGTGTCATCCATTCACTCACTTGCTTAAGAAAGGAACAACCTATAAGTGGGATGAAAATTCTCAAAAGGCTTTCAAGAATCTTGAGCAATACTCGGCAAATCCACCTATCTTGTCTCCACTGATTCCAAGAAAACCATGTTGCTATATATATCTACCACTCCTTATGCCATTAGAGCCTTAATCATGTAGCATAATGATCAAGGAAAGTAATGGGCCATTTATTATCTCAGTGATACCTTAATAGCATATGAGTTAAACTATATGCCAATTGAATGGGCATGTTTAACTATGGTCTTTGCCTCCCAAAAACTCTAGCATTATATGCTCAACTATCAATTACATCTAATTACAAAGATATATCCTTTAAATTATCTCCTATCCAAATCAGCACTAATATGTCATGTGGAAAAATAGATCATGTTACTTAGTGAGTTTGACATTGAATATGTCCATTAGAAATAAATCAAAGGATAGGTCATAACAGATCAACTAGAAAAAGCTCCACTAGAAGTGGTTGAGCCACTTACCTCTCCCTTTCTGGATGAATCCATTATGAGTACTTCATAGGTAGAAATTTAAAGTTATATTTTGATGGCTCCACCACTCATGAATTAGGGGCAAGAATCCTACTAATCACCCCACAAGGTGATATCATTCCTAAGGCTTTTTGTCTTGCATTTTCTTGTACCAAAAATATATCAAAATAAAAGGCCCTTATAACAAGAATTCATCTTGCCATATAGTGGCAAATCCAAAATTTTCAAGTATTCAGGGACTTTTAATTAATCATAAAACAAGTAAATTTTGAGTTCCAAAGAAAGGATGAGAAGTTGATCCTATGCAAACAACTGGTTGACCAATTAAAAACTAGTTTTCAAAATATCATGTTTAAACAAGTGTTGTAAGCTAATAACAAGGTATCTAACTCTATGGATACTATAATATCACTCATTTATCTCCTTGAAGGAATTTTAGAGGGAATTTTTTTGATTGAATAATTGATCACTCTAGCTCATCATTCTTTGGCTCCTGCATAAATTTGTACCATTAATAGTCTTAGTCTCCCTTAGTATCATGCCATCTACCAATACCTCCATGACAAAATCTTACCTCCTGATCTAAATCACAATAAAAAAATCCTTTCTCCATTAAGCCTCCCATTATATTATTCTAGGTAGCATGCTTTATCGAAGGAGTTATGATGGAACCTTGTTAAGGTGTCTGACCTCAGAGTAGTTGAGGATGTCCACATTGGCATTTGTGGAGGTCACATCAGTGAGATAGACTTATCCAAGAAGATCATTTGAGTTATATACTATTGGCCAACCATGGAACATGATTCTTGTCAATCTGTATGGAAATTTGAAGCCTGTCAAAGGCATGGAAACCTTATCCATGCACCAACACAAGAATTACATCTTATCATGAGCCTATGGCCTTTCTCTATGTGGGACCTTGATATAATTGGCATGATTAATCCTAATTCCTCAGATGGACATAAGTTTATTATCATATCTACAAAATATTTTACAAAATGGGTAGAAGCCATGCCACTGACTTACACAACTAGCCTCCAGATATCTAAATTCATTCTTAATTGAATCATTTGATGCTTTGAAATTCCTACTAATATTATATTAGACAATGATAAGTCTTTAAAAAATTAATATGTTGAGGCCCTTTGTCAAAATTACCACATCACACAACATTTCTCTTCCCCATATTATCCCCAAGGTAACAAACAAGTAGAAACAACCAATAAGATCCTAATCAAAATCTTGAAAAAGATAGTCAATCAAGCCAAGTGTAATTGGCATATTCAATTATATCCATCATTATGAGCCTATTTCACTAATGTTTTCATACCCATAGGGGCCACCCCCTATGCCTTGGTATATGGAGATGAAGCAATATTACCCATCGAAGTAGAGTTCCCATCTCTTCATCTCTCATTACGAGGCATAATTAATAACCATAATCACTAATAAGAGTGCCTAAAAGAGTTGAAAATCCTCAATTAAAAATGATATCAATCCCTAAATCACCTATGGTCATATCAAAATAAGCTCAAAAAACAATACCACAAGAAGATTCAAGCTCAGGAGTTTGAAGTATGTGACTTGGTCCTCAAAGAAAATTAGAAAAACACTAATACAAAAAGAGACAAGAAGGGAAAATTTGAAGCCAATTGGTTGGGATCATACATCATTGTTGCCAAATTTGGCTCTAGAGCATATAATTTAGCCACACTTTAGGGAGAATAATTAGATTATCCTATGAACACCATTCATCTCAAGTGGTTCTATGCCTAGTTCCTATATCCTCCATCTATAGGACCCATCCATCCCATCCACACACACACACACACACACACACACACACACACACACACACATATATCATCCAATGGTGAAAACCAGCTCATTGGCACCTTGGGCATGCACCATGGTGAAAATTGGTTCCTAATGCCATGGTAAAGATAGCTTGGCCTTGGTCTACCTAAGTGGGAATCTATAACAAGGAATCAGGTGTCTTTTATCATAAAGTCAACAAGGGATACTTTTGGGGCATTTTTTGGAGAAATTTTCTCAAATCATCTACCTATCCTTGTTGGAGACATTATCCATATCCCCAAGATCCTCAATCACCCCATCAATCTATATCCACTCTTTTAGCCAAGATTCTTATGACAAATATGTCTCCTATTAGCCTCAGCCACATCATGTCAAATCCTTGCCATCCATGCAACCATACACTCCCACTATCATTAGAAAATGTTAACAAAACATGGGGGTTACTATGACTCTGATTCTTGATAGGATAATCCATGCCCCTTTATTTTTGGCTTTGTGATCTGAACCTTGTCCATATTTCATACATTCCCATATCCCCTACAAGCGGTTAATTATCACTACTCCACCTTCATCATTTTCATCCTCATGTTTTATCCATCAAATCCTCTCATCATCATCATCATCATCATCATCATCATAATCTATTTACTAGAACTACATCAGTCTAAGGTCTTTTAGACTATGTAGTCAGCACTTGGTCACATTTTTGTGCCCAAGGATAGCTCAGTCACTATCACTCCCATCTCTTCATCATCCCCACCCTTGGATTCCATCCCAATTTCATAACCATCTAGAAGATTATGAATGTTTTATACTTAAGTGTGTGTGTTTTGTGTGATTATTATATTGATGTAAACATGATGAAATTTTGTCTTTTTGATTAGTTTACTTTTTATATGTTTGTACATTTTGGGAACAAGGATGGCAGGGGTTGACTATCAAAGTAAATACTTACAAATGGATCATCCCATTTTAAATGGATTTCTCGCTATGAATATTTAATATAAATGTCATGGCCTTGTCAAGACCATTGGCATATCTCATAAAGATGTGACATTAACATGGATTGCATAGATTCTTGAAAATCTTCCCAAACCCCAATCCTACCAATCAATCCTAAGCCATATCCCCCTAAAAACAATAAACCAAAACTTTCTTATCTATCCTCATCCCTTATTCCTTCACTATAATGATGCAAGAGTGCCAAACTATAAAGGATAATCATGAAACATGAGCCATATCCATCATATAAACATAAATTAACAAAATCCCATCATATGCACCCATCACAATCATATGCATCCTAACAAAAATCACAAAAATATGCACATCACTCATCACATGGTCCATATCATATAACATCATAACATTGTAAATAAAATCAAGTACATCACCATATTCATCATCATAATCAATAACACATCCATTAAACATCACAATGATACATCATAACTAATATATCCCATCTCACATATATCATAACACGAACTAATAAATACTCTATCTCATCATATCAATATGCCATAAGCACCATCACAATAAATATCTCACAATCACATCATCATCACATTACATTTACCATAAACTAACATAAAACATCACAACATAACCATGAAATCATAATATACATCACCATAAATAATTAGAAGTAGGAGATCATCATCATAAATATAAAGAACATAATCATCATGAGTCATCATGTAATCACATGCAATCATATCAATATACATAACCATCATAGCACATGAATTTGAAAAGAATGAATCATCATATATATATATATATATATATATATACATACATACATACATACATACATATATATAAGGTCTCTTGTACAATATACAAAATAATGTCCTCATATGAACATCACAAAACTATCCATCATAGCTGAGGTGACAATAGTAGCCTCGACCCTCTACTCCTTGAGGGTTGTCTCATTGACAACTAGCTCACCTGAAAAGATCTTTTCCTATGCTCTAAAGGTACTACTACCTCATAAAGAGTCTGATAATACTAAGCCTCTCATGTCAATAACATGATCTAGTCCATCATCCCCTATCCCTAAATGCCTACACCTATAGCATCTTGAGCCCTCTCAACCATAGTTATCTCCCCTTACAAAGCCTAAATCCATCCATTAAGTGATGCCAACTCTCCTAGGAACACATCCACCTATCCCTATAAAGTCACAATCTATGACTGCACCTACTCAAGATAGGTATCTCACTAACATATCTAGCTCTAAAAACCTACTATCTCTACCCATAGCTGGGATAACTCAATCTCTCACTAAGCCACCTACACTTAGCCAACAATTTATCCCTATGCCTAAGTTAGTCTCCCATCCTCATATGCCCTCATAGCCTATAATCATGCATGAAATTGGTCTCATTCTTGACTAATACCCCTAATCTTTACCACTTGAGCTTAGAGCTCTACTTGTAATATAGAAATCAATGCCTCATCATTAGCAGATCGGCTAGGGTGAGATGGTCTCGCTACTCCAAATGGTTGCCTAGGAATCTATGGTGCCTGAGATGGTCCCACTCCTCTAGATGACTACCTAGGAATCTATGGTGTTTGAGATGGTTTTACTACTTTAGATGATTTCCTAAGAATCTATGGTGCTTGAGATGGTCATATTCCTCTAGATGGTTTCCTAGGTGCATGTACCATTAATTGATTTAGACCCTATCCCTACCCATCATCCCCTACATTAATATCCATCACATCCTAGACTAGTCTCTATCTCTATTGTCATGCCCACTCCTAAATGTGATCTCATGATACTATAAACCTCTGTAATACTCTCCTCATCATCACACAAGGTTGAGTTAACCACATCAATACTCATCCCTAACACCATGCTTGATACTCGATTATGACCCCTAGATCTAGTATAACTATCACAAAATCCCACTAAAATGGCACCAAATCCTAATAATCAAAGATAACATCCAATCTCTCCATTAGCCTCTCCCAATGTGGCCTCTCTCACACACTCAGTGTAAAAATATGCTTAATATCAAGCACATCCTAAACAAAACCAAATTGGTGATGGACTTGATTTGGTCTATATCTCTCAATCACACAGTCTTATCTCCTAGTGATATAGTAGGGGGTCAGCATGAATTAAGTACATACCTCATCTCCCCACTTGAATGCAATGCCTCAATATGTCATCCAAGTAATCTACTCAAGCTATAATATATTAAATGCTTCCCTACAAAAGATCAAATCCCTTGCATTCTCCTGCACCAAACCTACCACCACACACCATCACCTATCCTAGCTCTAAATTAGCAAGAAACCCTAATGTTTATTGAATCACAATGTGCTCCCAACTCCATAAATGCAATAGTAATGATGGACCAAATATTTATGCATCCCTATAAGCATCAAGATGTATCTCCCTATATAAGGGATCTAGCATGATAGATCCCCATGAAAATACTCACTAATCATAAACCATGTCCACCAACACCTCTCTTAATCCAAGATGAAACCATCTCCCACTCTTATCTAATAGTAGAATACTAGATATAAGAGCCATAACCACTAGTGTCAGCCTATCCAAATACCCATCCCTCTAGCATCGATTGAGGTCAATCAATCCATCATACACACTGATCTATAAACTAGCAAGCAACTATTGCAACATTCAAATCACCATCTGTGACCTCCAGTAGATCTTAGCACTAGTCATCGGTAAATGAAAAATCCTATAAATATCCTCTAAGGTAAAGGTCATCTCCCTAATCATAAAATAAAATAAACTAGTCTCTGAGTGTCACCACTCCACCAACACTATGATCAATGCTCAGTCAATCTAAATTAATAGCATGGTCACTACATCATGTAGCCCTATCAACTCTAGAACCTCATACTCCTCATCCATCACCTACCATATCTCATGTATTACCTATGGGTGCCTCAATCAAGATGCTAATATGCCTAAACACACCTACATCATGAACACATAATTAGTCTACTCATCTCCCCATTTTCCCTATTTACCTCATCTTGCCATTATCCTACCCACTTATCCTAATTCCTTGACCAAAGACATCTACTCCCTAATCAATCCTCCCTAGTCTTTTTGCCCACTTATCCCATATCATGACCCTATTAATCTTTCTAAGCAACCCCCAAGAGTGGTATTATAATACCACTACTTCTTAGTCATGGTATTACAATATTGCTATTACCCTCTCATGGTATTACAATCTTGCAATTCGCTAGTAGTGGGATTACAATCCCACTACTAATAGGATTGTAATCTTGCTACTCTCCCTATGCGAGATTACAATCCTGCTATCTTTTATCCTAATATTTATACTTGTGTCTATAATACCATGACTGTGGCACAATTCATAGTCACGAGATTGTAAGTCTATGATGCCTTAAATATTTTCTACCCTAAAAAGACCAAAATAATCAACAAAAATAAACAATGGTAGATACACTCACTGGTTTTCCTACCTCAAGCTCCCACTGATACATCTGAATTCAATCACCATGATCTGAAGATTGAAGAATGCAATCCATGGTTCTTAGCTTGAGCTCTAGATCTTCACAAACAAAGAATGCAAATGACCTCCCAAACTCACCATTGGCGTATATCAAACCCCCCCTCTCCCAGCCAACACTTCCATCCACCTAATCCAACTTGGGTTCCTATCCTCTCCAATCCCTATTGACCCTTATCACCCTATTACATGCTCATTTTATTGGGGCATCATCCCAATCATTTGGTCACTCGATCACATCCCTTACTCTTTCTTGTCATCATCATCATCATCATATTGATCAATTTTAGCCTTGAGTTATAACTATCGTATCTTATCAAATCATCTTATCCTGGTCTATATCTCTCCCTAACATGTATCCTTGCTTAGGATACATATAAATCTTTTGGCCTTCTATCGTATCATCATCATGTTACAGTTAATTCCTATGTATGTATCCTTACATGAGATGTGTCTACAACTGTGACACCTATCACCTCTATTCCCTATGCATGTGTCCTTTCCAAAGACATTTTTATCAATTTGTAGCTCATTGCTCATGTCAACCTCATCTTCTTAATATTTTATCCCACATCTATCATCCCAACCCCTTTTCTATATATTACATCCCACCCCATGTTTCTTCTTTTGAGTAGCCATTTGGCTCATTTTTTTCCACATGTCCCCTTGAGGGGGCATCATATCCCTTAATATTAGCTACTAACAATTACCCATGATATGGATTTTCTTTGAAAGACCATTACTCTTTCTACTTCATCCAATCTCAATTCCCTTTCAAAGAGGGGGAAAATGTATACACCTAAAATTTCTCACTCCATTATAGCCGACTAATATTCATATTAATTGACACTAATTCTGTTCATCTAATTTTATTCTACTAACTAATTCCCCTTGTTATGCATGAATCTAATATTCCCTTCCATTAATCTAAATTTAACTAACCTTACTCCATCCCATTATTTTATTAATTCTCTCTAATATACCATTATCCTAATCCAATTATAATAATCTATTATATGGGAATTTGTAATTCCCATAACCCCACCTAACCACCTACTAGCCTATCCCCTAAGTATTCTTACATCCCTAGGAATCCTAATCCTATCCTATTGTTTAAATCCCTAAACAAAAACCTATTATCCACTAAACCTACCCCTAATCCCACTTGCCAATTAAAAATTCCAAAATAATCTACCTACCTACCCACCACCCTACATTAGCCTTTCTTAAACCCCAAAAACCCTATGAAGAGATCTCTAGAATTAGAGAGTTCTATAAATCTCTCCATTATATCCCTCTTCCTCTATAATTCTCTATTCTAAGGGATTCCATAGAATTAAAAAACAATTCCATGGAAAATCCTCCCCTCTAAACCTTGATCTTCCTTCCATGAATCTATAAAACCAACACACCCTCACTTGCTCAAGCTAATGAATGAAGGAATGAATGAGAAATATAAGAATGAAGAAGTGAAATCATAACACAAATCAAGTCATCTATCAAGCTTATCCAAGCCATTGTTAATCATCTCCAAGAAATCCAATAATCATGTTCAAGTATATAGATCTTGGATCGAAGCTATGAGACGGTAAAAATGATGGTAAGCATACACACTATGTTCTAATTTGCCTTTTCTATCCCTTCTTATTTGTGTCATTATATTTGGGTTTCCATTATCTCTTTAACAATATTTTTTTGAATCCCAAATTTGGTACACAGATAATATTGATATAATTTTTTTCAAAAAATTGACTCACAAGAGGTTTGAATGCTTTTACAGATTGGATTGGTAAATCATAGAACCACCTTAAAGCATAGTCCTTGAGAGTAATTGAAAATAATTTAGTCAAAATTTTATCATTGGAGGAATAATCAAGGCATGCCACATATAAAGATAGAATATGCTGTTTGGGATCACCTTTACATCATGAAATGTAAAATTAGGTGCAACAAAATTAGTTTGCAAGGGGTGAATAGATATTTTAGGTGTAAGAGGGTTATGAAACACCTCTTGTGAATTAATAGCATAAGGTGACTTCATATAATTTTTCTTAGTGTTTCTAACCTTATTTTTTAGAAAATTTATAGTTTGAACAAGATATTTCACATTTTTATCATTTAGGTTTGAAGTTTGAGATGTAAGAAAAGGAGTTGTACCCATAGTTCAAGTTGATATAGACATTGAAACTAGTAACTAAGTTGAATTTTCAATGTTTCTCATGGATGATGTAATAATAAACACATAACTTATGCCCCCATTAGATTTATGAAGTGACAATGTGTTAAAGGGGAGGGTTACTAGAATATCAGGATGTCCCATAGATCTAATAGTATGATCAATATATGTACCTTGTTGTTCATATGTACTTTTTTCTTTTTAAGTTTTTAATATGGTTCTAAGGATCTCATAAATATCTTTAAAGTTTTGATAGATATGCTTTCATTAGATATAGATAGTTTCATCGACATAGGTGTATAACATTGACACAAGTATCCTATAAAAATACTAACTTGATACAAATTCAACCAATGAGAGCCTTATAGGTTTTTTCACCTTTATTCTGATGTCTTGAGATCACATGTATAGGTTATCACTCTTTATTAACTGATAAAACCCTAACTTATTCACCCTTGGGGTGATTATGGAGAAAACAAGTTAGTGGGCTTATGATGCTGAGCTACTCCAAGGACCCCTTTGTTAATGGACACTTTATACATATCCAATACTCTAAATAGGGCCTTAGACTAATGCAATTCTCTTCTACATGTTTTCCTGTGTGTGCACAAAGATGCAATGTGTGATAAGAAAAGATATGTAGTGATCTAGCTTGTAACTATGAAAATATAACTCATGAACTATTATTTAAATGTTTTAGACATGTGGGAATATTTTTCCTATGACTAATATAGAAATATGGATGAATAGGATAGTTTTTCTCACTTGAATTCTTGATTTATTATTTATTGGTATGTTACCTTATGAGTTCCTAATGTTTTCTAGGTGAGGAATGAATGACGGTTGATCTTATATATATATATATATATATATATATATACCAATCCCTTTTACAAATATTTTTCACTAAATCACTTAGGCCAAACTTTAGGATACATTTAATTTGAAAATTTGATGAATTTTTGGCATTGGACACTTTTTAGGAAAGGTGGACACTTATGTCAATGTAGGTGTCTACCTAAGACGTAAGTGTCTAAGAAGCTTAAAAAAAGGTACATGTTCAAAACTAGTAGTGAAAGATAATAATTATGTTTAGATATTTTTTTATAATATATAAGGCTTAGTCATTAGAATAAAAGTGGTCAGACTAAGAGATAGTTAATTTTTCATAAATAGATAGTGAATGTGTGCCTTTTAGCAGTGGATAAGTCTATAAATGAAAGGTACAACCATGATATGTATTTGCCAAGTGTACAAGACTAAGGTATCACATAAATTATATTTTAATATCTACAATTACCCACCCCCCCCTTAATCAAATAATTAAATTTTTATTTAAAATAAATAAATGCATACCTAGGTGTGTATATACACCTTGCCTTTGCATGATCCCAAGTTGAGTTCTTTGTTGGTGACTAACCTACAACCAAGAACATGTTAAAATATATAAATAGTGTATGTAATCTAAAATTTAAAATAATTTTAAATGATTAAAAGTAGAAATAACAAGTTTATAAGTACACGTGTATCAATTAAATGATATTATCTTTTGGTAATTTGATTTGCAAGGATACATGATTATGATGCATTAAAGCTAAGATTAAGACAAATATAAACCTGTAAGTGCATGCATACATACATACATACATACACACATACATATATTTATTAGAGGACACATTCAACCAATCTTGGTGTAAGGGTGAGATTAAACACCACCACTGAGCTTGTTTCATTTCAATCATGCAACCCAAATATGTGCATAATCTAATGAGTACAAAAAATTTAATTAATTATAATATATATCTAATGAGGGTGTGAAGGATTTATCTCAAGAATAATCATAAATTACATAGAATTAAAGCGTGAGAAAAAATAATAATCACAATACTAAGTTACCTCTCAAGAGTAAACCATAAATGATAAGAGTTTTAAAGTAGGAAATCAAATGTATCAAAGAAAAAACTACATGATATTATTAGAAGGATTGCAATAAAAATATCCATAAGTACAAGATTGAATCAAGAGCACAAGAGAATAATAGAGAGATATGATATTTTTGGTATGGAAAAAAGGAGAGGAAGGGCTCTTTTATAGAGCTAAAAGAAGAAAATAAGAGTTATATGGAATCCTATTATGACCTTACAAGACCCCTAAGTGTATGCCCATTGTGTCCTATTTCCTTACAAAGTGAAGAGAGGTGTGTTACATGTGGGGTAAGGAGTTACTCATATAAGTAACTCTTAAATATTAAAAGAGAAAAAAGAGATGAGTGACACCTCATGAAATGTAGATTTATTGGAATTAATAATTCACATAAATATAAATTATTCACATAAGAAAAAGAAATTTAAGATAAAATAGATTATCCTAAATAAAGGTTAATTCTAACACTTCCCCTTAAAATTTATTTATGGGTTTGCAAACAAAAAATAAGAGAGGAAACATCACTAACTCTCCCCCTTGATGAGAACTTCTTTCAATCCTAACTTATTATAAAATAAGACTAATTTGCCTTTACATAGAGGCTTAGTGAAGATATTAGTCATTTGTTCTTCAGTAAGACAGAAAGAGAAGAATTTGATTGTATTCAAGAAGTTCATGTTGAATCTCAATGTGCTTGGAACTTTCATAAAAAACTATATTTTTTACTAAGGCAATGGCACTTTGATTATCACAAAAATTGGATGTTGTGGGTGGCTCAAATATATAAGAAGTCTTCTAATCCAAATTGCTTCCTTTGCATCATGATTAAAAGATTTATACTTAGCTTATGTGGAAGATAAAGATACAATAGTTTTATTTTTACTATTTTATGAAATAGTGTTGGAACCCAAAAAGAAGTAATACCACTTGTGTATCTACAATCATTAGGATCACCAGTCCAATCAAAATATGAATAACCTACCAAAAAAAAATCTATTGAAGGTATACTTGATGCCAAAGGTTATATTTTCTTTAATATAATAAATAATTATTTTAGTAACTTTAAAATGAGTAGCTTGAGGTTTAGACATAAAGCATGAAACCAATGCAATAGAAAATGTAATATAAAAATGAGTATGAGTAAGATCATTTAAACTACCAACTAATTGTGTGTGTGTGTGTGTGTGTGTGTGTGTATTTGGATCAACAGTTTATATTTTTGTGTCATTAAGTAATTTAATAACAAGTTCATAAGGAGTAGAAACAGGTTTGCAATCTAACATGTTGAACCTAGATAATAAATTATATCCATATTTAAATTCAGAAATATAGATGTTATCTTTTTCTTGTTAAATTTGAATGCCTAAAAAGTAATGTAAGAGACCCAAATCATTCATTTCAAAGGTATTTTTCAAAGCATTTTTAGTTCAAAAAATCATTGAACTATTATTACCAGTTATGATTAAGTCATCAAAATACAAAACAATGATAACTATGTCATTTGGAGTATTTTTGTTAAAAATATTAAGATCATTAAAACTATGAGTAAAGTCTTGAGATATAAAAATTTATAGATTTTAGAGTACCATTATCTAGGAGATTATTTTAAACTATAAATAGCTTTGTTGAACTTGCATACAAGATATCCATTTCCTTGCTTAATAAAACTAGGGAGTTGAGACATATAAATTTATTCATGCAACTCACCATTTAAGAAATCACTATTAACATCCATTTCATAAATAGGCCAATACATGTGAGAAAATAAAGCTAAAACAAATTTAATTATGGGTATCTTAGCAATAAGAGCAAAAGTTTCATTATGATTAATTCTTTAAATTTGAGAAAAACCTTTAAAAAATAATATAACTTTATATTTTTCAATTTAAAAAGTTGTATTCATCATGCATTGATTTTTCCTAGTGAGGGTGTCCTTGAACTTTTTTTAAAGTTTGAGGATCATTATTTTACATAAGTTTAGACATCAAAGCATAATTAAAAAATTGTTGCATAGTTCTATGAGTATCATTAAGATCTATATTAATTTTCAAATCTTCTATAGTAGTCTTGGCCCACTTGGGTATAGATTTAGATGGATCAAGACTAGAAGAAGGAGAAGGAATTTGAGGAAAAACATAATTATTCACTACATGATGATCATTAGTTTCAAAAGTTAAAGAAGAAAAAACTATATCAAAAAAATTTAAATTGGAAGCACAATCATGTACACCATTTTCAGCAACGTTAAAATCATTTTTAATCTTGATTTTGTTAGTTTGAGGATCATACACCCTATAAGATTTATATGATTCATCATAACCAAAAAATATAAAGTATATACTTTATAATATATTTTTTTTATGTTTTTCAATTGAAATATGAATAAATGCATGACAACCAAAAACACGTAAATATTTTAAATTAAGTTTATACCACTCCAAGCTTCTTTAGATGTAATATTTATAATAAATTTAGTGAAAGTCTTATTAATGATATAGAAAATACAATACATGACTTCAACCTAAAATTTATAATACATATTTTTAGCATGCAACATACACCTAGCCGTTTCAATGATAGTCGTATGTTACGTTCAGCAACACCATTTTGCTCAAGTGTGTAGGAAATAGTTTTTTCATGCTTAATTACATGTTGCATACAATATGCAATAAAATCATTATTAAAATATTTAGTTCCATTATCAGTGTGTAATATACACAAATAATAATGAGATTATTTTTCAACAAAGTCATGAAACTCAATAAAAGTGTCTAAAACTTAATCTTTAGTTTTTAAGAAATAAATCCAAACTCGCCTAGCACAATCATCAAAAAAAGTTAAAGCATAATTAGCACCATTATTAGAAGGAGTTTGCATAGGGACTAAAATATCACTATGAACTAAGTGAAGCTTTTCAGTAGCACACCAAGGGTGATTTTTAGGAAAATATTCTCTATGAATTTTACCAATCATATAGCCATTACAAGTAGAAGTAATAGGAGAAATTTTAAGAAAACCTTGCATCATATTAAGTTTGTTCATAAGTGAAATAATTTGGTAATTGATATATCTTAATATTTCATGCCACAAGTTATCATCATTAGAAACAAGCAAAGCATGAGAATAAGAAGGAGAAGAGAATCTAGTAAATTTGAATGAACTATCATTGTCTAGAAAATTAATAGCATTGAAAATCTTGCTTAGTAGATTTAACATAAAAAGTATCATTAATAAATTCTAATTTATAGTCCTATTTGAATAACTAAGGCACGAAAAGTAAATTCAATTTTAAATCAGGAACAAGTAAGATATTATGCAATTCACCATTAGGGATTTTAACATTTCTTATGGCTTCAACATTGTAAGAAAACTAATTTTCAAGATTTAAATTATTTTTAGAAATATCTAGTTCTAAAGAAATAAATAATTGAGAGTTATATGTCATATGTTGAGTAGCATCAGAATCAACAATCCATTCAACAGGAGAAGCACACAAAATACAAACAAAAGCAACTTTAATATTAGACTTTTGTTTTGCTTGAACCTTATTGTTATTAGTGCTAACATTGTCTTTGACCTTAAGCTTTAATTTTTTTTTTAAAACAATGATCTCCATCATGAGTGTTTTTGTCATAATAATTACACTCTAACTTTTTTTAGGTTTAGAGTTAGATTTTTTATCTTTCTTTTCATATGTATATTGGACATAGCAATTTTTTTGCCATTCTTATGTTGATGTTTAGAAAAAAAATCATGTTCATTAGTATTAATACTATAAAATTGAATAAATTTTTGTTTTTGATGCAATAAAGTACAAAATAATTCAAATGTCAACATAGAAAATAAAGTAGAAAAAACTAGTTGTGAATTAATATTAGTAATAACTTGCTAAAAAGGTTGAGGAAATTGATTTTTAATGATACTATAAATCAAATTCAAATCTAAAAGTTTAATGCCTAAACCAGTTAATTGAGAATATAAAGAATAAACTTTAATCAATAAATCTTTGATAATTTTGAATTTATTATACTTTAAATCAAAAAATTGATCTTGAATTTAAATTTTATAATATTTAATCACAATGTTATAAATAGATTTAAGTTTAGACCAAGTAGTGGAGGCAAAATAATAACCATCAATGTGGACATTCAATTCAGGGGTCCATACTAATAAATCCTAAGGTCTCGTCATTTTTTTCTTGCCATTTCTCTTGAACTTCAATGAAAGAAGTCTTTGTATCTAGTCGAGGGTTCATGTGATCTACTACGCACATAAAATATTTGAAAGTGAAAATAAATTACATATGTGATTTCCATAAATGATAACTGGTGGACATGAGTTTAAATTTGGGCAACAATTGATTCATTGTGTCTTGAAATCTCACCCAATGATCGTAAAGTGAATAGGCAAAAAAATCACTTAGACAAAAAAGGCATAGGAAGGACAAAAAACTATAGGAATGACTTGCTAGAATTCAAAAGAGATAGCTATAAATAAATAGGAGGTGGAAAATAATATAGAATTGCAAAAAATATGGATATCAAATTGTCCAAGTTGATAAAAAAAAATCCATTGTATTACAAGTTTATATTAAATTTAATTAATGTTTGAGTGGGAATTAAATGTAAACCCACATCAAAAATATAAAGATTTTTTTTTACATTACAACCTTATAAAAAAATTGTCTTGAATTGATTATAAAGGATTAAATTGCTCTTTTTTGTTGTGATGGGTTTGATTTTGTTAAAAATATACTTTTGTTTTAAATGAAAAAACACATTACCATAAATTTAGTATAAAACTTTAAGGTAGGCAGAGGTGAAATTGGATATAATGTTAAAGAAGAAAAGCAAAATTTAATGATTTAGTTTTTTTTTAATATTTAATTAAAGCATAAGTCGCTTTCTTTGATAAAGAGAAAAAGTAATTAATAGGAGTAAAGAGACAATAAATTTACATTTGAAGAAAGAACTTGAAACACAAAAAGCAAATAAGATGTAGTGTACTACTCATGACCTAAGGGAATTTAAAAAGATTGAACTAAAGATGCCTTCCTAGATGCCATGTAGATACAAGGTATTTGGACAATTTGAGTAATTATTAAGAAATTTAAAAAACAAAATGCTTCTCGTAGATTAGTAAAAAAATGTAGATACAGTAGGGAATGCTAAGATGAAGATAAGTTATAGATACATAATGTAATAATTACTCAAGATGCCAAGATGTCAAAAGAATATATCTATAGTACAATTATTGATGGAAAAAAAGTGTAGTACTACAAAATAGTATGCAAACATGCTAGTGTAAAGTGAATGCTTGAAGGAAAAAAATGTACCTATAAATGAATGATGACCCAAAAAGACAAGGTGCATGATATAAGCACCAAAAAACTATGGTAAAGAGGATTAGAATCATAGAAAATAGCACCCAATGCTTATTGGAAGGAGAGAAGCTTGGTCCCAAGCTGAAAGGACATCATACGATTTAGGGGTGTCATATGTAAAATAAAAATATATATATATAAAAAAAGAGAAACTAGATAGGGTGATGCATTAAAAATAGTTAGACAAAGAAAATATTTAAAACAAAAATAAGTACCCAAAAATATAAGTAGGAAAAAAATATAAAGATTGCCTACAGATAAAAACTTCAAAAATTTGACCAAAACCCTATTAAGAATAGATTAGTCTAAAATAAATAATAAGACAAGAAGAGATTGATTTAATTTAATTAATAAAAATAATAATATGACTGTGAATAAAATAGAGATATTAAAGGATTTAAATACTGATAAAAATTTGACTAAATATTAGTATTAAATTACTAAAAAAATGATTTGTTTTTTTTAAATAGAGAAATAAAAAATGATTTTAATGTGGTTAAAAACCTAAAAAAAGGAGTTACAAATCACTGAATTTAAGCAAGGAAAGAAATGGATTTAAATAATTAGTAAGGTTAGGCCCCTCGCAAAAAAATCTAAAAAAAATCTTTAAAATCTGCACACTATTTCAAAAAAAAATCAATAAGATGACCATAGTTATAATAACATGAAAGATTTATCCTAATAATAATCATCAATGATATAGCATGAAAGTGTGAGAAGAAACAAGAATCACAATACTGAGTTACCTCTTAAGAGAAAACCATAAATGATAAGATTTTTAAAGTGAAAAATTGAACATATCAAAGAAAAACCCATGTGATCTTATTAGAAATATTGCAATTAAAATCTCTATAAGTACAATATTGAATCAAAAACATAAGAGAAGAAAAATGAGAGCTATGATATTCTTAATGGGGAAAAGAGTAGAGGAAGGGCTCTTTTATATAGCTAGAAGAGGAAAATAGGAGTTGCATAGAATCTCATTATGAACTCACAATCCACCTAAGTATGTGTCATTTGTGTCCTAGTCGTTTACAAAGTGAAGGGAAATGTGTGCTATGTGAGAGAAGGTGTTACTTATTTAAGGAACTCCCAAATATTAAAGGAGCACAAAGAGGTGAGTGACACCTCATGGAATCCAACTTTATGTAAATTAATAATTCACATAAATATATACTCCTTGCATAAGAAAAAAAATTAAGATAAAATAAATTATCTTAAATAAAGGGTAATTCTAATAGGGTGGATGATTTAATCAAATCTAACATATAAGTATGATAAATTTAGATAATTTAATCAAATTTAACATATAAGTTTGGTAAAATTGAGTGATTTAATCAACTAAACCTTCCAAATTTGAACCAACTAATATATATCATTGGCACGATAACAATCTAGAATAATATTTGAAATTTTATAAATTGATCTAATTTTTTAATTTTAGGTGCCATTTGCATGGTATATACACCTCATATATGTTTCAAAATGAAATCTAGGTATAATAACAATATCAATGTGTATAATGCTACCACAAAAATGTATTTGAATCATATAACTATGAAATATGGTGAATTTGAAACTGATGCAAGTATGGAGGACATGCTTTTATGACATGACCCCACTAAAATCTAGGAAATATTATAATTGGTGTAAATGTGAAGAAAATGTTTTCATAACATGCCCCCACTATGATCTGGAGATTTTGAGTACTAAATAAGTATGAAATTCATGCCCGCACTGTAATATAAAACTATGAAAATATATAATCCATGCCTCTATGACATTCTCCTATTAATATCCTCCCCCCTTTTGAGGTAAGGGGAAATAGGATATGGTAGTTACCTTACCTCAAAAGTATAAGATAAATGTATAATTTGTGTATGAATCATGTAACATATAGGATTAATATGTCTAGGCAGATATAGTAATGAGGTATATAGTATGTGGTCATAACAAGTTCTAAAAAGCATGATATAGATCATGGCAACGTCTAAATAGTAACAATACCAAATCAACAAGTAATTAAGCACACAAAAGAGTGATCAAAATCAAAGAAAAATGAAATGGTCTAAAGAGACTTCATACAAGGGGCATGTTCAAATTCTACACAATCGAAGGGACATGACTTAGTCAAATGTCTATGAAGTATAGAATGACATATTAAAATATCCACGTACAAAATATAGTGACATATTTAAATGTCCAAATATGAAATCAAATGCATGGGGAACACAATCAATGTAACATATTAAAATGATCAAAATAGGAAATACAATACAAAACAACAATAAGTAACATTCTTAAGGAAGTGCATAAATGAAAGCAAGGAATATAGGCAACCAACATGAACATATCATACTAGTTCCTAAACATATGTGTTTACAAGAAATTTTAAGTACATATCTTATCAAGCACACTGTGAAAAATATAATTGTGGATAAAGGCATGTGTAAGTATTTAACCTCAAACAGGATAATGGAAAGTGACCATAGAATAATGTAACTTAGGTGTGTCATGAACAAAGAAGCATATGCCCCCAACATACTTAAGATGTGAGTGAAGGGAAGGCCTAACATTTATATGCTCATATATCATGTCTCTAGGTATGCTTGTATCACACTCAAATGAAGTGTGAAATATGTGTGTTTATAGGGAAGGAATGATATGGCATCTACTAGCATGACACAAATTACAGATTTATAAGAAATAGTATGACTGGAAACATGTTTAGTTTTTTTTGTTAATTTTGAAATATTTGGTTTTTTAAGGAATATTGGGAAATATAAGAAAATAAGACATGTACAAGGAAAATTTGTACTATAATCCAATGTACTCATCAAAGATATGCCTCTGTGAAGGCTCTATATCATGTGTTCATATTCATATGTTACATAACCATTATCATCAAGATCATACTAATATTTTGTATCATTAAAATCATAATTTTTAATGTAATCATTCTTATAGGAGACATGTAACTTATTAGGTTGTTCTTAAACTTATGATGTATCATTTTGAGCATCTGTGTATGAAAAACCAATTGTGTAATAGATTGGAGTTTCCTTCTTGAGATATTATTTTTCACATCGAGTTCATCAAATGTTTAACCCTAAATTTAGATGTGCATGATATCTATGGTTAAGGGGTATTAAATTATATTTAAAATAAATATGGTGAGATAATCTATGGATCAAGTCAATTAATAGAAAACTTAGACAAATAATAATATGAATTTATACAACTAAGATTGCTAAAAAAAGTAAAGCACAACTATTGATAGATATTGAAATGAATCAAAAATAAATGATACTTATCTAGTTTATTATGTGCATATAGGATAATTATACTAGAAGATTCTCCTAGAATAGTTGTTAGATTATAGGAATATTCTTTTTATAGCTTGAAATAGTTACATTAGATCTAGATAGTGTCTGAATTTAATGCAGGTATCCTATATAGAATACTAACTAGATCTAGATGCAAATAATTAAATATTTTTGGGTTTTCTATGCCTTTCTTCTATTGTATTCATATCACGTTCATAGCTAAGCTATCACTCTTTGTCAAATGATCAAACCCTAACTTCTTCACCCTTGGAATGATTGTGAGAAAACTGGGTTAGTGAGCTCATGGTGTTGAGATCCTACAAGGATCCCTCTATCAATGCATGTTACCTACATATCCAATACTCTAAAGAAGACATAAAAATTATGTATTTCTCCCCTACATTTTTGCTTGTGTGTGCACAATGATGCAATGTGTGATAATTAAAGACATGTAGTGACATAAATTCTAATTTAGAAAATATGGCTCATGAAAATCTCTTCAAATGATTTAGACCTATGGTAATACTACTCCTATGACTAATGTAGAAATAAGGATGAATAGATTAGATTTTCTCACATGAATGCTTGATTTAGTACTTCTCGATACGTTTCCTTATGAGTTCTTGATGTTTTCCAGGTGAGGAATGAATGAGGGTTGATCTTGTATAAATACCAATCTATTTTATAAATCTCATAATAAATAACTTATGTCAACCTTCAATACACATTTAATTTGTAAATTAGATGAATTTTAGGCACTATACACTTTGTAGGAAATGTGGGTACTTACGTTGACATGAGTGTCTACTTGAGACACAAGTGTTCAAGAAGCTATAAAATGGGTATAGGTTCTAAACTAGTAGTGAAAGATAATAATTAGGTATTAGATATTTTTACACAATATATAAGGCCTGGTCATTAGAATAACATTGGTCATACTAAGAGATAAGTAATTAATGACAAATATATAGTGATTGTGATCCTTTTGACAACAAACATGTCTAGAACTGAAAGGTATAACCATGATACATATTTACCAAGTGTATAAGACTAAAATACTATATAGATCATATTTTAGTATCTACAGGAACACACATATCATACATGGATTCTTATATGTTAGATTTTATTATACCCAGTGGCCATATATATGTTGGGGGTATTTTAATCTATAGGTTACATTATCAACACGTTATATCTTTCTATGAAATTTCTACCATGTCATGATACATATCTTACAAATGTCTTGATAATTACTCATCTTATATTGTGCTACATGGATATGCTAATTTTTTTATGATATGACATTAATACATATGGGTAGTGTAGATTAGTTTACACTTATTCTATGCTCCTTAAATAATATTTAATTTCTTGCATGATAGGCTAGACATTGCTTGATTACTATGTGTGGCTTGTGTGAAATTTGAGTGTGTCCATTAATTTTGGCTCTTAACCTTGTGTGAAATATTTTCTTATGAAAAATTTGAACATTTAAAATTTATTCTGGACCTTGGCCTTGTGTGTTTGATGTTTACTTCTATGCACTACATTTGAATATGTACTTTGTCTGAAACATTATTAATGTCATTTATGTGTGGCCCTTGGTTTTATTTGTTGTGACATATTCATGTCCATTATATGTATCCCTTGGCCTTATTATGTGACATTATGTTTTATGCTTATTATACTTGTTGAGTTTCATTAGTGGTGTTATGATACATATCATGCACTTTTACAGTGTTGATGGTAACTTTAATGCATGCCTCATTGTTATATTTATCTAGACATGAAATTTATATGAATCACATTTAATATGTTACATACATCCTTTAATGACAATTAAATTACTTTGATGACATAATGTTACATGATTATATATTTATCACAAGATACAATTAACTCTTATTTTTAGATGAGTAATTTGAAGGCTACATCCCTCATCTCAAAAGGGGAGCATCACAATAGGCCTGTCTTAGACATCCAAGCCTCCATAAACATACAAAAATCATTTTTAGGATATATTACAAGTTTTAAAAATTCATAGTACAAGGTTCAAAGATTAAAATTAGTTTAAATATCAAATTCTATGATAGATTATTAGTTTTCAAATATTTAAATTAATTCAAAAATAAAACACAACGTATATTAGCACATTGATAAAAATTATGAGGCACATGACATGCATATACGCTCACTTTTTAGAAGTTCAAAATTAAAGATTCATACACACCCAAATGCATAAGCATGGACATTTGCAAAATAGTTACAAGATCAAAGTTACATGTTTCTCATATAATTATAACGAATATATAGATGCATGACATTCTATTTAACTTAACATAGATTCAAGGGGCATGATTTTTGTTCATGCTCATATATACACCTTTTAAAGTTAAAAAGGCATGATACATGTTCATGCACATTATAAAATATCAAAATTATAGTTTTAAAGGCACGACACTTATCCATGCACATTTTTACAATTTAAATTTATAGTTTCAAAATGCATGATACTTGTTCATGCACATTTTCAAAGTTCAAAGTTATAATTTCAAAGACAAATGGTTGTTATTTCAATCTAAATCTATTATAAATTTGGTCATGGTGGGGGTATGAATATTATATTCATTCTCTTTGAATCATGAAAATATAATATATATCCATCTACAATGATGTGATTTGATCTATTACAAGTAATGTGTGTTTGAGTCTAGTGACACTCAATGGCCTTGGCATTACTTTTAGTTAGCTCATTATGTGGTTCCATATTCAAGTATGATTGATGTACATTTTATTCTAGTGACACTAATGTCTTTGGCATCACTTTTATAAAACCCATCAAGGTTCCATATTCTTTCATATTAGCACATGGGGTAATTATTTTCATTCATGATAACTGGAAATATGCATCTTTCCAACTCGAGGGCTTAATTATTTATTATTTATTTCTTTGAGGGTTTAAATCATCTTACACTGTTAGAAATCATTCATAGATATGATACCCTTGTTCTAAAAAATAATTCCTATAAATTTTAGATATGACCCTTCCCCATCTACCATGAATAGTTTAGGTTTCCATGCAAAGGTTTAACAGGATAACAAACACAAGAAAATCCTTCTCGAGTTAAGAACCCTTCATTTTATGCACTCGAGAGACCTCAAAAAAACTTTACCTAAAAATACATGAGTAAGATTAAAATAACTTGATTCAACTTTTAAAATTCTCCCCTACTCACATTTTCCTTGAAAATTGATCCCAATACCCCATTAACCTTACACTCTCTTTCTACACCATGGTCTTCATACCTCACTAGGCTTTGATCTATCCTTCATTCCTTATTCAATGCTATAAATACCTCAATATAATTATCAAAATATTATTATAATTAAATACAACCTCTCTTATGATTAAACATAGCCATACATCCTTAATATGTCTTGAGAAGAGTTTATGATGCCTCATTAGGTTAGGCAGGGTCTAGAACAAGTCTAGTGGTAAACATGGACTGAAGATCATACCCCTATTGGTTCACCTTGAAACTCTCCTTTATGTCTCTACATATTACTCACATTCCTTACATGCTCCTAAAATAATGCCATACTTATGCACATACATCTTCGTGCTCACCATGCACATGCTCATGATATGACTGTGCTTGTTATGTCTAGGCTTCTCAAGTATTTGAAACTTGAAAACTAACCTTGAAATAATTATAAATGTTACTATAATTTACTTACATGATCACACAATTCCTATCAACCTCTCATAATCTTGTGCTCATTCACTTCACCAAGCTTCACTATGCACACCTTCTCATAGGGTATATACTAGGATTCTCAAGACACCTTGTACTCAATACTAGGATTCTCACTTGACTATCATACATTTTTTATGATAATACTAATAATTTCAATCTGATCTAAACCATGAAATTGACCTTAACATCAACTAACAAAAGAGACAATAGTTTTCCTTAAATTCTCTTTTGTCACATGGGTTCCTTGTCACATCAAGTACACAAGCTCATACCTCAAAGATCACTCACCATGCATCTTCACCAGATATACCTTGACATTAATGACATAAACCTTCCCATAAATGATAACAACCTTGACATCAATGACAATATTTCTTAACAAACTCCCCCTTTTTCATTGATGGTAAAACATTCTTCAATCTGATGACTCTCATCTCCCCCAATCTAGTTAAATGTCCTTAAACTTTCCCCCACTTTGAATTTAATGAAAAGGGGTCATACATACTAAAACTTCTAGATCCATACCTTATTGTAATAAAATCTCAATACATATAATATGAATCATTATAGAAACATGCTCCCCCTTACTTTGTGCATACTTCTTTCGAATGAAATCAGATTACAAGACCACTTCTCAACATAAATCAAACTCAATAAAGAAATAAAATTGATCCCCCTCAAACTAAGCATCCACCATGCTTCTATTAATAAAAGAGTGTCTCCATGAATCCTAATGGATTCACCCCTTTCCATAGGGAACTAAAACAACACAAGCTCAAGAGATTCCCAAATCTCCATGTTCTCACAAGACTGAATATCCTTTAAGGCTTAATTGGCACTATAGGCTTGACCTCCTCATCAAAAATTTGATCATCAATATTAGATGAAAACATACATTACTAACTTGATTTCTCATTTGAAGTATGCTCTACCATATCAAACATTTTATTTGAGCATGTAGACTGATTATGATTAACCTTTACTGTCTTTGGTTTCCACACATTAATGTGCCTTCTCTCTTGTACTCTAGGGGATTCAAATCTCTTATTTTGACTTGATGAATTTATAAATATATTAAGGAAGACTAATTTAATGTGTCCCACATTATGAAAATTATAGAAAACAACCTCATACATACCTATTAACTAATGTGAACTTTGATTCCTTCCATAGTCAAATGAGTACTCATTCTTGGAGGGTCTTCTACACTTTCTTACTCTATGACCAAATTGATTGCATAAAAAACAATAACCATTGAATGAATTAACATACCTCATATAATTATTCTATTTTATTGGTATCTTTATATTGACTTTCTTGTCTTCAATATCCTTCTTCTTGATTTGAGCTACCTACTTTTGGTCTTCTTTGAAACCAAGACCTATTTTTATCTCTTTCATATTTTTGACTATTCATTATACTATCTAGAGCATCAGTAGTATTTTCAAACTTCATAAAGGTCTTCAACTTGATAAATGCTTAATCCAACTCAAATTTTAAGCATTCCATTTTATTTTCATACCTAGTGCATTCTTCCTTTTTAGCTTTTAAGGTAATAATGACTATCTCCATCTATGATTCAATATGATTGATGATCTCATCTTAATCCTTGGATGTGTTACCATGTCTCTTCTCAAACACACTAATCTTATATGCATATTCATTAAATAATGATCTTAGTTTATGATTATTCCTTCTTTGGAACTTCTACTCCTCTAGAGCACTCACCAATTTTACCTCAAGATTCACTTCATCTTCTTCTTCATCTTACTCTTCATCATGTATAAGGCCTTTAACATTTGAGCAACCCTCATTTTTTATTTATATATCCATTAATAAGGTTTCATTATTATCATGTTCATGTTCATTACTATCACCATCACTATTAGATGTGCTTGTGTCATTTACATTAGATGATTTATCTTCTTTATTATTAAAACTTATCTTATTCTTGAATGACCTTTTCCTAACTTCATACTTCTTTAACTCCTTTTTCTTGTCAAGCTTATAGATCTTATTATCATCTCCATGATTTTCATCATGTTCTTCATCATGCTCAACATTATCCTTATTAAGACACTTAGATGCAAAGTGACCAATCTTACCACATTTGAAACATTTGAAGGGCAACATACCCTCATACTTACCAGATCTAAACCTCAAACTCCTAACAAACATGGTTATTAGTTCATCATCATATACATATAAACATACCTCATTCTTGACCTTCTTGGATTTTGAGTTCTTCTCAACTTTTAAATTTGCTTCCTTATTAAGAGGTCTTCCTTCATTTGTTTTCATCTCATAGATAGTCAAGATGCCATGAAGCCTATCCATCTCTAGCTTATCCAAATCTTGCATTTATTCTAATATAGACACCTTAGAGTCAAAATTAGGAGTTAGAAATCTTAATACCTATATAAAAAATATAAAATATTTCACTTCTTCTCCAAATCCTCTAATGACATTGACAACTTCATCAACCTTTAATAGGTAAGATGCAATGGTTTCATCTTCATTCATCTTTAGAATTTATAAATTATCTCTAATGGGTCTCCAAATTGACCATATTTACCTCAATATCTCCTTCATATATAGTTTTCAATTAATCCCATATCACCTTGGATAACTCATAGTGCATCAACTTCACAAATTTTTCTTCTAATATCCCACATAGAATGGCATTCATTGCCTTAGAATTGCTCTCACATTATTTCTTGCCTACTGCATCAATTAATGGTATAGGAGATGGAGTGTATCCATCCATAATTGACTGCCATATGCTATGGCCCATTGACATTAGGTATGTCCTAATTTTGATGCTCTAAAAATCATAATTAGTCCCACTGAATAATGAATATTTACTAGTAGAGAAACCACCTTGATCATTTTTTATTATCCATCCTTGATTCTAGGATCTCCTTCAAGATATTAGACCTACTTCAAAAGAATTGATTTGATATAAAATATTGGAAGAAAAATCATGAAGAGGGGGATGAATAAGTGTCTTAAAACCTTTCATTATATTCCTCCTTAGCATACATGAACCATCACATCAACATATAGATCAAGTAATGCATACACAATCAATTATACAAGCATGAAACAAGATTATATAAGACAACACATAATATATGTGAGAAAACCTCAAGGGGAATAAAATACACTAATCCATGTAAATGGACTATATTTATATAAGTCACAATATCATAATTTATTTTAGCACCAATTTTAGATGGAGCACTAATCCCAACTAGCTAAGCACCAACTCAGCTAAGCTTTAACAAGTACCAAATTATAAGGAGGAACCAACCCCCTAGATGACTTAACACCAAATAAAATACATAAAACCTTTGATCACCTTCAAAACACATTTTTTCCCAATAATTTTATGATGATGACCTATTCATCTCTTCACACTCTTATCCCTCTCAAACTGCCTTCTAGGCCTCTTCACTCAATTAGGTCTCTTCAAGACAAATTAGGTCATATGACCTTTATATTCATATGTAAATACACTTTAATATCTTCATCTCATATCCTATAAATTTATATTATGGTATAAAATACCTCTTTACACTAAAAAATGTGCCATATCATTCACATATATTTTTCACACACATAACTAGCCCAAACATGCCTAATTAGCCTTGTTCTTATACCAGGATCTTGCTCATATATCTCTTATTCATAAATAAACTCTTTCACACTCATATTATCCATAAAATAATAATTAATAAATTCCATAAACATTATTCAATCATTACATTAGGTTGTACATAGCTCAAAAAGGACCAAAACCTCTTTTAGGCCTTAAGGAGACCTAATTCAATTAAGCCTTCATTAGCACACATTACCTTATGATTTCCTTAAAACATATTAAAAATACTCAAATGGTATGAAAATATCATATTAAATCTAAATATACCCATTATATGATCATATTAGGTCCATGAAACTTTTTATATCCAACCACCACTTGAAGCACACTATTAGTATTATTCACAATTAGGCTTTACATACCCAGAAATTTTGTTTTGAACTACTAAAGATTATTTTATTTTATTTTATTTTATTTTTTAAATGGAAAAAAATATCATATACATAATTTATATGACCTCAGGTTCATCACCATATGATTTAGACTTCACAACTTAGGGCAAAAAGACTCAAACCCTTCTCTACAAGTAGCCACTCAGAACTACCAGAACACTTTAAAATCCAATCATGAACAAATTTATCTAAAACACCTAAAGAAAAATTTAAAATGACCATTTATATCATAAAAATATAATTTTACATCTATATACCACTCTCAAATACAAAAATCACAAGGTCTAATGTCAAACAGTCTTGCAGACCAATCTTTTTATCTTACTACACACAGTCAACATAGAACTAGACATGTCATTTTGGCTTAAACATTTCAACCACTTTTACTAATTATAAAACATTATAAAAATAATATATAGTACATAAAAGTAAAAAATAACAATACCATGTTAATTATATACTTCAACTCATGGTAAATATCCTCCAACTCATCACTATAACTTATTTTCCCAAATTTGCCAGATTCCCTTAAAGCATAGTCATGGTGACAATGACCTTAAAAACATGTATGACCAATTTAATAGAATTAAAATTCATTTATATGATATTATTACATAATTATATAATTATCACATATAAATATAACATGGTCAAATGACAAATATTGGTCTTGCAGACCAATCTCATGACCTTACATCTCATTGTCTCATCTGTACTAGACAAGTCAACTTGTGAGCAAATTTTTCACTATATTTTTTGACCTCAAAAAATTATACCAAAAATTAAAATTTATTAAAATTACTTAAAAATATATCCATTCACTTGGATTCATCCCTATTCCATGATAACACATTATTAAACCTCTTCTCACTATTGCCTGAGTTTTTCACTATTTCTAACATTCAGCCTGTTAGTGACTAGCTACTTTGGATGATCAATTTATCATACCTTAGGGATATAAAATATCCATAAACCTTAATTTACACAAAATAAAATTATAAAACTTTATCTTAAATATATTTATCAACTTTGATTTGGTCAATTCTAACTGCTACAACAAATCTCTAAGAAATAAGGCCTTTTTGTAGGGTCCACTCACTAACCTAAAGAATAAATCACACTTAGAGATTCATATGAGATTTTAATAAAACATAAAATCAATAAAAAATCCATACCAATCCATTATGATCACTTTATAATAACTTCTTTCATATCAGGTCACTATTAGGGATCTTTAAGGGTTTAAACCATCTTCCACTGTTAGCAATCATTCATAAAGATTAGCCCCTCATTCCAAAAAATAATGCCTATAAATTTGATATATTACCCTTACTAATATACCATGAATGTCTTAGGTTCCCATGAATTTTTTTGATGATCTAAAAAATACAATAAAATCCTTCTTAGGTTGAGAACTCTTCATTATGTGCACTCAAGAGATATCAAAACACCTTTTCATGCCTTTTCTTGAAAAACATGACTTTAGACTACATGAATAATATTAAAATAAATTTAATCACCTTTTTAATTCTCCCTTACTCACACTTTCTTTGAAAATTGATCTTGATACCCCATTAGGCTTACACACTCTCTCTCTCTCTACACCATAGTCTTCATACCTCACTAGGCCTTGATCTATCCTTAATGCCTTATTCCATGATTTAAATACCTAAACTACATGAAAAACATCCCATTATAATTACATATAACCTATCTTATTCTTAAACATAACCACACATCCTTCATATGTCTTGACAACAACTCATGATGCCTCATTAGGTCAGGGAGGGTCTAGAACTGGTCTAGTTGCAAACTTGTACTGAAGGTCTTACCCCTATAGGATCACCTTGGAACTCTCCTTAATGAATCTACATCTTGATCACATGACTTATATATTAATTAAATAATTTAATAATTTTACACATACATCTTCATTTTCACCATACACATGCTCATGATATTAACTACTTGCTATGACTAGGCTTCTCAATTATTTGAAACTTGACAAATGACATTGAATTTTTTTAAAAGGTAACTATAATTTGTTTACATGATCATACAATTCCAAGTAACCTCTCAAAATCTTATGCCCATCCACTTCACCAAGATTCACTATCTACACCTTCTCACATGGTCTAAACTAAGATTATCAAGATACCTTGTACTCACGAACTTGTACTCAACCATGCTTCAATGATCACTTGACCATCATACCTTTTATGAAAATACTAAAAACTTTAACCTGACCTAAACCATGACATCAACCTTGACATCATCCAAATAATAGACAATAGGTTTCCTTCAAATTCTCATTTTTCATATGACTTCTATGTCACATCAAGTACACAGGGTCATACCTCAAAGACCACTCACCATGCATCTTCAACAGATACACCTTGACATCATTGACATAAACCTTGAAATTAATGAGAACAACCTTGACATTAATGAAAAAAAATTTCAACAAGTGGGTGGTTAGATAAATTTAAGGTAATGAGTCATAGAAAATCTTCCTAGGGCATTGCATTTCCATAGGTAGCCCCTATGGTAAAAATAGTTGTAAGAGTATTCGGTTTCAAACTTTGTTGATCATCATTGCCTTTGTTAAGATTGAAGGCTCTTTCATGGTGAAAATAATTTGGAAATATTTTAAATATGTAAAGCCCTATTTAAAATGGGTTGGAGATGATATTTTTAGTGGCATTTCTTTAACAAACATAATATGTGGTGGTCAATGATCAATACTAGTCTTCCTTTAGTAAAAATACTAGGCATAAAATCCCTATGTTTATGTAAAAAAGTAATTCACACTATTAAAAACTTGACTTATTCCTATGATTGGATTCCATTGAATCTAATAAAATAAAATTATAAATTTATAAATTTATATTTTCCTTATATTTTATGTATCTAATAATTCATACATGATGTCATGTTATATAATATGTGTATGCAACCCCCACATGTATGGTGAAAGGACTCGAGGTGAAACTGTGACAATTCATAAATTAATCTCCAAGTATCATTTATCAAATTATGATCTCATTCTCTTCATCTCAAAATAAGATAAATATTATTTGGAATTTAAATTCTTTTACTATGACTTGGTTTTCTAAACTTAAAAATATTTATATTATTAAGATCAATCCCAAGCTCACTATTTATTTGGTGTCTAGTCTATCAAGTCCTTCCTCTTGGGGAGCACTACTTACACATTATAATTTCTCAACCTATATGTATAGCCTATTCAAGACTTGATTCCTTCAAACACCCCTTTTGTACATGTTCAAAATCTCAATTCACTTTGCAATAGATCCATAACCTTTTCCAACCATTCCACTAAGATTCATTCTATTGGTGCATTGTTTTATTTGAGGTTAATGATCAATGGTTGAATTATATTTATTTTTTATGGAATTTCTTCAAATATTTAATTTTATTTTAGCTATGGCAATCTAAAAACTTAGTTATGTTTAAAAATGAAGAACCATATTCTTAGTTCTTTTTTAATGACAAGGTATTGTTATCTCTTTGGATCTTATGTAGATTCTGGATCAAGCAGAGAAGGTGGTAATTGAATTTAAAAAAAATTAAGAGTTTCTTAACTATAGGGGGAATACTCCCTAAACTATGAGTTGTGTCCCCCTAGACCATCCACCTCATGGCTTAACTCCTCCAGTGTCCAACCACTACAGAAGTTACTCTCAGAGTTATAACCACTCTCCATTTTGCCTCCTCAAGGGTCATGATAATCTACCAAAACCACATGAAAATTCCACCATTGGCCCATTGAATGGATTTATCCTATTCAAGTAGGTGTTCCAGTTGGTATCTTTGTTTGGTAACCTTTTAGTTGGGGCATCATTGTCTCATTGCCTCCAATAATCTACTCAAGATGGTTAGATGAAACTCAATATTCCTTTAGTTGAGCCTTCTGCTTGGGGCATCCAACACCCCAAGGATAATCTACCTCCACCTCTTCTAGGGATATGGTTTATGCCTAAATATTTTTGATCTTATGCCATTTTGTATTGATCTTGTGAACTTTCAATAATTTTATATAAATCATACAAAATAATCCCCCATAAAATTAGAACATATAGATAGTAATGCAAGAATTTGAACTTGTAACCTCTCCTTAAAAGGTAAATTATATTCATAGTTAGGATAACTCAAACATACATAAATGGTTGACAAAGTGTATACATGATTTTGAAAGATCCAACGATATTATTTTGGTTTATAACACATTGCTTAACCAAATGATGTGCACCATATACCATTGGTTCTACTAATGCAAAAAATGTTGTCACATAAATCATATTTCTAATATACATCACATGAAAATCCACTATGATTTATGTCAGAGGCATCTTCTGGTGAATATTGACCCTTTTTGTCTAAACACCAATTATTTTTAAAAATAGTATAAAGATAATGATTACTATTAACTAATACACCTAATAAGTGATGATGTAGTTAAGTGTTTACCAAATTTTCAAGTTGTACACAACTAGTTTGAACATTGAATGGGCATGATTGTAAAATATTTATAGATCTATGAAATTAATGGGAACTACATAAAAAATATTTCCACCTATTTTTTTTTTGTTGTCTATAAATTTTTTATGCATTATGATTTGTTCTTTACAATCAACAACCACACTGACTTTGAAGAAGAAGACTTGTGGAAGTGGAGAAAGAGGTTTTTTAATGTTATATTTGTTAATTATTATTTTAATTTTCTTTTTTTTTATATTCTATAAAAATGTAAATCTCTTAATATTTGAATCTATATGCATATTTAAATTTTCATAGAATAAAATTAAAAAATTATTACTCTATTTTTAAGATGTGGGTATGGGTGATGAGTCGGTGAAGCCATTGTCCAAAAAAGCCATAATGAGTGATGATTATGATTAAAAAAATGAAGGATAGAGAACTTATTTGTACATATTTCTACTCTTACAATTTTGAATTTGAGTGTAATTTATATGATTGTACCTAGTGTAAATTTTTATGTCAATTTTACTAACTTGGAAGAAATGATAATAATTGGTGAATGTTTTCAAGTTATTAAATTATTGTTATCTTAAGATTTTAAATTTGGATCTTCATTATACGTCTCATATTATTATTTTTTAGTATGTTAGGAGATATTAACATTAAAGGATTTATCATTGAATCTAATGTTATCAAATCTGAAGAAAATAAATCTAGACCTTTCCTTGGCGATCATCAGAAAGGAGTTGAATTTTATAGTTTTATTCTAAGAAAAAGTCCCCCATTAGATTTTATGAGGTTTTTTGTCCCATTTTTACACACAAATATTCATGAGTAATTTAAATTAACTTTTAAGAAAAATAAATTTTGAACAAGAAAATATTTTAATATATAAATAATTTTTAATTTATCAAGTCTAACAAATAATATGTTTGATGATTTTGAGTATCTAAAAAATGGGTGGAATAATTATAAAAACTCATTTTAGGCATATCTCATATGTTGAATTGTTCATTTTTAGTGATATTATTCATTTTTTTGTTATGATAATTGGTTTCTTGGATTTTTATGCCCCGTTGATATGTGATAGTCATATGGAGAAATGTTATTGCATTGTAAATATAGATGACAAACCTAAGTTCCATTCAAAGAAGCAACAAAGGATTAAAAAATGTATACAACCTCATATAATATCTAGATAAGTCATTATTAGGAGAAGTGAGTTTTATAAATAGAATAGAGAAACAATAGGCTATCCCTTTCTAATTTATTCAAGATATATTTTGGCATAACAATGCAAGATATACCTAAATGATATCCATGACATGTAGCTTATTTCACTAGGGTGGTCCTATTGGGGGCCTACAACAACTACCTTTTCTTGTGTGTGGTTCTATGTGACCTTTTCAAAATACAAAAGATCTAAACATTGAATCTTTCTTTAAACTACAAAGTGGAATTTTTCAAAAAGACAAACTTTAACAATGGAAATATATGAAAGGAAACTAATTTTTAGTACCACTTAAGACATTTCAAAAAAATATTTCACTAAATGGAAGTTATATACAATTTAAAAATTATTATCATTTTATTTCAAACTATATAATTCTAATGTATAATCCTAATACTTTAAATTATATATAATAATACTATACATGTGTGTGTGTGGGTGCACATGCATATGTGTGTATACATATATACATACATGTGTGTGTGTGTGTGTGTGTGTGTGTGTGTGTGTGTGTGTGTGTGTGTGTGTGTGTGTGTGTGTGTGTGTGTGTGTGTGTGTGTGTGTGTGTGTGTGTGTGTACCACTTTGGGAAAGGGTTATGGGATAATAGCCTAATCAAACAAATTGATAAGCTATTATAAAATCAGACTAATTAAATAATTTAGATTCACAATATTCTGATATAGTGCTAGATTACGCAAATATGTTAAATATAAAAAGTACAATACCAAACAATAATTTGAATGTTAAAACATTAAGAAGAGATAAAACTTAGCTTATTCATTAATGTGTAGGAATATCTTGGAAATGTAGGTGAAAAATAAAGTTTTATGATGTTCCACAATGATTCATCTGTTAAGCATGAAACATATTGAGAAGGGGGGGTGAATTAGTATATTATATATCTTTTATTTAATATGATTTCTTTTCTTTAACCACTCAATCATACATTCAAGATATGCAATAAAATTGAAATAATAATTTTCACCACACGAGAGAGAGAGAGAGAGAGAGAGAGAGAGAGAGAGAGAGAGAGAGAGAGAGAGAGAGAGAGAGAGAGAGAGAGAGAGAGAGAGAGACCAAATTTTTACATGGAAACCCAAAGTGGGAAAAACCATGTATAAAAATCTCAAGTATATGAATGAGCACCAACTCAAAATACAAAGTTCACAAGCACCAACTTGAAGAATTACTAACCCCTTTTCCAAGCACCAACACAATAACTATTTTTGAGTACCAATGCACAAGAGTACCAACCCCTTACAAAGATTCATGAGCACCAACCCATAGGATCACCAACCCCTCTTGTGTATAAAACACAACTATCTCTCAATGTTACTTACTCAACAAATGATAGAACTCTACAATATCTCTTGCTTTTCTCTCTTAAAAAAAATACAAACCATGCACTCTCTTGCATATTTAAAATGGCTTCTCAAGCCTTTATTTATATATTTCCAAATGACCTTTGGCCTTCACCCTTTGTGACCCTTTAATCCTCATGGAAAATGGTGCCAAACTTGCATGACCCTTCAAATCCTTGCATTTGAAAAGTCATATGGTGACCCTTCATAAGCAAAAGCATCCTTTCCTCTTTTGTATTTATCTTAGTGAATTTTCGTATTTCTCAAAGTGTCCCTTCATGGAAAAATGTGTCATACCTCTTTTATCTTCACATGGTGACTCTTGGAATTCCTCAAGGTGACTCTTCATGAGAAAATGCATCCCATTCCTCTTTCATCTTTTACCCCATGACTCTTTGACTTCTCCATGGTCCCTCTTTTGACTTATATGAAACCAAAAATATATTCATTAATATTAAATAAATATTAACACACATTATCCAAGATATGAATATTAAAAACAACATTAAATTTAATGGGGCCTTTATCACCAATAATGCTAGACCTTTGACATTAATGACAATATTTCTGATAATCTCCCCCTTTGTCATTGATGGCAACCTCAAAATGAAACTACCACATCTTGAAACCTACACATACTACTATCCAAAAAACATATAGTAACTCCCACTCACTGTAGCAACCTGTATATATTCCTTGTACCTATTTCTACACCTATACTTGTACCTTTTATATTCCCCCTTTGACATCAATGGAAAAGGGCCTACCTGGAGCCAACACTTAGCTCCCCCTCAATTGATGCTAAACCTCAATGGCAGGAAGTAAAAGAAATTACTCCCAACTTCTCTCATAGATACTCAAATGTGTTTTTTGGTAGTGCCTTTGTGAAAATATCTACAATCTAATCTATAGTACTGATGTATTCCATCTTAACCTATTGATCTACAACCTACTCTCTTAAGAAGTGATATCTAATGGGAATATGTTTTATTCATGAATGCATCATTGGATTTTTCAAAATATTTATAACACTTGTGTTATCACAAAAAATAGAAATAGGTTCATCATACTTTACCTTGATATCTTCCAAAATTTGCTTCATCCAAAGCACTTGAGTACAACACAATACTATTGTAATATATTTTGCTTCAGTTGTAGAAAGTTATACTGAATTTTGCTTCTTGTTTAGCCATGATACTAAGCTATCACCAAGGAAGAAATCTCTTCCACTTTTACTCTTTATGTCATCCAAGCACTCTACCCAATCTAAATCTCTATAAGAAACCAAAGTAAAATCTCTACCTGTGGGATACCATAATCCATAATCCAATCTCCCCTTGATATTTCTGAATATTCTCTTCACCAACTAAACATGACTATCTTTTGGAGATGACTGATATCTTGCAACCATACCTACTGCATGTATAATGTTTGGCCTTGATGTTGTCAAATATAAAAGACTACCAATCATATATCTATACAAAGATTGATCTATAACAGGTGAATCTTCATCCTTGCTCACCTTATTTCTTGTACACATGGGTGTGCCAACTAGTGCAAAATCTTCAAAACCAAATTTATTAAACATTTCCTTGGCATATTTACTTTGAGATATGAAAATTCCTTTATCTGACTAAAAAATTTGCAATCCTAAGAAAAATGACAATTCTCCAAGCATAGACATGTCAAATTCTTTTTGCATATTATCAAAAAATTCTTTTATCATCTTTTCAATATTTCCTCCAAAAATGATATCATCAACATAGACCACAATAATAAATTGATTCTCACCTTCTGTTTTGATGTAGAGATTAGTATAAAAAAATCCTCTCTTGAAACCTTGATCCTGCAGGTACTTATCAAGTCTTGCATACCAAGCTCTAGGAGCTTGTTTTAATCCATACAATGCTTTCTTCAATCTGCATACATGGCTACTAATATTTGAGAGAATAAATCCCTCAGGCTACTCAATGTAGACCTCTTCTTCTAGATTCCCATTCAGGAAAGCAAATTTGACATCCATCTGAAATACTTTGAAATTTTTAAACACTACATATACAAGAAACATCTAATTGCCTCTAACCTTGCCACTGGTGTAAAAGTTTCTTCAAAATCTATTCTCTCAATCTGAGCATATCCTTTACATACTAATCTTGCTTTATTTTTGGTCACTTCTCCATTTTCATTCAACTTATTTCTATAAACCCATTTTCTTCCTATTACATTATGATCTTTTGATCTAGGCACTAATTCCCAAGTATCATTCTTTTATATATGATTTAATTATTCATCCATATCCTTAACCCAATGCTTATCATGTCTAGCTTTTGAAAAACTTCTATACTAAATTTTGGATAACAAAGAAGAATTAACTTGCTCATATTCACTTACCATCATTCTTCTAGTGTGAATTCCTTCATTTATGTCCCTGATGAGATCACTTTCATTATGATTTCTCTGAACATATTTGGATGGAGTTTTAGTGCCCTTTTTCTCCTTATCATCTTCATCTAATACTTCAAAACCTTCCTCTTTAATGATTTTAGGATTGTCTATTAGATCACTGATTCTTTCTGTTCCATCTTCTTCTATCCTGACACTTTCACTTTCAATAAATTTCTTGGTTCTTTTGTTATAACATTTATTTTTTCAATAATAACCAAGAAATATGACTTCATCTTTTCTAGATTCAAACTTACCAAGTTTTTCATCTGTTCTCTTTATAAAACATCTGCTATAAAAAACTCTGAAATAATTAACTATTGTTGGTTTGTCTTTCCATAGCTCATAAGGAGTCTTGTCACTATTGAATCTCAATAATTATCTATTCTAAATGTGCACTACTATAGTAACTACCTCTTTAAAATATTTATCTACTATCTTATATTCATTTAGCATTGTCCTCACCATCTCCTAAACTATTTTATTTTTCTGTTCAACTACTCCATTTTGTTGAGTTCTGGCTGCTGAATAATGTCTCTTTATTCCATGGTCTTCACAAAACTCAATAAATTGATCTTACATGAATTATCCTCCTTGATCTAATCATGGACACTTAATCTTTAAATTGGTTTCATTCTCAACTGATGCTTTGAATGCTTTGAAATGTCTGAAATCTTCTAATTTTTTCTTTAAAAACATTACCCAAGTCATACGTGAAAAATCATCAATAAGCAACATGAAAATACTTCTCATCTTGAGTACTTTGAATTCTCACAGGTTCACATAGATCAATGTGATCAAGATCTAGCATCTGAGTATTTGATTACTCTTTTGTTTTGAACCACCTTCTAGCCTACTTCCCATGTTGACAAGGTTCACAAAGCGTGTCAGATGGCTTTGTAATCTTTGAAATATTTTTGACCGCTTGCTTCTTGCTTATGTTGACAAGATTGTCAAAATTTAGGTACCCCATTCTCCTGTGCCATAGCCAACTTTATTCAATCTTACTCAAACAACATATTTGACCTTTGATGTCTGATAACATATACAAATTATTCCATGTTCTCTAAGCATCTGCAACTAACATATCTAAATATTTTATTTAATTTCATAACCTTCTACATAAAAATTTAGTGTGTTACCCTAATCAAACATTTGACTTACACTCAAAATATTATGTTTAAGACCTTCTACATATAAAATATTTTCAATTTTAGTTCTACCATTATCCAAATTTAGTGTACCTTTTCCAACAATTCTGGTAGTAGTATAGTCTCCAAATTTCACTATGCCACCATTGATCTTCTTCAAGGTTATGAACTTGCTCTTATCTCATGTCATGTGTCTTGAACATCCATTGTCAATGAATCATGTATTTTATTCATTTCTTGCATGCAAAGCAGTCTGCACCAACATAGATTTTTTAGGTTGTTTCCTTTGCCATGAACCTATCTAAACTTTATTCTTGATGAATAGAGCCTTGAAACTCTAGTCCTTCTTGACTGAATCAAACACACTTATATAGTACTAGGATATGTGTCTAAATTTGTTTCACTTGTAACACATTATGGCCTCTTCATTAAAGCTTGATAGAGGAGCAAAAGAGTTGTGGCTTCTACTTGACTCTACATGACTTTCCTTCTTATTTTTGAAACTATTAGCTCTTTTTTGACATTCTAATATTTTATAACCATATCCATTACAATAAAAAAATAACCATAAAAATAGGACTTGTTTGTGTATCTCTGACCTGATTGCCTTTTTTAGCTCTGTTCCCTCCAGGCTTCTTTATTTGAGATGTCTTATGTATTCTTAACTTCTTCCCTTTTTATTTCTTCTTTTGTAAGAGCTTCAGCATAGCTCTTTCCTTTTTCCTTGTCTATGAAAGTAGTGACTTCCTCTTTCTCTTTTTCAAATCAAATAATTGTCTTATTTGACATTGATCTTTGATTTTCTAATATCTTATTCAACATATTAATGTTATTCTTAAATTTTGAATCATTGACTTCTCTATCATTGATTGTTTTATTTATTTTCTCAAGATCTACTTTTAAACAATAAATTTTAATAACATAACTTTCACATTATTTACATACTATTTTAAACTGTGCCATTAGATCTTCTTCAATCTTCTTGGATTCTTCAAAGTTTGCTTGTAGATCTTCAATTATTTCCTTTGACTTATTTTCATTTTTTTTAATTTGAAGCTTTAATCTTTGATTCTTATTTTCAATATCTTTTAACTCTTCTAAGGCACAAATGAGTTCTCCTTCCACATTCACTTTAGCTTCATCATGTTCTTCTTCTTGATCATCTTTACTTTTACTTGTGGAGGAATCTTCATGTTTGGCCATGAATAGAATCTCTTCTTCTTCTGAGTCACTGACTCCACTATCTTCAGTTGAGCTAAGATCTTTAGAATACAAACTCTTCTTCTTAAATCCCTTCTTGAATTTTCCTTTGAAATTCTTCTTGTATGTAGACTTTCCTTCTTTATTTTTATCATTACCCTTATTTTGGCATTTAACTATAAAATGTCTAATCTTTCTACAATTAAAACATTTAAAAGGTAATTTTCCTTGATATTTACATGTGCCTTTTTTTGGCTTGTGAATGAATAAAGCTCCATTTTCATCTTCATTATCGCTATAATTATCACTTGATTATTGAATTTTATCCTTCTCTTTCTTTGATGTCTTGAAAGTTTCTTCTCTCTTTAAAGGTTTATCTTGTTTAGTCCACATCTCATATGCTGTAAGAATACCATTAAGCTCATCCATCTTTAGCTTGGCTAAATTCTTCATCTCTTTAATTGCCGTAACTTTTGCATCATATCTCAATGGTAGAAATCTCAAAACCTTTTGAACCACAGTTGATTCTTCTAAATTTTCTCCAAGACCTTGAATATGATTAACTATTTGATCAACCCACAAGAGATAACTTGCTATATTTTCTTCTTCTTCCATCTTCAGACTCTCAAACTATCTTCTGAAAGTCTAAAGCTTAGCTTGTTGAACCTTTCCATCACCTTTGTAAATATTCTCAAATTTTACCCAAGTTTCATGAGTAGATTTAAATTGTATAACTTTAAGAAATTCTAATTCACATAAACCACATAAAATAACATTTAAAGATTTAACATTATTTTCACTTGCCTTCTTTTCTACCAGAGTAGTTACAAGTGTTTTTGGCTCTTCATATTCCTCCACCACTGCTTGCCATATGTCGAATCTAAGGGACATCAAATAAGTATTCATCCTTATGCTCCAAAAAACATAATTCATCCCATCAAACAAAGGTGCCTTATTTGTATAAAATATTTCATGTGATCCATCCATCATGCTTTCCTGATCTACCTTCAAGCTATAAAACATTTTCAAAAGTTACCCGCTTTGATACTTGTTGTTAAGCACATAATATACTAAGAGGGGGGGTAATCAATATATTATATATCTTTTATTTAATCTAATTTATTTTCTTTAACCACTCAATCATATATTCAAGATATGCCATAAAATTGAAATAGTAATTTGCACCACACGAGAGAGAGAGAGAGAGAGAGAGAGAGAGAGAGAGAGAGAGAGAGAGAGCAAATTTTTACGTGGAAACCCAAAGTGGAAAAAACCATGGAGAACAATCTCAAGTATATGAATGAGCACCAACTAAAAATACAAAGTTTGCAAGCACTAACTTGTAGGAGTACCAACCCCTTTGTTGAGCACCAACATAGCAACTATTTGTGAGCACCAACCCATAGGAGCACTAACCCTTTACAAAGATTCATGAGCACCAACCCCTCTTGTGTATAAAACACAACTATCTCTCAATGTTGCTTACTCAACAAATGATAGAACTCTACAATATCTCTTGCTTTTCTCTCTTTGAAAAAAAATACAAACCATGTATTCTCTTGCATATTTCAAATGGCTTCTCAAGCCTTTATTTATTTCTTTCCAAATGACCTTTGGCCTTTACCCTTTGTGACCATTCAATCCTCATGGAAAATGGTACCAAAATTGCATGACCCTTCGTATCCTTGCATTTGAAAAGTCATATGGTGACCCTTCATAAGCAAAAGCATCCTTTCCTCTTTTGTCTTTATCTTGGTGACTTTTTGCATTCCTCAAAGTGTCATTTCATGGAAAAATTTACCATACCTCTTTTGTCTTCAGATTGTGACTCTTGAAATTCCTCAAGGTGACTCTTCATGAGAAAATATGTCCCATTGCTCTTTCATATTTTATCCTATGACTCTTTGACTTCTCCATGGGCCCTTTTTTGACTTATATGCAACCAAAAATATATTCATTAATATTAAATAAATATTAACACACATTAGCCAAGATATGAATATTAAAAATACCATTAAATGCAATGGAGCCTTTATTACCAATAATGATAGACCTTTGACATCAATGACAATATTTCCAACATCATCAAATATTGAATATTAGATCATTGGATGCCTAGACACTATTATCAAAATCTAGACATTAGAATTGACACTTTTTTCTATGATGAATTACATGTAATATTATATAAATTTCACTCGTGTGTGTTAGGGTTCACTATCACCTTGAATATTATATATATATATAGTGTAAAACCCTAGGTCCTCCAATTTAGGGCATGTTACTTTAAAAAATAGGGGTTAATGGGCTCAAGTGAAGTTGAGATAACCTAAAATACCCCTATATAAATGAGCATTCTTATATATCCAATACTCTAAAGAGGGCCTCAGACCAATATAATTATTACCCACATACAAGACTAACTATATTGGTCTAAGGCCCTCTTTAGAGTATTGGATATATAGGAAATGATCATTTATATAGGGGTATTTTAGGTTATCTCAACTTCACTTGAGCCCATTAACCCCTATTTTCAAAGTAACATGCCCTAAATTGGAGGACCTAGGGTTTTACACTACATGTGTGTGTGTGTGTGTGTGTGTGTGTGTGTGTGTGTGTGTGTGTGTGTGTGTGTGTGTGTGTGGTGTAAGACCCTAGGTCCTCCAATTTAGGGCATGTTACTTTGAAAAATAGGGGTTAATGGGCTCAAGTGAAGTTGAGATAACCTAAAATACCTCTATATAAATGAGCATTTCCTATATATCCAATACTCTAAAGAGGGCTTCAGACCAATATACTTATTCTCTTATGTGGGTTTGTGTATGAATAATTATGCAATATGTGAGTGCATTTAGTGATTTAACTTGTAACCTAATAAATATTTCTCATGGGTTACTCTTTGAATATTTCATATTTTTAATAATACTTCTCATATGATTGATTTGTAAATAAGGAAGAATAGGGAAATTTTTCAAGCTTGAGTGGTACTTGTGCTTGGTATAAGATATATGTGTGGTTGATTTGTGCTTGTTGATAATGAATGATATTTGACTTGTATCTATACTACAAATATTGAAATGATCTCATAAAAGGGTTAAAATAATACTATAGGCCAAACCATACATGTCAAAATAGTTTTAAATTTGATTATTTATAGGGTTAAAACACTAGCGTCAGACCTAGGATACTAGCATTGATGCTAATATCCTAATACAGATGGTAGTGTTTGAGAGAATAAGAAGTCACTGAAGATATGTAATTGCCAAAGTAGGATATTAATCAAGTTTTAAGTAGACTATGGGATACAAGCGATTTGGGTAATCAAGATATCAAGGTCAGACTATCGGATAAGCATTTTGGTATAATGAGATGGTGAACACAACCCTTTCAATACTAGTTTATCATATAAAGTCTAGATTTAGCTTCTAAAATATTATATGAATATAAAATTATTATTATTATTATATAATAATAATAATATATACTATCTAATATACATATATGTATAATAGTTATATATAATTTAAAGATAAATAATAATATTATAATAATAATAATATATATATATATATATATAATATGTTTTTATCATAGTATATATTTATCTTATTATTTTAATTTATATTTATAAAATATATCTTAAGTTTCTTGCCTCAACATTTGGTATAATTTATTTGAATAGGTAGCTATCCAATTTGATTGGCCTTGTATGCCTTGGTTTTATCTTAATGGTTGTAGGATTTTTGTAATAGTTGTAATATTTTACTTGTCAATAAATAGGTAAGGGAGCATTCACACACACACACACACACACACACACACACACACACACACAAGTGCACTTGTGTGTGTGTGTGTGTGTGTGTGTGTGTGTGTGTGTGTGTGTGTGTGTGTGTGTAATGAAAGCGGTTAGCAGTATATTGTATATTAAGCACTTTCATTATATATATATATATATATATATATATATATATATATATATATATATATATGAAAGTGCCTAATATATAATATACTTCTAATTTAATAAGTGTTTATTATTAGCATAGGTTCCTAAAGCATCAAAACGTGCTTAGGATGGGGATAGTTGGGTTATACTTTAGTGCACAAGATAGTGCATTGTTCCATACAAAAGGATAGAAAATAAAAACATAGAAAGTAAGAACAACCAATGAGTCATTAACATAACCAGAGTATTTGGATAAACTTAGATAAAAAGTAATCAAACATTAGACATGGGAATGCATGCAAGGAATAAAGTAAGAAATTATAGATAACTATAACTAGATAGTCTCTATTGATCTCTTCAAAAAGATAACTCTATTTTTCCTACAAACATAAGTATATATAGTCATTTCCAATCTATGACTAGTCATATTCTTCTCATGCTTGGCACCAAAAGTGGATTATGTTCATATTATAACCTATTACAAGTCATGGAGATAAGACAAAATAGACATATATATGACAAAATGAGTATATAACACATGAATATCATATAAATATCCTATACAACTTTATAATCTAAATTATTTTCCCAAAACTTTCCCCGACTTAAAATGTTGTCTCATCTCGATATAACATTGTATGATCTTCCAAAATTACACAAGTGAGCAGAGGTCTGAAGAAGTGGATAAAAAAGTAAGATTTGTAATAATCGCTTAAGGCATCATTTCCAATTTTCACCTCTTGCATACTACTTAGACACCCTTTTGGGTTTTTAATAGGCTAGCATAACCAAGTGTTTTTAACCATCCTAGCCCCACTTTTCTTACTAATTCATCCCCAATACAAAATGACTATACAAAATTTTAAAAAAATCATATTCTTGATGGAAGTGGCATGGATGTAGATAATGACTAAGTAAAAGAGTCCTTGGCCTTGGAATACATAGCCTTGAACTAAGTGATGATATGGTAGAGATTCAAAGGTGGATTATATGTAGGTGTGTTGAGAATTTGGGTAATATCACTTGAAAAGGGAGATAGATTGATCGTGTAAGCATGCCAATCTAACATGAGTTCTTAGATCATGCACAACAAAGTGTGCAATATTTCATGGTATCTAATGATTTACTTTATATCCAAGTCACTAGTGATGCTCATGGATTCCTTGGTGTTTGTGACCCTATTATAAATCTTTCCACTCATCTACTCCAATTTTTCTTCATGATGTTGAGCTTGGAGACTGGCAAAGGAACTATGCAAAAGTTAACTCTACCATTTGAGGATGTTGTCACACACATTATCCATGGTATTGTGTAACTCATAAATTGATCTATAATTATTATTTGTAGAGGTATTATGGATACCCATAGTTACCTTGATAGTTTTGGTTATGAAAATTTTTGTGTTGGAACTAGCTAAAGAGTCATCTAGTTACTACTTCAAATCCAACAAGTTACACATGACCTATTGTGCTTATAGGGTAGTAATGTCTAACATGCCTTGAGACTCCTTCAACAAAGTGATGAGCATCATATCCTTAGTATTAACATCATATCCTAGTGTGATAACTATACAAAGTTTTTGGGATATACACTAGTATTTGGTTAACTTAGAGACCAAATTATTGAGTCTACATTGGTTAGACATGACTAGGTGCCTAATTACTCAAGTGACCAACTTAGTACAAACATATTGGATGAGTTTGGTAGCTTCATAAAGGTGAGCCTTTAACTTGACATTATTTGACTTAAATTTATCCCTTTATTGATCTAAATAGGTGTCCTTCTACCTAATGGACTTCTAAAATGTTATTACAACCTCAAGTTGTTTCTTTAGTGAGAGCCTAGAGACATCCAATGATGCTTCTTACTTGAGGGGGAGTACTACCAATGTGCTTATACTTGCTGAAGGGTTTGGTCATGGCATTGTTATAAGTGGGATAGAGAAGTTGGTGCATTGATCACCCATAGTCAAGACATCCCATAGCCACACACCTACCAAAGGAAATTCTAGGAGTGCAGACCTGTTGGAGCTATAACAAGTTATTCTTCCTATTTGAGCTACTCTACCTTTGCATGTTATTTCTTAGGTCCCTACTATTTATACATCATGGCATTTGATATAATATTTAGTTATTGTATAGCATCTTCAACCTACTATATTTTTACTTTTTCCTCCTCCTTTTCTTTCCTATTTAGATCTTCTTGCAGAACTTTCTATTTGTCATGTTCTTCTTCTGCATGCAGCTTCTCTATATTTTATTCTTATTTATTTTGTTCTGCTAGGGTTATAGCCTTGGCTTGTTACTTCATACCCTATACCTATGATTTTTCCTATGTTTATTATTTATGTAGGGTTTCATATTCTTATTCTTTCTGATTCTATGATGCTTTCTCAGCCTACTGCTATGTGCATGTGGCATCTTCACTAACCTAATTTTCCCATGCCATTGTGTCCTATTTATATTATTCTTCTTCCACATTAGCCTTGGAAAAAATCTCATGTTCCTTATCCTTTGACACTTTCACCTCATGTGATTACTTAGCTACATCAATGGATTCTTGTACCTTCTTATCCACTTCAGTAGCTTTTTATCAGTTAACCTCTACATCTTTGGACTTTTTCATGGCCTTGATTTCTTCAGCTTGGTGACTTGATTATTTTTATTATTGAGACTACTCCTTTTAATGTTTCTTATCCTCTTTTTTAACTCATCATTCTACTACACAAGATGCATCTTCCCTTCAGACTTACTATTATTTTGCTATGGGTTTCTCAGATGTGAGCACTTCAAACTTTTGAGCTTGTGGTGAAGATGACAAATTGATTGGCTTGACCACAAAACTAGAAACCTATGATTTATTTTGTTTGAGGGTGACTAACTTGTATTTGGGTTATGGTGAAATGGAGGATGTAGTAGGTTATGCTTCTTATGTGGAGACTAGTTGACCAAATATGCACTCTTCAAGTGTAAGCAAGACCCTATCCTCAATCTTGGTTTGAGGCTTGTGCACAAGTAACTCTAGTGGGATTTTTGGAAGGGGCACAAAGACATCCTTAGCTACAAAAGTAGTAGAATTTTGAGACTAGAAAAATTCAATCCTTCATTTTAGTTGCTCCACTTCTTCTCGCACAATGTTGATGATGATAGATGTAGGGCATGATGGTAGGTCAACCCATAAATTTAGAAGAGCATGTTTATGTACTTGGACCATGTGAAAAACCTTTCAGAAGAAGAATTAATTCTCCTCTCTATCATATAAATCACTAGCCATGTTGGTAATTATTACCTAGTAAACTTCTTATTCATCCACCACCATCTATGATAGTTCATATGATCTTATGATCTAGGTCACCTTGGGATCATCTAATCAGGTCTCCATGCTCTATGTCTTTCACTTAAATGTGGGAGATGTAGATTAATGCTCAGTGTAAAGCTTACACTTTCCTTTATATGGATATGAATTAGTGGTTTATTTTGTTTGTTGTGTATATGGATAACTTCACTAGGTGGTATGGCCTATAGTGGTGTCACACAATTAGATGTGAAGGATTTTTATTTGATAACTTTAGCATGTACCATGGCCATAGTGATGAAAAATGGGAGAGGTCCAAAGGGTGACCTTGAAAAATCATGGATGTTTATGAAGACACCTTTTGGAAGCAAGGTGATAGCAGTGTATTGGCCCAAATTTTGTATTACATCAATAACACTCAAGGATGTGTGGTGATGAATTCTATACAATCCTCCCACCAAAATTTGAATTTACCCTCATGTGCTAGGGATCTATGCTCAAGTGTCCATATGAGGTTGGGTAATTACTGTACTGGCCAATAATTAGTGTTGGGGTGTACTTGTTCCTTTGGGGACTTACATTGTGTGAAGCATAGTAAGAAGATAAAGAACTAGTATTGAAATGTTTGCTTCGAATAAGTGTGACACTTATCAATGTTTATGATTAGTTACTAAATTAATTACTCTGACCAACTTAATTTCTCATTCTAGTGGATCATGTAGTGGATGATGTCCATGAGCTCTTCTATAAATTTTTTTCATAAACTTGGTTGTATGTTAGAACCTCCATGAGGATGCACACTAGTTAATCATGAATTTCCTTAATTTGGATCCCTATGTATACTAAAACATACAAATCTATGACCTCTTGTAGAATAGGTGGCATTCTTATCTTATATGGATCAAGGAAGTCTCCTCGCATAGGCATGACCAAATCTTGAGCCATGGTTTCTATGTTGATGACAATGGTGATGTTTGGGCCAAGGTAGATGTTATTATCATTATATCAATTGAGTAAGACTTGTAAAATCTCCACCAAGTCACAAAAATTAAGAATTAGAAGTAGGCACTCAACATCTATATTGTGGAAGTGATGGGGGGCTCTGAGAGTAAGTGGTTACATAGAATTAATGGGCTCTGGATGAAATAGATTTTGCTCTGCTACTCAAAGGAAATCAAATGGCTTTGCATCATTAAATTTAGTCTACTTTAGTGCCATATCAATGCCCATTACTTCTTTCCATGAATTTTTAAATCCTTTGATGAGTTATGAAGTATCCATGATACTAAAGTGACAAATTACAATGTTATTGGTTCTGTTTGTAATAAAACTAGCTCGAATCATTGAAATTATAGGTCATGAAAATATGTGCAAGAATGAAATTCAAACTTGGTTATTGATCTTATACCTTTATAGATTTCATGCCTATTATTTTTTGCATAAATGCCACATTTAGTTGTCTATTTGATATGAATGTAATGGTTGATGTGGAAAATATTATCTGATCTAATAATTAAGATAGTCATTGGCACATGTGTGGAGATACACTATTATGCTCTTTGTTGTTTATACAAGAGTACAAGTGGATGATGTTGATGGGTTGTCGATTTATTAAATATTAAGTCAATCTAAACTTATATCTAGTATTAACTTCTAGTGGATGACTGTTATATGATGAATATCTTATTGATGTGACTTGTTCATACCTTTCATAGATTTAATTACTTTCATTCACTCCTATTAACATCCACAATGGTGTATTTGAATTCTCTTATGCATGGTTGGTGCATGCTATATTGGGTATCTTGGTTCTCGAATGGTAGTGAAGAGATCATCTAAAAACACACTCAGACATAAAAATAAACACCAAAAATATGCAAAATAGATAAATCCTAATCCACTTGGTAATACTCAGCACCCACTCACTTAGTAAAATGAGATCAATTAAGATTATTGGTGGTAGGGATTTCACCCACCCTAGTAAAATGGTTCCTTGAAGATGTCTCAAAATAATAGTTCCTTGTTGAGATAGTTCATGTATAACATAAGGCCCTTTCCATCGAATCTATATTTTTCCTAGGAATGCTTTGAAATGACTATCATATAATAAAACTAGTTGATCTTTACAAAATTCCTTATGACATAGATTCCTATCATGCCATGATTTATAGATCTGATTATAAACTTCCTACATCCAAGATCTATTATGTTATACTCATCTATCATATTCAGTTCAAGAAGTTTGTCAATGAGAGACTCATGATCCCCTAGTCTCATGACCATTCTAATTCATAGACTAGGTACTAATTATTCCATTGACATAACTACTTCAAGTCCATAGACCAACTAGAAGGAGTAAAACCTATATTCCTCTTATAGGATGTGTGATATTCTCATAGAATCATAGGAATTTGATCTTCCCAATACTCCTTATAGTCTCATTATTGTAAGTGCATAAGGAATACTCCTTAGTGATTACTTTAATTTTTTAGGGATTCATAGAAATGTGAAATAGGTAAGCATTAGGAGAATATTCCATTAAATATTTTGGTTCTTCATCATTGGGAATGTGATTGAGATGATCAAGCCCCACCTTTTCTCTACTTGGCTTGATGTTAATACAAAATTAGAATTATTGAAATACCATCAACCATCTAGATATGCATTCACCAAGTATTAGATTATTAACAGGGTAGCACAGAGTTTGATGATCTGTGAAAACTTCAAATGGTGTTGTAAGAAGATAGTGTCTAAATTTTTGTAGTGAAAACACTATATTTAATGCTTCTTTTTCAATTATCATGTAGTTATTTTTTACATCAAACAACTTTTGACTTGAAAAATAAATGGGATGGTTGAGGCCACCATATCGTAGTTACATAAGCACAACATCGACTGTGATACCTGAAGTATCAACATGCACATGAAAGGGCTTGATCCAATCTAGAAAGATGAGGATATGCACAGTAACCAATCGTTGCTTTAGTTTGATAAAGGCTACTTAACACTCTAAAGTCTAGATAAACTTCACACTTTTACATAGTAAGTATTCCAATAGAGATGAAATGGATACATATCTCTTGATAAACTTATGATAGTACCCTATATGGCCAAGAAAATATCACACTTCTATGAATCTTACTAGTGGTGGCATACTCAAGATGAATACAATTTTGGCCTAGTATACCAGAATGCCTTCATTGCACATGACATGACCTAGTAGGATACCAAAAGTTGTAAATAATAAACATTTTTTTAAATTTAGATCAATGCGTAGATATTTGAAGCATTATAAAATGAGGTGTAGTTTAGACAAATGTTCTTTAAATAAAGAAAAGACTACCCAATCATTGAGATAAGCTTCTAAGAAGTCATGAATGAATTCCTTTAATGCAGTCACCACTGTGCAAGAGAAAACCATAGGTGTGTTATTGAGGCCAAAAGGCATTACCTTATATGCAAAGGATCCCCATTCCATGACAAAATTCATTTTATATCTATCTTCTTTTGTGATAGGTATTTGATGATATCCATTGAAGCCATCCATGAAAGAGTAAACTTCATGACCTATGATAGATTCTAAAACTTCATCTGTGAAGGGAATTTGAAATGGATCATTCATACATGCATCATTAAGAATTCATAATCCCCAAATAATTTGATCTCCCTTATTTTCTTAAGATGTACTACCATTTTACTAACCCAATCTACCTTTTCTATGGGATAGATCATACATGTGTCTTGCATTCTAACAAGTTTATCCTTCACTTTCAAATTCATGTTTGGATTCAACTTGTATGGATATTTCTTTATGGGTAATGCGCATTCCTTGATTTCAATATGAATTTAATGGAGAGATGGATCAACTCCCCTAACCTCTAAAAATTTGGTGGGAAAGACATTTTTATAATCTCGTAAGAGTTGCATAGCTTCAAAAACTTTAGTTTTTGTCTAGTAATCATATATATGCACTAATTTAGGAATATTCTTAGTTTTGGTGTTTGCTACATGATTTTTAATAAGATGATAGTAAATATGATGCTTTTAATCATCAATATATTCTTATATCATTTTTTTTCCTTCATTTTTTGGAATTTTTAGGTTGTGTAGCTTGTCTTCTTTAGTAGCTTCTGCATTGGGGTCTTTTAATAGTTTTATTGTCCATGTAGGTTCAAACAAATCAAACAAATCAATATCAACATCTATATCTAAATATTCAATGTGCTATTCTTCATATTTTATTTAGTAGCATGTCTGTATGAGAGATTATTAATATTTCCTGGAAACTTTATATCTTTATAATGTTGTATTTAGATCACAAGCTACATTCTTCTATGTAGTAGATTCCATCATAGTGCTTAAATCTTCTATGCATGCATGTCATAATAAATATTTGATTTTCAACACTGTGTTGTGAACTAGAGGGTTCTCATCTTCAAAAACAAATGTCTTTATAAAGTTTCTTTTCACCTACACCTAATGTTTTATCTCCCTCCTACACTCTCGATGCATATACTATGATGATGGTAAAGGAGCGAGTGTGTAATGGAAAATGTGAACATAGTATTTTGGTGCCACATGTTCCTTAGTAAAATCATAAACACATTTGTGAATATGGATTTTTAGACATTTTCCTTCTTGTAAGAAATGCAATTGCTTCTAATGACTTGTGGTAGTTGAAACCCGCTAATCATGAGTTCACATGCATCATCCCACTCGAGTTGATTATCTTTATGACTTTCCCATCATGTCATTACAACTTGATTTAGAGCATAATTCAAATCACTAACCCACTAATTAACCATAGGCATATAAACTTGTAGGCATAATGAATTGATTGATATCCTTAGTCACATAGTATACAGGAAGTTATCTCATGTGAAAAGACCATTCTCATAGGTCAAAGTTCATGATCACCATGAGCTTAGTTGAGTAGGTGTGTGTCTAAGTCTCCACTAACATATGAAGCTATTTCTCAAGGAAAATTCCATTCTCTATCTGGCTCTATATAATATTTCATATGATCATCTAATTGATAGAGAAAGTCAACTTCTTAATGAGCAGGGGCTTTAGTAGACATGGACACATAATCCTCTATGATAAACTAGGTTACCAATAGTTGAGTCACTACTAGTTTAGGCCTCTATTATTTACATGTCTTTAACTATTTAATAACTAAATATTATACCCAAGGTTTAGTATTCTCATACAATAATTTGAACTTAGTTGCATGAAAAGCTTTTAGGTTCTCTTCAAAGTTTACCTTCATCTAGCTAGTTTCTTGCATGACATATGGAGAATCTAGTTCAACCAAAATGATGTAAGGTTTATGTTCCTTATTTAGAGGAATGATAATAATCTTATCTCTTTAAATCACCTCTAGTTGATTTTTCATAGTATTGATAGTCATATGACCATTATATGCCCATTTATTGCCAATTAGTGTAGGGTAATGTGTTTCTATTATCTTCATATCGATGACTTCAAAGTCACCTCATAGGGTCAATTCTATGAATTTGATCTTAATGTCTTCTAATCTACCAATGGGCTCAACTCTTCCATAGTCGACTAATCTCAGAGTTACTAGGCTATAACTTAGAACCAATCATCCAATATCCTCCCATGTAGACCTAGGGATCATGTTGCTTTTGCTACCAAAATCAAATACATCATTTAAAATTTTATATCCTACAACCTCAATGTCAATTTTTGAATCTAAATCCCATGGATTCTTTGTTTTAATGTACCAAACAAGATTTTCTATGTTTTGTTTCCCTCGTTATGCATAGTCTAGTAGATTATGTAGCAAGTTTATGATACTTTGAGAGATGTCTTCATTATGTAATGTGCTTAAAAGTTTTAGTATATCTATCAACATAGTGATAACTCTATCCTGATGCATAGTGTGCATGATCTAGCCATACATTTGGGAATCTATTATTGTAACATCTCCTTTAATAATGTTTTGGCATTGAATGTTTTTTAACATCTACACAAATTCATATATAAGCCCCTTTTCTATAGCTAGGTCTAGGTATTTATCCTATTTTGCTTTTCAGATTCCCTAATATTGAAACATTTCAAGAGGAGGAAAACCTTTTTTCATGTTGATGTCATGTAACAACTTTCAAAAAGGCATCCTCCTTAGGCTATTCATTCACCATATTCACATTCATAATGTCCTTATCCTTTCTTTGCTTTTCCAAGATAGGATAGTATTCTATCTCATTCTGGTAATATATTTTATAGTCTACATAGTAAGACTATCTTTGGGGATTCAAAGGCAATTGCATTGTACGTGATTATACTCTCCACATAAATAACATTGCAAAGGAGGCCATTGATAGTTATTTTCTATGCCACCTTAGTAACCTCCTCTGTATCTACTGCTAGATCCTCCTCTGTTTGATTGATAACCTCCTTTATACCCTCCTTATTGTTGTGTTGTATTCCAATGTTGATGATACTAGGTATTATCTCCAATTTTGAATTATTCTTGTGTAACTAGTGGATTCCAACTCATTTATTGCTAATTCATCATTGTTGGGCTCCATAATGTTACATAATAGTATTGTGGTGATGGTGGTGTCCAACCTGATGAAGGATGGGTCTAATTCAATAGACCTTGAGGCTAGTACTATGGTAAACTAGGAATCCATTATGGACCTACTTGAATCACACAACCTTTATCAACCTCTAGGCCTGGAATCTTTTGCTTCATCAAGGACACTTACTACGTAAAAATGATGAATACATTTTTGGTGATGTATTATTTGAGCTCTTGCAAAGACCTACAATTCTTTTCATCATAATTATGCAACTTTAAAAAATTATAATATAAATTCTATGGGTTTTTGACATATTTTTACAAAAGATGGCACTATGTTATTATGTGTCTGACTACTCAATAGATTTCAAAAAACTTTATCTTGATTTAAGGATTATCATTCATGTGATGTCCTTCTTTCACACACTCCACACACCATATATTTAACTTAGGTCTATCTACCTCATGATATTGCTCCATTCTCTTCATAAAATCTTGTAATGTATGTTCAATCTTAGAATTTATGACAGGAGCCTCTCCATAGTCTTCAATTTTTTGTATTCAAGGGCAGTATCTCTAGCATCTACTTTAGTAACATATTGAGTCTTCCAGTAGTAAATCTAATTCTAGAGCACAGTCTTTTGACAAACCATGTAGATTTATCTTTATCTATTAAGGTAAATTCCACCTTATTCATAACATCAAAGAATATATGGTCATAGTTATAGATTGATTCTCCTAAATTTTGCCTTATCTCCTTCAAGTCTTGAATAGTCTGACTTATACATTTATTTATCTTGAACTCTGTGATGGTCCATTCCTTAACCTATTGTAGACTTGCCTATTGAATTTTTTTGTGGTATATAAACTCAAGTTCTCTTCTAGTAAGTGCCCCTACTAAATTGCACTTTTTTACAGCTTCGTTAGTAATGTCTTGCCATCTCATTTCACACAATAGTAAGTATTGTTCAGGGTTCGTAGACCAATCATATGTTATCAGATTTATAAATCCTCTTAAAACACCTATCATGTAAATTAGTATCAAGGGGATATAATAATTAATTATTGCAAGAGGAAGCTAGATTCTATGCAATCCTACTTGCTTACTATAAAGCTTTATCTATGTGCTAGGAGAGTCAACCTGTGCACTCTATTTTTTTATGTTTCCTTATTTTCTCTGCTTAGTTTCAACAAACCCTATAGCCTTAAAAGCCTTTCTAATTGATTATATTTCAATTTTAGTACCCCAACGATGCACTTAATCTAAAAATTGACCTTCCCAACTACTATCTTCATATCTACCTAGTTTAAAACTTCTATTAGAATATAATAAATTGGGTTGTAGGGACATGTGTTGTTCTAGTGAATGATTCTTTCCTATGACTTCTTATTCTTGTATACTTGAACCTATGATTAATATATGATTGTGTTTTATTTCTTTGCTTAATTCTTCATGTTCATCATCTAATAATACACATTCTTATATTTACACACTACATATATCATCTAACTTCTATAATTATACACTATTTTCACCTTCTTTTTAGAATATATCTTCTTCATCCCATTTTTTGTCACTTCTTTCTATCTATCAACACTCATCATCTTCTTTCTTCATTATTTATTATTCATCTCTTTCATCTCATTCATCACATCTTATTACTGATTTATCACTTATTTTATTACTACTCTTACCTCCACTCACAGCTACTTGGGTATTCTTTTGTTTATTCCATTTGTTCTATTATCATAGCTCACATTCTAAATATAGACTTTTCTTCTGACTCTTCTTCCCTCATGTCTCCATTCTAGATTCAGGTTCAAGCCTTATCTACTCATCTAATCATCATTCACTATCATGTCGCACACACCCCCATACGCCCAAAGTAACTACTCCATATTGGCTAGAGTAGGCACCATGGCCTTGTCAACAACCAACATCTTTACAAGGATAGGTAATCATTGCAAAAATTTCCATCTAATTCCTTTAAAAAATAAGTCCTATGCATCTTCAAAATCTATATATCCCTGTATTACAAACTCTATTATGTATCCATATATAGTAGTAGCAACACAATAATCTGTTACTCTCATCCAGTCAGTTTCCAAATTTTGTAAACTATCTATATTTTCTTTAGTTTATATTATTGTTTATTCCAATCTTGGGTTAAAACAATAATATTACAACCATTCTGACCAATTAGCTAGCAATTCAAGCAACTCACACTAAAATATTTCATAAATCTCTCCATAAATATGCTCTCAAATGATTTAGTGTATGGCAAGACCAATCCATTTAATTTTTCTTCTACAAAATTACATACTCTTTGGTTTAGCCATGCCTCAATGTCTCTCTTCCTCAATAACCATCTTAGAATGCTTTCCTCTAGAAGGAGTGTTTTCATGCTTACCATACCATTGTTAGTATATTTTATTAAAGCATCAGAACATGCTAAGGATGAGGATAGATAAGTTATAATTTAGTACACATTATAATGCATCATATTCATATAAAATGTTAGAAAATAGAAACATAGAAAGTATGAATTATCATGCATTAAGTAGAAGTAAGAACAACCAATGAATCATTAACATAACCAAAGTATTCGGATTAACTTAGATAGAAAGTAATCAAACATTAGACATTAGAACACATGCAAGGAACAAAGTAAGAAATCATAGGTAACCATAACTAGATAGTCTCTATTGATCTCTTCAAAAGGGGAACTCTATTACTCTTACAAACATAAGTATATATAGTCATTCCTAGTCTATGATTGTTCATATTCTTCTCATACTTGGCACTAAAAGTCAAGTCTATTCATATTCTAACCTATTACAAGTCATGAAGATATAAAAAATAGACATATATATGACAAAATGAGTACATAACACATGAATATCAAACAAATATCTTGTGTATCTTTACAATTTAAATTCTTCTCCCAACACACACACACACACATATATATACACAATGAAATCATTTAACTTCATATTAATAAAAATAGGAAAATACATTTTGTAGATGTTCATAGAATTCCAAAAGGAAAAAGAACAAAGAAAAATTATCACATAAGTGCATGAAATATTGATAATAAACCTCAAGGTCCACGGAAGTAACAGAACACTAGACAATATCAAAATCAAAAGTGCATTGAAAAACATACATTAATGTCAACATGAACCAATACATCCCTATTTTTCTAATGCCAACAAGAAATCCTTATCTCAGGGACCCCATGGTCCTCACTCCCTAATGAAAATATTAGAGATTAGGACATGGATGAGGTGACAATTTACACTTCACCATATTCTTTATCCATGGTTGAAGGAGGGTTTTACTAGTCATCTTCAAAGCTAAAATAGTGGTTGTTCCTTTGAAGGTAATTTTCCAAAACTTCAAGAAAGACCCACCCAATATAGTGCCCTCAAGAATTCACAATTTCACACAAACATATGCATAGGCTATCAAGAACCATAGATAAAGGGGTCCTCATCTCCCATTTCAAACCAGATATTAGCCCACAACTCTAATCTACTAAAGTTGGTAACTGCCAGCCCATTATATCAACATGAAAGGGGAAACCTCTACATCCCATGTAGTAGCTTATCCATAGGATTCGAGTCCCAAAACAAAAAATATTATTGTCATAAGATATAAAAAAATCACCCTCTCTAATGTGTTCCACACCATCAACCAATAAAAACATTGGCCTAACAAAATAACAAACCTTATAATTTGAGAGGGAGGTCATGTCTCCATAGACTGTCGAATGTAGAGGAAGAGAGAATGAAGAAGAGGAAGGGAAATGAATGGGTAAAGGAAGTATGGGTTCAGACCTAGTAGGTGGATCCCAATCATTATTAAACCCTAGATACTTAGACACCCAATACCTATGCCAAGGGAAGATATCAAACCAAAATATGTATTACATTTATATTATTATGTGCTTTTTAAGATCAATGGATAGGAGTGAGCATAGATAAAACTCCCTTTCTACCTCCCATGATCTTGTATCCTCCCATATCATTTCTATCATATCCTTCAATGATTCCTCTATGCTCCTCTCTCAACTTTCTTCTTTAACCTATTCAAAATCAAGAGTATTCTCCATCTCCTCAACCTACATAGAAACCAAACCATGTTCCTCAGTCTAAGTGCCTGAATCATGTAAATATTATTATAAAATAATAATTCATAATATATCTATATATCAATGAGTTAATAAAGGTTATTGGGTTCCTTTCCTAGTATAATCTCAAAATCAAAAGATAAAGTGATCACAATAGGCCAAAAGTCCTATATAAAATCCACAGAGGTTACTAGATAGGAAAACTAGAGAAGAGAAGCTAGAATAATCAAACAAAAATATCATCTTTCTCCCACTTTGAATCCAAACTTTACCAATAATAAAATGTGTTATCCACCTTTAAGTTGTCAAGTTTCTTGACCTTGTAGTTTTTTATAAAATCAGCCACTTGTTGGCCTCTTTATAATAATGACACACTTCCCAAGCATTGAAGGCATCCAACTAGGACCACCAATTATATAGAATATTGTCTATTTTATATCTAAATGAATTCATATTATTTATTTACATAATAATAATTATGGAACCACTTTCAATAATGAGGTTTCCAATGCCACAATCTTAAGCCAACTAAATGCCAATATAAAGAGCATGAACTTCAACTTCATTGTTAGTTCTAATTGGCAAGAGGAAGGAAGCAACCTGAATTGAGTAACTTGTTGTATACACCCAAATTTGGTCAAGAAAACAAAATTATTATGTATTTTTTGAATTTTTTATTTATAATATTGAATTAATATCCCATTGGTATATGTTGTTGTTGTCCTATGTATTCTTCCATCACTCTTTTACATTGATTTCACTATATTTATTGAAGTTTCAATTTTATATGTCATTTATTATCTAATTCATAGGGATCCCTAGTCATTTTTCTCTCTCATTATATTAGTTTCTTGTTTCTATAAATGAGCACCCAATTTGGATAGTAGAGCTCTACTTAGTTGTCCAAAAGGACTAGTCTTGTCCACCACACATTTCAAAACTCTTTTAGATGCATGTTTCTTTTGGGTCTCTTTTTTAATTATTATTTTACCCTTGTTTAATTAGTTTGGCATGAAAATGGGTTTTTAGAATTCAAAATTTGGAGTCTTCTATTTAAAGGGTTGTACTCAAGGAATTTTACAGCTAGAGCTTATCAATTGGCACTAGTAAAATAAATAAAACTATACTACAATAAGCTTAATATCTACATTTATGTGAAGATTATGCATATCACATCTAGACACATTATTTGAATAAGAGGAGATGAAGAGAATTTAGATACACATTTTATATGATCTAGTCACACACACATATTAGAAGTAGAACTACATCGGCATGGGGTCTTTATTTGGGGCTATGTAGGCAATGCTCAGTTCAACAAGGGTTTGAGGAAACTTGGTCATTCTAACTTCCCCATTTTTTCCTTTTCTTAATTTTATTATTATGTATAATACTTCACTATGATTTTGAAGATTAAAGTTTAAAATATAATTTTAAGTATGTGATCTCAGATCTGTTCTAGGCTGAAGTGCATCTATAGGTAAATTCACATAGAATCTTAGTTTACACTTTTTTCATAGGAGCAACCTAGACAAAAATGCTCCATAAGTATAATATAATAGTGCACTCTAATCCCAATCCACCACTCTTATTCCACATGGACACAATAGTCACACAGTTAAATCAAATGGTGTCTCTGTCAACTTTAGTATTATATATAGTCATACGTAGATCTGTGTAGCCCAAACAAGTAATTTTTTCATTCTTATTTATACATGTTATTCAAAACCCTAATTTATTAATATCATATTGTTTGCAATTCATTTTTTTATTAAATTTATGTTTGATTATCCATTTAATTTAGTTAGTAGTTTTAATTGATTACATTAAACTCCATTAATCAATAATTCAATAAAACATATTAGTGAACCTATTTTATTTATCAACCATAGCCAAACCCTAGCTTCTAACCCTAGGGATTTCCTTCAAAAAAATGTCCTCATATTGTTTCAAATTAAATATTTACTTCCCTCTTATGTTGCACTATGTGGTAGCCATAATTCTTATTTACCCTCTTGCTCTCATTTTAGTTTTCAAAAAAAATAAAATGAAAAACAAGGAATGTATTCCACCTCATTTGGTTCATCAATTCATAGGAATTCCTTATAATTACAATAAATAATAAAAAATTTACAAATATTGTGTTCTAGATCCCAATGATGAACATGATTTTTTGTATAATGATGATGATTATTATTATTTTTATGATGGTTATGATAAATATTATGCAAATGATGATCAAAATTTTAAGGAAGATAGTGTAGATACATGTTATTTTTCTATTCCATCCATTCTATCTACTCCAAATCAATTAAAAAAAACTAAAAATATTGTTCCAAAACAACCTCTTATTGGTGATACATTATTTGATAATAATCCCAGGTTATCAAAAGATTTTGCTACATATCTTTTCAAAATTACTTAATATAAAGCAAAGAAGATTAAAATTTCATTGCATGAAAAAAATGCCAATGTTTCATCTCAAAAAATTCATCCTAATTATAATAATGTTATTTTTTTAATAGCTTATGTGAGGAACTACCCTGCTAGTGATAATTTGAGACATTCATCAAGTGTGACAACCATGGTCATGAAGAAATTTGAATATATGTTTTCCATTTTATTGATCATGGATTAATGTTTGATAATAATTTAAGAAGGATTAATTAAATTAAAATTTCACACCTTAAACATATATTTCCATTTTCCTAAAATTGATATTATTTTAAAGTGAATTAAAAGGGTCATATGCCTTCTAGAAAGGCTATGAGGCCTATCTAGTAGGCTTTATAGGAAGCCTACAACCCTTAGAGTCCTAACGTAGTTGGTAGGCATGACCTACTTGATTGAGAGTTTTGTGGAATTGGTGTAATAATAATTAATTATGTATAATAATCCCAGGTGGTCATGTAATTGAATTTATTATTATGTAAGACATATTACTTGCAAAAAGTCTAAAGTATGTAAGAAAATTTTGGCTCCTTTTATGACATGAAAGTACCCATGTAAGGGATGGTACTCCCTTCATTTAATGACTTTTTGGGAAGAATAATTTGGCTCTCTTTTTATTTTAAATTCTTCGTCCTCTTTTGGGGGTTCATTCTTTGGGGGTGAGAGGAAGAGTTTGTTTGAAGGAGGAGGTGGTCCTCATGGAGCTTGAGAACTTATTGCATACATGGAAAATGGAGGAGATCAGATGAGTATCATTTTAGTACATCATGTATATAAGAAAGAGTTATTTAATCAAATAATCAAAATATGAAATTAGATTATTGGTTGTTTGTATGTCTAACATCTCTCTCTCTCTCTCTCTCTCATTCTATCATTTTTCTCTCTCTTAATAAAATTTAGTGAAACTAGATTAATGGATCGACTGATTTGTTCTTAAACTCTCTACCCCCATCAACCCTCCCCTTATAAAATTTAATGGTTATATTTTTAAAATTAATTTACTCCTTGCTTGATTTAATTTTGAAAATCTAAAAGTTTATTTTATGCCTCCATTTTATTTAATCTTTGAAATCATTGTTTGAACAAATGATGTTTAAAAAAAAATAGCAAATAGAATACAATAAGCCTAATTATAGAATAATTTAGGAAATCATGTTCTTCTTCCTCTGTCTGTCTCTTCTTGAGTAATGAGCATTAAAATTTAAGAGTGAAAGTTATTTATTGTATATTTCCATATGTTACTAAAGAAACATAAATATTGTTAATTTACTAGAAGTAACACGAAACACATATTTGAAGGGGTTGAGTCTAGATTTAATGAATATTTCAAATATGATAGCTAAATCATTAATATGAATATGATGATGTTTATATTTAGAAATAAGATCGTCCATATAGGTTTCAACAATTTTGTGAATAAGATCATGAAAAATATGGGTCATTGCACATTGATAGGTAGCTCCCACATTTTTGAGATTGAAAGGCATTTTAACATAATAATAGGTGCCCAATTATATGTTAAATTTTGCTTTGTGTTGATCTTCAATAGCTATGTGACTTTGGTTATATCCTGAGAAGCCATCCATGAGTGTTAAAATTTTGTAACATTAGTAGAATCAACAATGACATCAATTGATGGTAAGGTAACATTATCTTTTGGACAAGATAAACTGAGGTTACCAAAGTTGATGCATATGTGAATAACCAAGGTTAATTTTTCATGAATGGGGATAATGTTTGAGCCCCATTCTGAGTAGTCCAAATATTTAATAAATTTAGCATCTAAAATTTTGATGATTTCTTTATGACATAAGGTAAAAATCTCAAGATGGAATTTTTACTACTTTTGTCAAATGGGTATAACATCTAGGTACGTGAAGATATTATGGAGAAAAATGTTAGGATAAATTCTAGGCATGTCCTCATATGACCAAGTGAAGGCTTCATGATATTTTTCAGAAAAAAGACTAAAATTATTGTGTCCTTTGGGAGTGATCTCTTTAGAGATGGTAATAGGTCAAGGACGTGTTAGTGTACCATATTTGATTTTTGTAATTTTTTTGATAAACATATCATTTATATCTTGGAAATGATATGGAATAGGAGGGAGGGAAGTAATAGTATGTGTTTGGGGGTCCACGCTATCAATTAAATTATTTAAACAAGGAACCTTTTACTAAAAGTTATTGAGCTTATGATGTTAGCATGGAAGTTGAGGTTCCCTAACATAGAGGAGTCCTAATATAGATTCATCATTAGGAAGTGTGGGTAAAGGTCCATAATATTTGACATATACTTTAATATGAATTATTTGATTACCTTTGCTATCATAATCAAAATGTATTTGTCTCACATCAATTGCTTTAGCATTTAAGGTAATTTTAGGTAAAGTATTAATAAAGATTTTGTGTTAGTTAGATCAAGTTGAGATAATGCAATAAGGTTTGTAGTAATTGTACTGGTTTATTTAATAGATGACATTCTAGGTGATGAAAAATATTTCTCTTAATTGAGTTTGGTTGTATAGATTTAGATGGTGATATTTTAGATTGATCAATACAATCTTAAAAAGGGGAAATAATATTTATTATTGTTAAACTGGGTTGTGTTGAATTAAGTTGTAGAGAACATTCAAATGATGCCATACCTAAGATTTCTTCAATTACACATGGGGTATTCAATAATGGTGGATTAATAAAGGGTACATAACCTTCAGGTTCTAATTTAGTATTAGATGAGATATGAATGACATGGACATCATGGTTGAAGGCATGTATTTTTGTTAATATCTCTTGATAATTTTATACATCTGAATCTCATGATTAAGCTTGGGCCATGATATAATTATCACCATAGGTGTGATAAATAGTGCATACATCAATTTATGTATGAGAATCAAAGGTGGATAGACCTGTACTACTAAATTTGTTAGGAGACATAGATAAAGGATCTTGAAAAAGTTTTTCTACTCCATATTCATTACAAGTGAAATCATCCTCTATCAAGATGATTCATATGCATTGTGGGAGGGGGATTATCAATAATATCATAAATAAAAGTAATGTTATGATCACATGGGAGTAAATAAGGAGGGACCCATTATGATATATAAGGAGTTAATCAATTGGTATTACAAGTATTTTACAATTCATTTAGTTCATCATCATTTGAATCGATAAGAGTAACATGTAAATCAAAATGCAAGTTAATAAATTTAGAGAGAGGTGGACAGTTAATGTGGGAAATAACTAGAATGTGAAATTGAGATTTAGAATTTTATATTTGAATACTCCATGATTTAGGATTAGCTTCATGTTTGTAGCATTTTCCATTATGTATGATGTAGATATGGAATCCAAAGTGAGATATATCAATCATTAGTCAAAAAAACTCTAAGAATTCATAAAGAACATAAGTAACAAACCTAACTCCTTCAATGAGGTGTGAAAAAAGAAATTAAGAAATTTTAAAAGAAGGAATATACATCAAACCTTCTCAAGAGCAGCCCACCTCCAAATGCAGCTCAAAATGTGATTTTCCCCTTGATTTGGTGTACAAGTCTTTGTCAAGGCAATGCTCCCCCATCATCTCAAGTACACCAATGAAACTAGGCTCATTATATTGATCAAATATATGCCTATAGTATTGAAGTTGTCCTATTTCAAATTAATCATAATAACACTACACAAAGATGACTTGTGGAGATAATTTTACATAATAAGTTTAAACTAAAAGAGCTTAAAAATGGTGCTCTTGGCCCTCCTATTTATAGATTTTTAGAATTGATCATAATCAACTATGACCATCCATCTTGAGATAAATATGTGTGTCCATGAATTAATTCAATTTTGGAGGCTTAAATCATAAATACCCTCATAAATATTTGGAAGGAAGGGGCATTGAAGAGGCATGGGAGGCCTTCGACCAAATATTTATTCTATTTATGGCTTATGGATGCAACCCCATAAATGATGTCACATGTTGATGCAGATATTAGAAATGAATTTCAAATTAAGAAATCTTCAATAATTTTCATGGATTTTCCACTTAAGCTCTTGATTTGGATTAATTTACCTAAGTGAGATTAATTAATTTTTATGCAATTCTTTGGAAATTGGTTGCTCACTTAATCAAAAAAAATGAAATGCCAAGTTATTGGGTTGTAATTTTATTGGAGTATAATTAAAAGAAGGTGTTGCTTGTGTATGAACCAATAACCCATTTAGGACCTTGTCAACATGAAATAACACATGCAAATGTTGTGTGCTTTTGAATTAGAATAATTCAGTGGTTTAGAGCATCAAATTGCATTTTTACCATTTTGACTCGAAATGATTTGAGACAAGTTAATAATCACATAAAATGTACTACCCCATTTATGGATACATTAGCCTAAATCAGCACTTGTATATGACAAGCTCAAACCATTTAACATGTTTAAGTAATTTTGGCCCAAATTATGCATTTGAGTGAATTTTGAGTAAGATTGACAATTTCAACACAATGGTGTTAGGAATTGGATGTCTACATTTTTACCCTATTTGATAAGGTATAGCAAGACATTTGGTTAAATTAACATATTTTCAAAGAAAAGAGTTGTCAAGAAGAAGTTGGAAGTAAATGACCCGTGAAAGAGAGGGATGGACTCTCAAAAAGAGAGAGAAAGCAAGATTAACCCATGAATGAATTTAAATCCATATTGAGCTAATGCTTACATGCATTGATTCTCAATGATCAAAATATAATAAAATATAAAGGGCCCCAAGGTGGGGGGAAGTGGGAAGAATGCAATCCCAAAACATAAGTGACACACTTGAACACACCCACAAGAAGGTGTATGCTACATGCTTAGGGAATGATTGATCCCAAGATAAGTTACATAATTTAAAATTTACCATAATGAGAAAACAAATAGTAGAGCTTGGAATTATAAGAAAAAGGAGAGCATTAATCTAGAGAAAGGAAATAAAAATGTGCCCTAGTAGAGCAAATTTGATCAGTTGATAAAGCAATTTTTCCCCAGTAGGGCTGATTTTGATCACTAATAATGAATTTTTCCCCATTAGGGCTGATTTGATCAATGATTAGTCTAAATGTTATGTCCCAGTAATTAAAACTAGAAAATAATAGCCCAAGTATATAACGTAATGTATAAATTAAAAAATGAGTGGGAACAAACATAGAGGTGAGGGTCTAAGGGCTGAATAATCAACAAAAAAATAGGCATATGAGGATGTACAAAGTGATGAAAGAGATGTATATAAGAAAGAGGACACTGAGCTGACTTGAGATAAGTCATGTATCCATGCACTTCTTACATAGTCCAAATGTACCTCAAGCTAATGTAGTTCACCTAGAAGTGGGAGAAAATGGAATGAGGAATGAAGAATAGAAGAAATATGGACCACTATTCAATTAGACTCATAGTTATGCCAAGAGATGTGCATCTTGCATAGTGTTAAGTATGAAGCCTTTGGTGCATTGAGAGCTAATCTTCAGAGCTGCATTGACTTTAATACTTGAAATCCAAAGCACATAATTCTTACTTTAGTAAAATGAAATTATGCATCATAAGTATGAGTAACCTATAATGACTTTGTATTTCAATTATGATGAGTTGATTCAAATGTGAATACTTATAGCTAAGGATAATGATAAAAACTACCAATACCAGAGTTAAAACTATTTACATTTAAAAAAAATAAAAACAAAACGTAAATCTAACCTAGCTTAGAATCAAGATATGAACAATCAATATTTAAGTAGGAACAAGAATGTATAAAATAAAGCAATAATAACTTAATAAACAACATGAAAATAAGATATCAATAATCAATATCCATGTGCATAACCAAGAATTGCTTGGAAAATAATAAAAATAACAAGACAAAATAGGAACACAATAGACCAAAACAATAATAAACAAATAAGCACATGCAAAATAAGAAAAGGAATGGGGTGGTCGTGTTGAATCTAGATGCACAAGATAAGTGGGTATTGCCTACATAGTTTCATAGATGCTAGATCTAACATAAACTTTAGGCCAAATGTAATTACCCCAATAAATGGGGTAGAAGAAAAATGATGATAAGAGGACAAGATTAAAGTTTTACAAGAAATAAGGAAATAAGCTTGTAAAATGGTGAGAGTGTTCAAATGATTGCTTGAAAAATGATAAGAGCATGAAGATTAGAATAAATAACAATGCAATATAATGTTTTTGTTTGTTTTGGAGATCATTTTCTACTAATTTTGTGTTTTTTTGATAAGCAACATAAATTAAATGTTAATAAAAGGTTCAAGTAACTACTTGACTAAGGAGATACATTTCTACAAGGAAGAGTTCAATCGATAGCTAAATTATCTACAACAGGGATCATGAATATAAATAATGGCATAGGGAACCAACTAATCAAGGAGATGCACGTCTAAGAGTAGAAATTATAAAAGCAACTAAAGCCAATTTCATTGACATATGCTCACAAATATATGAGAGTGAGATGAAAAAGGGGGACTAAGTTGACCTCAATGTGAATTGAGCATGGCCAATCCCATTAGGGCCTTAAGTCACAATAATTTTTCCAACATAAAAGGTAGTGAAAAACTGACCAAGTCCTAGCAAGTTTTCAAATAAATTCCAAATGAAAAGTCAAATAATAATAATAATGACCAGGTGATGTGGAAATACATGATAAAAATGCATTGTTCCTAATTTTCTCATAGGTAGTTATAATTAGGAAACAACATCATAATATTGATTTGCCCAAAGGCAGTTATAATTAGTGGTACCAAATGAAATGTTGAGTTACTCATAGGTAGTTATAATCAACATCACCAAATAAAATGTAAATGAAATATATCTTGATCCACTATCACACTACTTTCATAGACTGCCATATAAATACAAAATTCTAAAACTACTAAAACTAGATTAGAATCCCCTCATAAAAAGTGCAAGAAGAACCAAAGGAATGAAGATAAAAAAGTGTTGGGTAGGATGGGTAAAAATAGGCTTTAGTCAATAGTAAAGACATGGTATAATAAAATGGTATAAAGAAAAAGATAAGATGACACTTGGTTATAATGGAAAATGGATTACCCCCAAGTGATGATTTCTCACAAAATGGTGAGAGAATGGGCTTAGGTTGCTTGAAAAAAGGTGAGAGAATTCAAATTTAAAAATTACTCATAAAATAGAAAGAGCATGAAAACTTAAAAATTGCTCTCAAAAAAGTGAGAGTGTGGAAACTTAAGAATTTCTCACAAAATGGTGAGAGCATGGCTAAGGTGATTGAGTAGACCTCAATAGAAATTGAGTGCTACCTACATAGTCTTGAAGGACCTCAAGTCAATGTAGTTTAAACAACATAGTAAATGGGACACAATGGTATAAGATGCCTAAAATAAAATGGTTTATAGGGTTTTCCCTAAAATATGAGGCAAAGACAATAAGAGGATAAAATGGAAAATGAAAAATGGTTCTACTACTCCTGCTAATGTGGAGATGCTCATCTTGATCAACATACAAGACAACTAAGATAACCAATCATAAAAATTACTACCCACCACGTCATTTAAATAGTTGTTTTATCAATAACTTGTTGCATATTTGGACTTCATTTTTTTTTGTGTGATCCCCATTGGTTATTGATTTAGTTTCCTTCAAACATTGAGACAAGATATCTTCATAGCCTCTGTAAAGGAAAGTGCAACCAATATCGATGGTAAATAATGTTAGGCATAGGATGAATGGTATAAATTGGTGATGAAAATGGAATTTATAATGGTTGGGTAACAAATGAAGATTGGGACTTTCAGTCACATAAAATGTTGCTAATTCAAGATTCAACATAATTTTAGTTATCATGGGGATGAAGAATTTTGAATATGTTCTTGATAGGACCACCATTTTTTCTAATGTTTAGGCTTGAGATTAGATACCATTTGATTATGTTGTAGATTGGAATATATATTGATTTTAGCTTTGATAATGTCTTCATCAAGTAGTGAAGATATTTTTCACTCAAATATTAGTTCCTTGATGAGGTTTTCACCAATGAAATCATCTTGATTATCCCATAGTGCCTCCAAGAAGGTTTCCCTAAGGGATGTTAACATTTTAATTTGATTATCTTCTATCACCTGTGAAAAGGTTTCACTAAAATATGTTGAGTTTGAACCTTGATTTCCCCTAGTTCCTTTGAAAAGGATTCACTAGGAGATTATTCTTCTTCTACATGAACTTGGTCTTGGTCCTATTGGCCAAATTTGTCCCACATAAGAAACTTTTGAATGGATGTGGTTTAAAGATGAGTAGTATCTTGGTTAAGCAGCAATCCAATAGAGGGAGGAATAAATAGCCTTCATGCAGATCACTTGTCCGTTGTAAGCTTTTTAAACAATTTAAGCAAGCTTAAATTATGAATTTGATGATCTTTAGGAGCTAGACCATCATGGAAAGCCTTACATAAATGAATAGATCAGTCTAGCTATGTATCTCATAAATGTACTTTAGAGATCAACCAGGGTGAAAGAATTGCATGGACATGAATTTATTCATGCCTAAATCCTACTCTATAAATTTCATATCTTAATGAGATTTATATCTCAATATATATGTATTTAAAGTTGAATAAGTAGAATGGGATGTACATGGGGACGTCAAGATAAAGCTTCAAAAAGTAACCATTTGGGTTTAAATGATCCTAGGTTTGAATAAATATTTGATAGGTGTCAAGATCTTGGGACCTTGGGTAAAAGATCTATGACACATGAGTAACATCTTAAATTAGTGGGTTCAAGTAGATCCAATGACACACATTCAATCATACCAAAGAGATAAATGATGAACATCAAGTCAAAAATTTATTAGATCTAAGATAAATGTGGCAAAGATAAGTATCCAAATCATGGACTCCAAGTTAGGATCTAATGGTGAGTGATAATATTATAAAGTTAGTGGGTCCAGTTAGATCAATAGTGCATGTTAAATCATGAACCTAAGATCTAATGGTGAGCATCAAGTCAAAAAGTTAGAGGATCTTGAGATTAATGAGGGACTGATAAGTGTCACAATTGTGGAAATATAAAGGATCAATAGTACATGTTTGATCTTATTGATAAATATCAATGGCATGCATTAAGTCATGTAAATAAAATCAATAGTGCATAGGAAAAGGAGCCCAGATCAAAAGTGAAGTCAACATGTGGTGTAAGAGCATGAAATGGATGGACTAACTACAGGATCCTAAGGATCAATGCAAAATTTCCAAGTGTTTTAATATGAGAAGCCCAAATTGAGATCAAAAGATAATATCAAAAGTTGAAGCCTTAAGACTTTAAATAGAGATCAAATACGGTTGAGATCAAACTAGATCAAATATTTCAAAGGGAGGCCACAAAGGTGTTAGGATAAAATAAAACATAGATTTATCTCCAAATTGCATACAAGAGAAACTATGAAATGAATCAATCAAACATACAAAAAATAATCATGAACATGCATAAATAGGAGACACCGGATTTAACGTGGATCACCCAAGATGGGTGACATCCACCAAAATTGTTTAGTACATTATTTCCAGCAATACAAAGGAGAAACACATCCTGCAACAAAACCTATTACACCTCTCTACTTTCTTTGCCTCCTCCCTCTATGTACAATCCCCTTTTTTTAATCTTAGCTATGTATTAATATATTTTAGGGAAAAAAAACCTAACATAACCTCTACTATCAAATCTAAAAACCTTTAATCAATGGCCTAGATTGACTAGAAAATTACAATTTTTCAAGGTAATTTTAATAAATTTTTTGATTCAGGGGCATTACCCCCAAACCCCCATTGGGGTGTGTGGCCCTCAAACCCCTTGCTAGGGGGTCATCCCCCCCGAACCCCACAAGGGAGGTTTATCCCCTTGCAACCCCCCATGCCATTAGGGATATAAAGAATGAGATCCAAAACCTAGCTGAAATAACATCAAAATTTTAACCTCTAATCTTGGAAGATAATCAAGCTCCATACCTAACAAAATGTAAAAATGTATGTTTTGATGAGTTAATCATTGAATCTATAAAAATGATTATGACCATTTTTTCCATTATTACATGCCAAAGATGAACTAGTAGGGAGCAATCCACATCATAATAAGATCATAATGGATTGATCCATCTATTGTAACTGCTTTGATGCTAGAATTTAGCTTTGAAATGACTTGATACTATTTTTATAACCATAAGGAGAATTAATGCAGGATAGAAATATATTGAAAGGGATTGATATAGTTGTTATGGCTTATTCTAAAAGTAATCTTAAGCATTTATGATCTTTTATAATGACATCAACTCTAGATGATTGGAAATCTTAGTCATTATGCTCCCTTCTCCATCCTTATACTCATGATCCCCATCTCTCTCATCCCATTTAGCTATAAATACAAGATTCTAAGCCTTAAAAAGGATCCCCCTCTTTGGTATGACTAGACTCTACCAAGATTTATACTGTAGCACCTATTTGATGCAATAAAAGATTTAATTCCTCTATTTAGAAGTTGAATCAAAGTGTGTTTCTTGAGTTTATTGATGTGGTTAAGTGATTTTTTTTTCTTGCATCTGCCTAAGTTTTCTTAGCTTCATGAAGCATTTTGGTAGTTTCAAAGGTCATTATAAGGCATAAATAGTTTGTTGGTCAGTTTGGAAATGGACTACCCTCCCATACTAGGTAAATAGCTAGTCCATGACTTTCTATGAAACACTCATGTGAGGGTTGATCAAAGAGTGAGTGAAGTGATCTTATGCAGTCTTGAATGTGTCCTATAGTGTGTCTTTTGAAATTATAAGGATCAAATATTTGGTGCATCACCTCCCTTTTTACATGCTTTCATACATTATTGTTAATCTCTCTCCCCTTTCCCTAACAAAAAGATATTTTAGGTTTAGTATAGGTGATATACCCAAAAGGAATTCATCCTTCTCTAGAGCTCTAACCCAAGATTAGGTGACCCATAGCCTAGGGTCATTCCTATGTTGGATTAGGTTTGAGCAAGAGGACCTGAACAATCCCCTTCTTAGCTAGGGTGCAACCTAGGATGCCAAAAATTTTGGTACACCCTGTGGGACACATTCTCCTAGAAGAACTAAAATTTGGAGCTAAAGATAAGCATCAATAGTAGAAAATGAGATCCATCATCATCAAGAGATAAATATCTTTAAAGTTGTAGAGTTCATATCACTATCCAGACAACATTCTCATGATAAAGGTTACTATAAGTTTGGCTAATAAAGGTATTCCCCTTGAATTCATTGAGCTACCTTATATTTTATACAAGAAATAAAGATTTAATAGGATAAGACCTTATCTCCAAAATCAATATTCATCTCCTAGTCATCTTATTATCTTAAGCAGTGCAATCCTCACTACCCAAATGGCTATCAAGAATCAAGTGTTCATCCCATTCAATAGAGGTAGTCCACTAAATTTATCTCATTTTGATTACATTCATATGTATACCCTTAATATCATCCCATTATTATTAGTATAAATTCAAACAACTACTACTGAACACATTTAGGATGTTGCCAACCTTTATTCCATTCACAATATTGTTCAAGATAATGTGGCTATCAAACTACTTGTTGCTTCCTTCAAAGGAAAAGCATTGTAGTGGTATAGAAATATTCCTTTGAATTCCATTACTACTTAGGATTAGTTATGTGAAGTCTTAATTAGACAATTTGAGGACAAATCTGATCACCTATATTTAGTTGAACAATTGACTAACATAAAGAGAGCTCCTCATGATTTCATGTCTAATTTCAACCTTAGATTTTAAAATACATGGACTAGAATACTTACATTGATAAAACCATCCCATGAATATGCCTTCTCGTATTATTTAAGAGCCCTTAATTATGATATTAGTGTGATGATATAGTCCATAGGTGGTAATACCTTGCCAAATGCTTATAAGGTTGCAATAAGAGAAGAAAATAGTTTGATACAAGCTGGTAAACTTTCTCCAAGGCCTCCAATGCCTATATTTCTAGAGTTCCAATATATTCCACCCCCTCAAATTCCTTAGTTTCCATCATCATCCCCTATTCCACCTCCTCAAGCTCAAGTTGTATCCCCTTCTAGTCAAGTTAATGAGCTTGGTGAGCTTAATTGTTTATTTTAATCTTTTGAAAACAAAATAGTACAACTTAGAAGGTAATGGTATAAGAAAAATAGGCCTTATCAACAACATAAGTAGACTAATTATCAGTCCTTCAGAGATCAAAGGCCTCCTTATCAAGGATTTAGAGAAAATAGGCCACCCTACCAATCATAAGGAGCCATAGTTCCAGCTAAACAATATGCATATATTGATCATAATGCACCTTCCACATCAAAATTTATTATTCCCACACCACCTCAATATAATTTGATTCATAACTCAATTTGGTAGTGCTCCAACCTTAATGATGTTCAAGACTAAGCCTTAGTATCATAGAATATTATTATGCCACAAATGACATAGGAATAGGTTTCTCTTCGAGGAGGTTAGTATCAAGAGACAAGTTTGGTACCCTAAGGAGAGGTTAAAAAAAATTCATACCCTAAGGAGAGGTTCAACAAGTTTAAGGGTAGCCTAATGTCATTAATGTAAATTACCAAATGGATGATTACATTACTTTCAATCATGGTGATGAGACTAGCAGTTCAAATGGTCAAGTTACAACTATAACTAGAGATAAAATAAGAGCCATTGATTGTATTAAGATGTGAATAATGATTCAATTACTCCTAATATTGTTTTCTAGAGTAAAAAATATCAAATTTTTCCCATACAACACATAAAAATTAGAATACAGAGGCTAGGAAGGTCCCTCAAATACCTTTGGTCCATGAACAACTAGTGGTTTAAAAAGTATAACCAAAGGTTAGAGGAAATTAATTTAGTATAGTGGATTATATGAATAAATATAATTCCATAATTATCATGTGGGATTCACTTACTATTACAAGATAAAAGGATATTCTCATCCAAGAACTTTCAGCTCTCAAAGTGTCTCCAGAATTGATTGAGAAATAAGGAGTTATTCTGACTAATTTAGACCAACCAATGAAGCATCAAGTATATTTGGTACATAAGATGGTAAATGGGGAAAAATATGAGTTGAATTAAAGTAAAAATCCTCCCTTATACCTCTCTTTAATAGTTGGTGACTATTTAGTTCATAACTATATGGTGGATAATGGAGCCAATAGCACTGTCATGCCTAAGTAAATTACAAAAAAGCTTGGTTTTGTCTATGAACCAAATGTTAAAGGAGTATTGTAATTGGATGGTTCACTAATAAATATATTTTTCATCATTTAATATCTAAATTTGACACTACATGCTTGTCCCAATGTTACCATTTAGTAGGATGTAGTTGTGGTGGACTTGCCTCCCTACTTTGTCTCTATCAAGGGACTGTACCTCAAATATTAGAGAATATTTATCAGTTGATTGGACATATTTGATGTTCTTCACCAGGTATTAAACTAAGGTAATAATACATTTTTAACCCATTTCATGTTTCCATTTAGATCCATATATGCTAAGTGTTGTAAACACTAATTATGTCATCTCTAATGAGTTGCTAGAAACCAGTGTAGAGGAGACCAAATCAACTTTAGATGGGATTATATATTTGTTCCTTGATGAGTGGGCCTATATCTCACATTAATATGATCCTTATAAGATAATTAAATAGTAAATACTTGGTGTTTATTTCCTACATGAGAAAGATGCACCAATTCTAGACTTGATGAAGGATGATGAGTTTAGTGATGGTCTATGGAAATTATACTTTGATGGATCAAGGAATAAGCATGGTAATGTGGATATAATGATGTTTATTTATCCATAAAATCAAAGTTATTTCTCATCTATTAATTTTTAATTTTTTTTTTCAAATAATGTTGTTGAATATGAGGCACTAGTTCATAGTTTGCAATGGGCGAGGAAGACGGAAGTCAACACATTATAGATCTTTGGTGATAGTGAACTTGCAGTTCACCAAGTGAGAGGTATTAATGTATGTATAAACCCATTACTTAAATCTTATAATCATAGGGTATATGAATTTCTTAAATAATTTCAGGCCTTCAACATTTAGACAATACCAAGATATGAGAACAAACATGCAGATAAGTTGGTTGCCATTGGGGCAAAATTTAGTATCCCAACTAATGTAAGAAATGAAAATATCTAGTAAAAAAATAAGGTGATTTTGAGGCCTTATATCCTATATAATAATGATAATTGGAAAGTGTTTGAATATGATAATTAGATTATTAGATTCTTGCAAGAAGAGGTTGAGTTTTCCTCAAGAAATCAGTCAAAGTACTTGTAGAAGTATGGTGATCAGATTATGTAGCTAAAAAAAATATATATATACCCAAGGCATTGATCATACTTGAGAACATATTTAGTGGTGATGATGTTCTAAGGAAGGAAAAGTCATATTTGTCAACAAATGAAGAATATTATGCCAATGTAGAAGTTGCACCTAGTAAGATCTTAAAGTTGGGTAGAGTATGTACTTATTCAAAAAATGAAGCTTTCATTGAATTATGTGCAAGTTTTGTTGATGTATTTTTATGTAAATATAGTGATCTTAAGGGATTTGACCCAATTCTAGCTCAACACACCATTGAATTATAAGCTAAAACTAAACCAATGAGATAAAGACAAAGGTCTATTAATCCTAAGCTTTAGCCTTTGATGAGAGCTAAGCTTCATAAGCTCATTGAGTCAACTATTATATTTCTAATCAAGCACTCAACTTGGGTGGCAAACCATATTCCTATACATAAAAATAATGGTGAAATTAGACTATATGTCGACTTTCATGACTTGAACAAAGCTTCCCTTAAAGACCACTATCCATTGTCATCTATGGAACACATTTTATAGTGGGTTGTAGGTTTAGAAAGGTTCTCCTTGTTGGATGTCTATAGTGGTTATAATCATATTTTGGTCAAGAAGGAGGACCAATTCAAAACAACCTTCACCACAAAATGGGGGACATTTGCATATAGATATATGCCCTTTGGTTTATCTAATGTTTGAGTAAACTTTCATAGAGACATGGATATGCCATTCTAAATACTTCTTAATAAGTCTATATTGGTCTATTTGGATGATATAACAATGTTTTCAAAGAATGAAAGTGAGTACATGGTTCACCTCAAAAAAGTGTTTGAAAGGTGTAGGCAATTTGGGGTATCCTTAAATCCCAAAAAATGTGTCTTCTCAATTCATGAAGGTAAGCTCCTTGGACATATAGTTTCAAAGCATATTTTATGTATAGATCTTGAAAGAATAGATTAAGTGCTTGTACTTTCCTTGCCAAGCACAAAAGATCTTTGTAAATTTTCTTAGGGGAGATTAATTTTATCAAAAGATACATCTCAAATTTTACCACTTTAGCTAAGCCAATTATATCCATGCTAAATAAGAATCAGAGATTCAACTAGTCTAAGGAAGAAGTAAGGAATCTTGAGGAAATTAAGAAATCCATGGCTAGTGATCCTATGCTCATGAACCCATATTTCTCAAAGGACTTCATTTTGTACACCTATTCTAACATTGACACCATTTTAGGCATTCTTATGAAGCAAAACTATGAGGCCTTAGAAAAGCCAATAGTCTTATTTATTCAAGGCTTGAAAGAATATGAAATAAGGTAATCTTTTATTTAAAATCATATAATTTTAGTCATAATTTATTTGAATAAATTTAGATACTTGTTGTTTAAAAATAAGATACACCTAATGGTTTTCGATCCAAGTATCAAGGAGTTTCTCTTTAACATAGACATAAATGAGAAAAGAGTTGGTTAGATAACAAAGGTAATGGAGTATGATGTGGAGATCAAGGTCAAAAATATGATTAGAGGTAAAGGACTTTGAGATTATCTATTCCAAGACTTATAAGAAGCTAATGAGGTGGTTATGGTGTCAACTAATGAAGAAGTTACAGCTGATCATACCTCACCTTCTAGCTAGTATCATGATTTGGTAAGATATGTTTAAGATGGTATTCATCCCTCTCATATAGCTCCTTCAAAAATAAGATATTTTGTTTTGTTCAAGAAAGATATCAATAATATGTTATTAAGATGCATTAAAACACATCAAATAGAAAAGTTGCTTAAAGAGTTTCATGATTGAAATGGTGGAGGGAATTATTCAACAAGGACTATAGCATATAAGGTCATGAGAGGTGGGTATTATTGTCCAAGCTTATTTGGTGATTGTCATACATGGGTTAGGAAATGCAGACAATGTGTTATGTTTGTAGGAAAGGTAAAATGTGCATCCTTACCTCTGCAACCAATTACAGTGGATTAACCCTTTGTCCAATGGGGATTAGAATTTATTGATCTCATTAACCCCCCTTCACAGTTAGGTCATAAATGGATACTAACTGCCATAGATTACTTCACTAGATGGATAGAAGTAGTGGCATTGATGGAAGCAAATGAGACCAATGTTTTAGTTTTCTATGAAGGTCTGATTACTAAGTTTTGAGTCCTTTAAACCTTATTTATGACAATGTTATGGCATTTGTGGGGTCTAAAATCAGCCAATGGGAAGTTCAACATAGTGTCTTTCTCAAAACTTCATCAAATTGCTACCCACAAGGTAATGGTCTTGTTGAGTCCACAAATTAGAACCCATTAAAGATCATAAGGAGGAATATTGAAGATAATCAGAGGTCATGGCACTCAAGCTAAATCTATCTCTATGGGATGATAGGATCACCTACAAAATATCCATAACCAACTCTCCATACAAGTTGGTGTATGGTAAGGAAGTGAGATTACCTATTTCTCTTGAATTCCCTACTTTAGAACTAATGCATCAACTTAAGTTGTTATAAAATGAATCACTGGAGATTAGTTATGTTGAGATTATAGAACTAAAAGAGAAAAGACATCAGTCCATGCTAGCCATGTAAATCCATCAAGCAAAAGTGAAGAGAGCCTTTGACAAAGGAGCTTCTTCATGAAGTTTCAAAAAAGGAGATTTGGTCCTCAAGTGGGATGAAGACAGAGCTAAGCTAGGAAGGCATACAAATTTTGACTCTCTTTGGAGTGGTCCATACATAATATCTAGCTAAAAATCCCACAATGCCTTCCAACTTATAAGGATGGATGGTGAGGAGCTTCCTATCCTTGTCAATGGAATACACGTAAAACATTTCTACTAAGAATTTGAGCTCCTATACATAGTTTATTGGTTTATTTTCCTCTAAGTGCTACCCTAACACATTTATTTGTTTGATTTTACTTTGTTTAGTTAGTTTCCCTATTTTTTTGTGTTTCCTTCCCTATTTTGGTGGATTTTTTTATATTTGTAAGTCAAAAGGTTTCTTTCAATCATGAATCAAACTTGTCATTATTTATGAGTCCAAGAGTCATGTAGATGGTCTGGATTCTCAAGAATAGTAGGCATGCTTCCCAATTGAATCACCAAATATGTTGCCCAAATTTGGCCCACATAAGAAACTTTTGACAAGATTTGGTTTGAATTTAAGCATGGTCCTGGTTGAGAAGCAATCCAATATGGGGAGGATTATATAACCTTCATGTATATCACTTGTTGTTTATAAGTTTTTGAAACACTTTAAGCAATCTTAAAGTGTGAATTTGATTATTTTTAGGAGTTAGATCATCATGTCAAGCCTTGTAGAAATAAATAGGTCAATCTAGTTGTGCATCTCATAAAATTACTTTGGAGATCAATCAGGGTTAAAGAATTATATGGACATGAATTTATTCATGCTTGAATTATGCTCTACAAATTTTGTGTCTTGATGAGATTGATATTTCAATATATAGGTCTTTAAAGTTAAACAAGTATAATGGGACATGTGAGGGGATGTCAAGATAAATATTTGGTAAGTAACCATTTGGGTTCAAATGATACTAAGTTTAAATTTAGATATGATAGGTGTCAAGATCTCAAGAGCTTGAGTAGAAGATCTATGACATGTGCAAAACAACTTAAGTTAGTGGTTCTAGGCATATCTAATGGCACGTGTTATATCATATTAAAGAGATCAAGTATGAGCATCAAGCCAAAAAGTTAGTATACCTAAGACAATCATAATGAAGATAAGTTTGTAAATCATGGAATCCAAGTCAAGATCCAATGATGAGTGATAATATGACAAAGTTAGTGGGTTTAGTTAGATCAATGGTGCATGTTAAATCATACACCTAAGATCTAATGGTGAATATCAAGTCAAAAACTCAAAGGATCTTGAGATTAAGTGAGGGATTGATAAGTGTCATGTTCATGTCAAGCTAAAATATCAATGATACATGTTTGATCTTATTGATAAAGATCAATGACATGTGTTGATTTATGTAGATAAGATCAATGATGCATAGGATAAGGAGCCCAAATCAAGAGTGAGGTCAACACATGGCATAAGTGCATGAAATAGATGGATTTATTATAGGATCTTAAGGATCAACACAAAATTACTAAGTGTCTTAATATGAGAAGCCTAGATCGAGATCAAGGGCCAATATCAAAAGTCAACACCTTGAGACTTTAAATGGAGATCAAATACAATCAAGGTTAAACTAGAGTAAATATTTCAAAAGGAGGCCATAGAGGTAGACACATTTGTTTTAATGGGTTTGTTGTTAAAGATAACAACATGATTATGACCCTTTTCTCCATTCTTAAATGCCAAATATGAACCAATATGGAGTAATCCATGTAGAACAAGATCAAAATATATTGATCTAGCTGTTGTAACTAATTTGATGCCAAAATTTAGCTTTCAAATGACTTGATCCTATTATTGTAGCCATAAGGATCATCAATGTAGGCTAGAAATAGGTTGAAAGGGATTGATATAGTTGCTATGGTCACCTTCTAAAAGTAATCTTAGGCATTATGATCTTTTCTAATGGTATCAACATCATATGATTGGAAATCTTGGTCATTATGCTCCCTTTTCCATATTTCTATGCATGATCCCCATCTTTCTCATCCCATTATAGTATAAATACAAGCTTCTAATCCTTGAAAAGGATCCATCTCTTTGGCATGACTAGACTTTGCCATGATTTATACTGTAAAAGCTATTTGATACAATAAGAGACTGAATTCTTCCATTTTCAAGCTAAATAAAAGTGTGTTTCATGAGTTCATTGATGTGGTTAAGTGAATATATGTTTTCCTTACTTCTATCTAAGTTTTCTCACCTTCATGAATCATTTTGGTAGTTCTCATAGGTCATTCTAAGGGCATATATAGTTTGTTGGTTAGTTTGGAAGTGGACAACTGCCCTCCCATGTCAGGTCCATATCTAGTTTATGCCTTTTTGTGAGATACTTATATGAGGGTGATTAAAGAGTGAGTGAAGTGATCTTTTGCATTATTGAATGCATACTATAGTGTGTCTTATGCAAGTATAAGGATCAAAATATTTGGTGAATCACCCCCCTTTTTACATGATTTCATAGATTATTGTTAATCTCTCCCCCCTTTCCCAATAAATAATCTAGTTTAGGTTTAGTATAGGTGATAGACCCAAAAGGAAGATGACCTTCTTTGGAGATCTGACCCAAGATTAGGTAACCCTCAACCTAGTGTCATTACCATGTTGGACTAAGTTTGAGCAAGAGGACCTGAACAATCCCCTTCTGAGCTAGAGTACAACATAAGATGCTAACAAGGCCCCATCATTTCCTACACGTAATATGCCATCATGGATGTATTTTAACAAAGTGTGATACTATCAGTCCTAATCTATGCTTGTGGGAGGTGAAATATCAACATAATGGATATGTTAGTTAGTGATAATATAATGATGAAAGTAATCATAATATTTTTAGAAGATACTAAGATAACCAATGTTGATGCTAAACTAATCATCCTCAAAAACTATAGAAGGATCACAAATATACTTAAACTGATCTACATGGCAAGTGTAACCAATGTTGTAATAGCCATGAGTATAATCTGATTATGAAGATGAGTCTGAGTCAACAGACTCTAAATCCAATGTTGAGACTAATTTTGATTTTTTTATGATGTTAAATCTGAAGTTGGTTCAGAAAAGGAACCTAACTTTAATGTTCATTCTTCATCTAATGTTAAGTCTAATGTTAGTTCAAAAAGGAAACCTAACTCTAATGTTGATTCTTCTTCTGCTGTGGCTATATCTATAATTATGTTTTGTTGAATGATTGATATTAGAAAAGTAATGGCCTATGATGACATAATGGGCTCTATAAAAATTGATTCATTTAGGAGGGGTTTAACATAGACTAGTTTGTCTAGGTGAATTTCATCAAAGAGAGAGAACTACTTGAGGGGTGACTCGATAGAAATTATCTTTTCAAAGTGAGACTCCTCAATTAGTATAAAAAGATCAAGAAATAACTTCATAGAGTCTAGTTTGTCAAAGGGATGGGGCTCTTTAAAAGTAGGACAATGGTCGAGGTAATAATTTGTCCAAATGTGGTTATAATTATTAAGAAGTGACTCAACAAAGACTAGATTGTTAGACTAAGACTCATTGACAATAGGTATAATATCAATGGGTGATTAATCATAGGTTGACTCATAAAAATGGGTGTTTCAACAATAACATCATGGTCTTGATTTATAATTGGCTTTAAACTATCAAATTTGAACACATTTTGGTCCTCATAAAATGGCTCTTGAAGAAGTTTTTTCTATTGAGGCTCAAAGATCAACATAAAATTTCTAAAGTGGGTAATAGTTGGTATAGAATGAATAATGGTTTGTGGTTTAATAATAGGATTTCCAAAAATTAGAATATTGAAGAAGGGATAATAAAGACTGGTTCATCTATTTGACATTCCTCAATAATAGGTTCAACAAATATAGGTAATGGGCCTAAAATGGTAATGATGGGGCATTGTAGAGCTTGGTTACTTGCACGATCTAAAGGAGGAGGGCCTAAAATGATAACCTTCATTCATTGTGAAGCTTGGTTGATCACACTATCTGAAGGAGAAAAACCTAAAATGGTAACCTTCATGTGCTATGGAGCTTGATTGCTCACATAAGCTGAAGGGAAAAAACCTAAAATGGTAACCTTCACATGCTATAGAGCTTGATCACTCACACAAGCTGAAGGAGAATAGCCTAAAATGGTAACCTTTAATCATTTCAAAGCTTGATCTCTCACACAAACTAAGGGAGAATAGCTTAAGATGGTAACCTTGAAACATTATGGATCTTGATTGCTTACACAAGCCAAATGAAAATATCCTAAAATGGTTAGATCTTGGTGGCTCATATAATCCAAAAGGGAAGGATAGGAGTGATGGACAAAAATCAGCATGAATTAGATTGGTATTCAACAAATAGGCCTAAAGAGGGTGACATCCTCAAATAAGATGGAGTGCTCATGTCTACCATAAAAAATGTTCTTCCTCATAACTAGGGATGTAAGATACCCAACTACAAGTATACATTTTCATTATGTTTATAATATTTTTCTCTACACTTGCTTAAGATTTGAAAAATGTTTTGTAAATGCTTGACAAGGTGTGTTTTTATTTTCTTCAAACAAGTGACAAGGCAAAAAGTGACTATAATAAAAGGAGGTGGTTTAGTACCACATAATTAGAAGAAATGGTTATGAAATTATTCAATCTTGGTGGGTTTAAATCATCAAATTAGAAGAGGGTATGATGACTTCAAAACCTAAAGTGTAAAATAGTACACCAAACTTAGGCCAAAGATAATTCAATACCATGAAATCTAGAGACTACTTCGACAAGTTACAACTATAAAACTAGAATAAAGTCTTTCTAATGAGGAAGGTAATAATGTGAAATAAGAAGATCAAGACATGAAAACACATAATAAATCCTAAGTATAAAACTAAAACCAAATAGGAAACACAACACTACCACATGGTAATAGGAAGTATAATTATTCTAGGACTTAGAGCATAAGTGAATGACAACATAACCTAAGTCCAAAATGATGATAAAAATATGATAATGATTTTATAAGATGTCCTTCAATTCAAATGGGAAATTGTACCCAAGTTAACTCAAACCAAGTGAAAACGGGAAAAGTGATTAACATGTTGGCTTGGAACTTAGAAAGGTGAGATTATAAATTTAAATTAAAAATTAAGGACTTAGAGATTTTTGAAAAATAATCTAGACTCAAATGGGTAGCATAAGAACATTGTTTAGACAAAGACAAACACAATGTTTCAAATGAGGATTTTAACAAGGCAAAAAGAGTTTTTGATTTGACTAGCTTAATGCCTCCTTGTTTAAATAAAATGATGGATAATAAATTTGTTTGGTTATTACATGTTTTATTTTCAAACAAGTTTTAGAATCAAATAAGACCAAGTAAAAGATAAAAAGACCAAATACAAGTAAATCATCCAAAGCCCTAAAATTGACAAGGTTGCATCATATCATTGAATTACATCTATATACATGCTCTTGGGAGGATATTAAGTGTTAATCCAAAAATAAAAGTGCATGAAGTAGTAGGGTTTTTACACCCCTTCTCCCAAGATATTGTAGAGTGATATGAAACTTTAGGCTACTTGCCCTGCATCAACAATATGTTTGCAGCAAATGAGATTATTATAAAAATTAAATTTTTGACCATCTATATGGTCCCAAATGTGGTTAACACTAGAGATACCTCATGTCAATTGATTTCATACTAGATAAATTACTATGCAAGGGTCTATTATTTTTCATAGTGATTCCATCCATGTACTTCTTAGTGGAATCCCTTAGTTAGCTAGACTTGACTCAGGTATTCATTATAATTGGCAAGGTTAGTCATTCAACCCCATGGTAATTAAATTAAACATGCCCTAATTTATATACCCCACTATGGAGTGTGGTTAAAATGATGTCAAGAGATGAATTACTAAGTCAATTCTTCCCTAAAGAACTCATGAGGGGCTATGAACTCCCTCTCACAAGCCAAGTTGCATAAAATAAATGACCAAGTGAAAAGAATTTAAAGGTTGTGTTTAGATCACCCAAACCATATAGATTTGAGGAGAGCCCCAATAATTTTCTTTTCATGCCTTGGATAAGGCACAAATTACAAGGAAGAAGCACTTTTGGTCACCCAAGATCCCTAAAAGGGATGGGGGAGAGCATATATGCATTCTTCATTTTGTACAAAAAACAAATAAGTATAAAAGATATAGCATAAAATAATTATTTAATTTAATGCACCAAATGGAAGTGTTTGTGAAATTATTGGCCCCTTGGCCTTAGTTGTAAACTTGAAATTTTTTCACAAAATAACTTAACACAAAAACATCTAGATTCCTTTTAAACACCAAAGGGGAATTTCAAGACTTAACCATATTCATATTGAACACTTTATCAAGCTTGTATCCTATAAATGTTAGAAGGTTTATGTCTTCCTTGAAGCACAATTAGAAAATGAGAAAGCAAGATTTGAAAACTACTCTTAGGTTTTTCTATTTTTATTACATAGAGATTGATGTCAATCCATAATGACTGAAGCTAGTTACAATAAAACTAATGGTGGTTATAACAAAACTGATGCCAATAAATAAAAATTGATGCTAGTTACCTATGAACCCATAGGAAAAATCATATTAAAAAAAAAAAAAAAAACATTTGTTAGCCCAAATAAGTATAAAAACTCTAGAAAACTTACAACAAAATGGTTAGACAGAGAGCATGCAAGTTCTAAAATCACAAATAATAGCCTAAAACTTTCAAGGAAACTTTTTAAAAAAAAAATTCTATCATGTTATACCCTACACAAGAATTGATACCAGTTAGGATAGGATTGATGCCAGTTATAGAAAATTGATATCGATCATTGTGTAAATTATATGTCAATAAAAGCATAAAAACATGAGAAAAATAATAATAAAACTTTATCTTTGGAGATTTTAAAGCACTTTTTATCAAATCTAAGAATGCCAAGTTGGTCTCCTTACTTTTATGGGGTACATGATCCCACTGAGCATGCCAAGATGTTTATATGGAATCCAAAGTGAGTTAGATCAAGTATTAGTCAAGAAAACTCAAAGAATGCATAAAGAACATAACTAACTAAGTCAACTCCTTCAATGGGGTGTGAAAAAGAAAATTAAGAACTATTTAAAGAATTAATATACATCAAACCTTCCCAAGAGCATCCCACCTCCAAATGTGGCTCAAAATGTAATTTTCCCCTTGATTTGGTGCTCAAGTATTTGTCAATGATGAAGGACAATTCTCATCCATCATCTCAAGTGAACTAATAAAAATAGGCTCATGATATTGATCAAATATATGCCTATAGTGAAGCTATCCTATTGAAAATTAGGTATAATAACATTACACAAAGATGGCTTGTGGGGAGAATTTTGCATAATAAGTTTAAACCAAAAGAGCTTGAAAATAGTGGTATTGGCCCTCTTTTTTATACATTTTTAGAATTGATCAAAATCAACCATGATCATCCATCTTAAGATCAAGATGTGTGGCCATGAATTAATTCAATTTTGTAATCTTAAATAATAAATACCCTCATAAATATCTGGAAGGAAGGGGTATTAAAGAGGCATGGGAGGCATTAAACCAAATATTTGTTCTATTTATGGCTTATAGATGCCACCCCACAAATGATGTCACCTAATGATGCAGATATTAGAAATAAATTTCCAATTAATAAATATTTAATAACTTTCATGGATATTCCACTTAAGATCTTGATTTGGATTACTTTTCCTAAGTGAGATTAATTAATTTTTATGCATTTTTTTGGAAATTGGTTGGTTACTTAATCAAGCTAGTCAAAATGTTAAGTTACTGGGTCATAATTTGGTTGGAGTATAATTATAAAAATATGTCATTTAAATACAAACCAATACCCCATTTATTACATTGTCAATATGAAATAACACATGCATGTGTCATGTGCTTCCGAATTAGAAAAATTCAATGGTTCAGGGTGTTAAACTATGTTTTTACCATTTTGACTTGAAATGATTTGATAAAAGTTAATAATCACATAAAATGCATTGCCCCATTTACGAATACATTAACCTAAATTTTAACTTGTATATTACAAACTCAAACCATTTAATGCATTTAAGTGATTTTGACCCAAATTGTACGTTTGAGTGAATTTCGAGTAAGATTGACAATTTCAAAATAATGGTGTCAGGGATTATATGTCTACATTGACTAATTAAATAAGTAATGACATGCATATGATGTGTCCATGGTCAACCAAGGAGCATGTTATAATATAATTGAAGATTAAGAACCATAAGCTTAGTGTGAATTCTCTTGGGTCCAATAGTAAGTGGGAACCAAATGCTAACAAGTGGTTTTTGGTTGGTTTTATAAAATCATCTACATGTGAGGCATATTTTTTTGAGATTTTATTTGGTATATCCTATTTGTTGAATTAACCAAAGAGAGGTGACATTGGTATCTAATATTTCATATACTATAACTTTTTAAATTAGGGTACTGTTGATTCTAATTTTGATAAAAAGAGGTGGATCATATGATCAAAAGTGAATATCATCATTAATCATATCTTCTTTAAGAAATTATATGGAAGGATTTATGGATGAGGAGACTATTTTTATTGTATGAACTTATATAAGTGGAAGATCATTAGAAAGGATTTTTGAATCATTAGATTATAGTTCTTCAATGTTTTATAATTGTTGAATAATGAATTTATGATGGTAAGGAGAAGCTTGAACTAATTTCATCATGGAAATTTTGTAAGGTAATGAGTTAATTTCTTCCAAAAAATTCCAATGTGATTTAGAGGATGAAGAACAAACATGAGGCTTGTGAGGAATTAATTTTTTTTTGTAGGTATAAGTGAACAAGATTGGGGTTCTAGTTATAGAATTGGTTCATTATTTGGTTTAGAATTTGTGGGTATAATATTTTTGGTATCTTTAAGTAATTGTTCATCTATATAATATTTCTTAGGTTTAGTGACATGATCCTTGTGAACGGGTTTACATCTATAGTTGACATTATCTACATTCACATACTAATAGTTGGTATAATATTGGTCATAATTGGCATCAGTTACACATATATTATCATTTGAATGTTGTGTTTGAGAAGCATAAGAGTATTTTTGAGGTTTTGGATATATGGTTTTAGTAACATGTTTCTTTTGAGAAACTTTAATATAATCATGATGATGTAATTTGATCATAGCATCATGGTCAAATGTGTCACCTAACATTAAGGAAACCATAAATTTGATAATCCCACAAAATGTTTCATGAGAATGAAAAATATTATCATGGAAACAACATAATTTATTAGGATTATACCATGATGAGGAGGCATTATTATTATAGGTGAAGGGTTTAGATCAAGCTAATAACTGCTTCATTTTTGGTATTATTAATGGTGAGTAGGAAGTAATTTGATTTTCTATTTTTCGTAATCCTATTTTAATTTGAGGATTAGTACTTGTATTTATTTTTGTCACTTATATTTTCACCCTTTTAGGATATTTCTCAGCTATCCTCATCCAAGTGGCACAATTTAAACACCTCTAGGCTTGTGGGTAGCATATGAATGAGGTGAATCTCTAGATAGGGCTAGCTTCCTTGATGTACCACTTTAGATCACTACTACACCTAAATTTTATGAGGGAAAAAAGAGAGAGAAAATTGAAATAAAACTATTATAAGGGAGGTCATACATCAAACAATTTGATGACTTCTAACCAACTACATGTTACACATGAGAACAAAGGACTAACCAAACATAAACTTTCTCAATTAAAATCTTCTCACATCAATGTTTCATTATGAGGTTATGGATGAATGTTTAGGCTAGGAGGAATATAAAAGAGGCCTTAAATGGAACTAGTGAATAGGATAACTCACTTGACCTTGAAATTTTCTATAACACTTCACATGACCTGCAAGAAGAAGCTACAAATAGGTGAGAGAATGAGATAACATGCTAAGGAATCCATAGTCTTCACTAGGTAAGATCCATAATTTAAGTAGAAATACTATGAATAGTTATGAAAGAGGTAAAAATTAGTAATATTATTGATAAAAAGGTATGAAAATGAGCATGGATTCACCATACTTAGGTGGAATATAGTTTACAAAGGCCAAAATGGCTAGTTCTTATAGAACTTGAGAGAGAGAGAGAGAGGAGAAGAAAGAAGTACAAAGGGAAAAAGGAAAATTATAAATATAATAAAATAGGTTACATATTCATGATAAGGATATGTGAAATATACCATGTAATGTTAGGAAGTACAAGTGTCCATACAAAGTATGAAACTCTAAGAAAGTGTCATGAAATTTCTTGTGTTGGCTCAAAACATTGACTTCATGATTTATCCCTATTTAAACATCTCAAAAATAAATATGGATAGGTATTATGATTTTAATTATATGGAAGGATTTTATACATACCTTTCCATGCATTGGTTGTAGTCTTGGTCATCTAGAAACTTCTAGAAGTGAGCCATCACCATCTGTAGTCTAAGAAACTCCCTTTTCTATCACTCCTCACACTTGGCCTCAAAATTGGAATAATTTTATAATTAAAATTCATGGTATGGATTTTATGACACTTTTAAAGAGTCTAAATGGACTTAGAGGCATAAAGCACACCTTAAAATTAGCTTACTTAAAGTTTTCCACCCTTCTCACTAGCTTGGTCACTATGCCAGTTTTGACTAGCTAAGATGAGAGTTATTATTAAGGAATTTATGAGGTATTATGAGTAATTAATTTTAAATGGGTAGTTATATTAATTACTAATATTCCCTTCCATGTGATTTTCATCTCTTTAGACCTTTTGGACCTTGCATAACACATAAAATAGTAGAAAAATACCATGTTTTGTACTCCATCCATATAATTCTATAAAAATAAAAAGGATGATAAGGATAATGAAATAGTCCTATACAATTTTAAATCACTTTCATGGCCAAAATATTTCACTTGAATATCCCTCTAGCCTCATTTTCCCAATCAGGCCCTTATCCAAGGTTTTGTCAGGGTTTTGAGTATTTTCTGTTCTTAAGTTTTGTTCATTGAGATGGAATGTTATAAATGAAAAAAAAATATCAAAATAATTATTTTTATGACCCATAATAACACCTATAAACCTATTTTATCTCCATGAAAATCATAAAAAGAGATATGAGCTTCTAGAGTTGCCCTATCGAGTTTGACTCTCCATTTCTTTTAAGCCTAATGTTGTCTCTGAGCTTAAAATGACTTACTCATGTTTCCTCTAAAATTTTTAAGATTTATAACACCTATAATTACCCTATAAAAATGACACAATACATTTTATTGATCCTATAAGGCTATAAGTGTGAATGACTCCTCATTTGGACACTAGGTCTAAACCTTGCTTAACATGCATGAGTTTTCTTAAAGACAAAAATGACTTTATAATGGATTAATCTATAATTTTTAGGATTTATAGAACCTAATTTAACCATATTAACATTTTTAAATCCATTTTATTTTTCATTTAAGTTATAAATGAATCTGACTTTTCAGTTGGGCTTTAGGCCTCACCATGCTCAATAACCCTGTCTACAACTTTTATAGGTTTAGACCTCCAATATGGGATTATTAATTATATTAAAGGTGTTTTTAAAATTCATACACATATATGAAATTCTCAATCAGTCCCTATTTTACCTTTTTACCTTCCTTTCCTAGTATTGCAGGGTTTATGCATAAGGGGAGTGCCCTCTATCTGAGATAAAATAGAGAGAACTTACCTTATTTTTCAAGATTAAAAAAGTATTATAGGATATTAACCAAGTTATTAGTACATTATACACCAAAAATTATCTTCTGATCATGTCATTAGGCTTCCTAATACCTTATATTTCCAAGATAGATTCCTAGAAAAGGCAGAATGTGCAGGGGCTTTAGAAAGTAGATTATGCCTTGTTCACTTAGAGTTACTTATCTATTATATATCCATAATGAAATATACATGATAATATAATTACCATAATTAATTTATTTCAATCCTCACTTATCCCTCCAACCTATCATATACCTCTCACATACCTTGACTCAGTCTAGACTGAGTATAATTTCTTGACTATGTTCTACCTTAGGATGTTGTACATGTAGGTTACCCTAAATAAATTAGCATCAAATACAATTTTTTAAACCCACTTAAGTCCATTTTAATCCTTTTTTTTCTTTTTTTCATTCATTTTACTAATCCCTATACACTATCAACACTGAAAGGTGCTTTTTCCTACTTACTACTTGTAACAGTCAACAGTAGTTGACTTTCTTGAAGCAAAAGGCTTGTAGATTAGAATTATCATTTGAAAGTCATGCCATATGTTATTTTTTATTCCTATGATCACTTTATGAGTCATATTAACAATTTTTTTACCTTCATGCCTAAATCTTTGTTAAATACTATATACATCTACAGTTAGCTGTAGGTGTGCATTCTCGAATAGTGGGACACTTGTAGGTGTATTTTGAGGATAAAACCCTAAATATCAATGTTGTCTTAATGATATGTATTTTAATTCAAAATTACATTAAAATCATGATAACATGTCTTACTATCATCTTGAAGTGTTAAGATCACTTGTACCTTCAAAACTTGTAGATACTACTTCTTGGATTTAGTGCATAAAAGCACAACTTTGGGATTCTAAAATATTAATCTCCATTGATCATATGCCCCTAAAAGTTTGTAAAGTCATGGTAATATGTAGTTAATGTAATATTTGGTCATAAATAGGAATAAAATGAAGTGTAAACCTTTTTACAAAATATAAACAAAACATCAAGGAACTCTATTTTGCACTTTTAGGGATTATGTCCCAAAATTCAGTCTCTTCCTACTAGAAGGTGATCTTCAACTTTTCCTAGCCATATATCACTTAAAATATGCATGTTAGGATACATTAAACATTTTAGGTCGTTAGGATGAGTTTCACCTCTTGTTTAATCTTCATATACAAGTACCTCTATTCTTTGTCAAGCCACCTATAGGTGGACAATATCATGCATACAGGCAATGAGTGGTAATGCAAGTAGTATGAAATATATACATGATTATGGTTAAATTTAATCCCTCTAAAAGTTTTTAAATTCAATATAGGACTCCAAAATATTTTTATAAACTATCAAAGCTTCTCCCTCCATCATGACATCATCTTGAGAGATTTTAGGTGCACTATGGGCAACATATAGATAGTGAGTATGAAATAAGAGCAATGCACTAAAGATTTTGCCTTCATCATCAATTGGATTATCCTCAGTGTGTTCAAATTAAAACATAAATCAAAACTTGAAACAAGATCCCACAATCAATTTTAACATTTGGGCTCTTCAAACACCATGGTTATAGTCATGAAATAAGTAGAAAGTTGGTTGTACATGCCAATGTGACTGTGTTTCTTACATATGATTGCAAACTATGAGGATTTATTTAAAAAATTGATATTAAAATATGAGGGTAAAAATATGACATTAGATACATGGTGATGAACTTATCTACACCCTTTGAAACCATTATCAAAGTTTAGAGATTCTGTAGAAGGTGAAAATTTGCTTGCAACATAGAATGGTGATTCTCCTTCAACTTGAGATAATTGGATTATCCAAACACATTTAAAATTGAAAAAAAGCATATGTATCATCATATAATTAATATAACATTATCTATATTCAACCTTAGTAACTTGATTGTATGGACTTCTCCAAACCAAAGCAAAACCTATAAGGTACACAAATCAACAAGTAGAAAAACACTGTCAACTTATTAGGGATGATTAATAAATAAAAATTTACAAATAATTGAAAAATTGTTATGAAATGTATATATATAATTTTAATTTCACCTCCAAAATTAATTTGACCTAAAACTTCTTTAACTATTTTTACCAAGCACAAACATGCTGACTAGTTTTGTGTGTCTAAAATGGTAAAAAAGGAGCAGAATAATTTTAGCTTAATTTTGACACTTAAAAAGCATTTCAGTCATGTAATTAAGTTAAAATAATTTGGAGATACATTCCATGGACTTCTCCCATGTGTCACCTTCCCCCATGGGCCATAAAAGTTCCAAACTCTTCTTTTTTCCTAAGAAAACTAATCTTTCTTTTGAAGAACCTATCACTTTTAGTTATGAACAATTGATTAAGGTATAATAGGACACATGGAACATGACATAATCCTTTTTACACATTAAAACTTCCCAAGGAGGCCATAAAACTCATTTAATACTCTTTTATGACCTTTAAGATGAATCAAAATGATATATTGACCAATTAGACTAAGACCAAGGCTAAAATGACATGAAAGCACACTAAATGACCTATAATACACCTTATGTATAAATATTAAACTCCATATAAACCTCTAAAAACTAATTTTTTACCTATAGGGGTCCCAATTTGACCTCTAGGGTCAAATTTGATCAACATTTATATTAGTTGAAGTTTGGAAAGATTCTTTGATTGAGCTATGGGTTGGCTCAAATTATTTCATAAGGAAGTCTTATCTTTTAGCTTGATCAAATGCTTCATTTAGAATTTATGGAGAAAAATTTCAAACCTTATATTAAAGATAAGGTGTTAAAGTAATGATAAATAATTTAAAAAGGTTATCATTGTTCATGTTGTGATCTAATTTATAAGCTAATGATTTTCATCTTTAATGAAATAATGGGTAGATTCTAAGGGTAATTGCCTAGCATTGATAAAATGACTAATACAGTTTTTCTGGAGATCATTTTGTTGAATTTAATTAACTAAAATATTGACCAAATCCTTTATTTTTGATATAGAATGTTGAGGGAGTTGATTATACCATTATAAAACATCTTATGCAAATGTTTTAACTGATAGTTTAGTAGTAGTGAAAGTATTAGTTTGGACCAATTCTTTGTATATATTACTAAATGATTTAAGGAAAAATCCATGGTCTTTAGTTCCATTGTATTTAATGGTTGGAGATATATTTATAATATCAATGGATACATTACAAGGAGATAAAGGTTTATTTTTAATATTTTGAAGCATATTGTTATGCATTGAGGATAGATATTTCCATTGCAATATCTAAGAGGAGGAGGAATAAATTTTTTGTTATTTTGAGTCATGATAAGAGGAGATTGTGTTGACCAAATTTGACCCCAAGTTAAATTGGTCATCCCCTCCAAATCCAAACTTTCATGTGGTACTTTCATGTTCATGTTATGATTTATATGGCCCTTAGAAGTCTTCATTTAACCTTGTTAGCATTATTTAAGGTTAGTTTGAAGAAGTTAAGGTAATGTCATGTTTTGGTCATATAGTGATCTAGACATATAAAGGAGTGATAAAGAATGGTAAAGTTGTGTCATAAGTTATTAGGGGTTTATTTAATGTCATTTTATGTCTTAAACATCTTCTAACAACATTTCATGAAGTTTTGGAATGTCTATGATTTATTTGTGGTCTTAGAGGTGGTAAATATGCATGAAAATGTGAATTTGGCTAACATTTATGTATGTAAAAAGTACCCAAAGAGATAAATCCATATAATATCCATTAAAAATATCTTGGAGTGGTTACAAAACTGTCACACCTGTCAAATAATTAAAACAAAGTCAAAATCTTGCATTTCAATGCCATCTTAAGGAGATAAAGAAGTTATACAAACTTTTGGAAGTCAATTGTAAGTGAAAAGACTTAAAGAGTGTCTTTTGAGATTTTACATGTTAGGAATAAGATTCAAATGAAGTTTGAACTCCCATAGTTGCATAAAACCACTTCTCTCTTCTATCGCTCCATTCATAAGATAGTGAAGGCCAAATTCAATCACATGGTATAGGCCATATAGGTTGATTTGGGGGCTAATATATTGAAAAAAAAATTGGGACCCCTATGGGACTCAAATTTTTATCATTGGTAATTAGATTGGTTTCCTTAGCTCTGTACAAAAAATTTAAGAACCTAGACTACTTTTTAAAGCCTTAAATCCTCATAGGTTGCGTTTGGTGTAGATATAGTGAAAAGTTTGAGACAATGGATGATTAAAACCATTTGAAGTGAGTTATAAAACATCTTTAGATGATTTATACACATTAATTCATCATGGTGGCACGTGTGGATGGTATTTTGGCAAGCAAAGTGTCTCTTGTGCATTATCTACAAATGGCTGGCAATTTTTTTGCATTTTTATGTTCAAGTGGTTTTATTCATTTGAATTATTATTAATGGTATTATAATATCCTTTCCATACATTCATGGATTCTTGACCAAATATATATTCCATACAAGTCTTAATAATGGTCACTTCATTCACCATTTTGGACTATGTTTTGTGTGTTCATGCATAACAGGTTAATTTAAAAGGTTTGATTATGCATTATCATGAGATTTGAGAGATGTGTTTATTAATAAATCATGATTTATAAAATTTAAGGCATGATATCCATAGTATTCACATTCATGTTTACATTTTTCAACTTCTAAAGCATACGTTGCAGACCTATAGGTCTATAACTTCAATGAAAGTTCAATTTTGATAGTGTTTCATAAATTTTATACCTAGATATGAAAACATTATGGTGATGTTAAAGTTGGAAAAGGTCAGTGGACCAATGGAGATGTTAGACAAAATTATTACCTAGTTAATATTAGATTTTTAAGTCTGCTTAACATTAATTGTCAACCTAGGGTACGCAGGCTTTTCAAAGATGTCAACACTATATATGCATTATTGATTCATAGGCTAACTTAATTTCTAGTTGTAGTACAATAAACTTATACTAATTTCACCATATAGATATATAGGAAATTATTATAATAGAATGCATAAATTTTTCACACTTATGAGTCACACATGCATCACACTTTATATAATCAAACTAGTAATGAAATCAACTCACACAACACACTTTAATCTAAAAAGACTTAAGATCTTCACTGTAACTCCTTCTAAGGGGTCCCTCCTCATTTATAAATGAGTTCCAATCCTTCTCTGAGAGACTTACAAAATATTTTTATACAATCAACCTTTTCATTACTTAGATCTAAATTATAATATTCTAAAAATCATAATGCAATTAATTTCTACAATTTTCTCCTCCCTAATCTAATCTATGTTCTACAATTAATACATAAGGTAGTTTATTATTTATAACCAAAAAAACTAAAATAAGAAAGGTAAAAATACTTTGCAACTAACCCAGTCAACCTTTAGGTGGTTAGTAACTTAAAATTACTTGTTTTTAGGTCTGATTGGGTAAAAGACAATATATGTTACTTTGTTTTTGTGATTCTTTCTCTCCTTTCCATTGTCCTTATCTTATTCATCCTTTGGTAGCACATCCAAGTTTCTTTTCATGTCAGGGGTCCATACAACTGTTATGAATCATCCTCTTCAATCATTTACTTTATTTCTAAGACAGCTGGATGTGCCCTTAAAAGCCAATTACTTATTATCATAGCAATAGTTTGTTATGTGTAGTGGCTATGGGCTCCTGTAGGTGTAAGCCTATAGTTGTTATGGGAAACCTATAGGTGAAATCTTATAGTTGCTATAGACAACCTATAGGTGAAAACTTATAGTTTCTATAGACAACCTTTAGGTGGAAAGCTTGCAACTTGGTAGTTACTATGGTCTAGAAACCCCTTTTGTTGTGGGCTTCTCTATAAGTGTTGTGACCAAGTAATATTCCAAAAATATTATTCTACCCTTCAAATGTCTATTGAAAAAGGTTACATAAGTATAATCTAATCAAATAAAAAGCATCATTAATCCATAAATAACATATATATATATATATATATATATATATATATATATATTAATGCACACATAATCATTAATTCATTCATTCATTTACACAAGTCATGGATAGTTATAGGGATTCATATAGGAAAAATATATATAACTAGGTATGGATGAGGCTATAAATAGAATAATTAGTGGCCTCATCACACCCCCTACTTAACCTCTTGCTTGTCCTCGAGCAAGCATTCTCTACATTTGAGTCCACAACATTTCCTAAAATTTAAGGGATCAATACAACCATCTTGTCAAAGATATAAAAGCATCATCTATACTTCTCCACCTTTTTTTTATACTTCTCTTTCAGTTGACACATTTCCCTCCTAATCAAGAATTAGGAAAAAAAACATGGATAGATGAAACATCAAACCCAACCATCTTATCCTCCTTTTCCTAGCATCTCAATGTACACATATACTTTATGTAATACCTCTTTAAGGTTATAAGGGGAATAAGGATCTTTTATTTTAAAGGCATCTGAAAGCTCTACCCATCTATGAAAATAGGAAATAAAAACTTGTTTTCCATATCCCTCCATGAGGTTCAAGTATTGGTTCTGAACCTTTACTTATTTATTTATTACCCATGCTTGTGGAGTTTATACATTTATAAAAGTGATCTATTCATTTATTATAGCTTCTAAATCTATAGATTCACCCCTAATCATTAAGCTAGCTTCTTTTTCTTTCTCTTGATAGTCCTCAACCTATTTTTTCTTCTTGTTTCATGGAGGATGTATGAGGTAAAGGCATTTAATTAGACATCCCCTAGGTATATATTGATATTCCAATTTGTGCCATGTGGCATATCATACTGATGCATGTAAAACTTACTCAATTATGTCTAAAATCAAGATCAACATGCCTATAGACCTCAAAGAAAGACTTAGGATCACATACCATGTAGGACTAATCACTATATATCCTATCATATTTGAATCTGAGCCACCTTTCCTATAAGTATATAATATATACCCTAAAGGGTGATCTACATTCTATTAACATCTCAGTGGTCTCATGCATCTTAGTGATCCTCTCTTTCAAATAAGTGATCTTAGTCTCAACATTTTCTAGGATTTCCTTTAAATATTCCTATTACCCCCTTGATTTAACATATACTTTAAACCTTTATATCAAATGTTTATGATAAGTTTCATAATCACTAAAATTTCCATCAAGAAAACTCAAAAGGTCATCAGTTTTACCTATTGGCCTAGCAACTAAGAGGTCTACATCAATCACTTCTTCTACTACAGTTACTTTTGCAGTGGTCTCTATAGGAAAAAATCTATTTTGGAATGGTTCCAAATCTAGAGCATTATCCATTGTAATTTACTTTTGGGTTACACTAATGCCATCCATAGATAAGGTGGATGAAGCTGGTACAAGCACTTTTAAGGGAGTTATCACAGGCTCCTCCAATGTTCTTTCCTTGCTTGACTCTTCTTCTATAGATGGCTCTATAAATTATGCTACCCTCAAAAGTATTTCTAGGCTTCTTTTATCTTTGAACTTTGTTATTTTATTCCTCAACCTATATATCTCTTCCATGGCTTGTTCTAAAGTTTGGAACTCCTAGTCATGAGAAATTGTGTCTTACTCTATTACTTCTTCCATGGTCCTTTATTCAAGTAATTATTCTTCTTTTACAGGCTGATCTGACATTCTTAGTTTTTTTGTATACCTTATTTATTTTATTACATCCATGTCTTCCTATATAAATCTATGTTTCTTAGGTGATTGTACTTCCTCTTCCTTTGCAGACTCTTCTTTAGTAGACCACTTTGCTATCTCAAACCCATCAAAGGTCTTACAAATTTTGGGATCCTTCTTATTCCCTTCATCCTCAATAATGTTTATAGGTGAGGATTCTAGGGTTTTCTTTTGTATTTTAATTCTATGAGACCTCCTAGGAGGAGGTCTCTTTCTCTTTGATGCAGAGGGATTCTTCCTTTTAGTCTTCTTTTTCTTTTTAGGAGGGGGAGCTATTGAAACCTACTCTTATGCAATTGATGATGGAAGAACTTCTTCTCTTTTTGAAGGATCCATGGTGGAAGAATAGAATTTTTGTGATGAAATAGTTATAACAATAAGATAAGGACTATTCTACCCAATTTGTTTTGTTGGACTTTCCTCCTCCATGTCCTCAGAAGGTAGCACTATTTTTCTTCATCTTCTCTTGTCCCTAGAAACTATAGGTAAAATTTTAGTGGCTACAAGTTGACTAGTTATACTAGTGCCCATAGTATCCTCTTGTGCTATTTTTTGGCCCTATCCCTTGGAAGATTCTCCCTCATTGTTTTCATCCTATTGCTAAGATTCCCCAGTCCTTAGAGCTAAAAACTATTCCCAGGTAATGTCCGATCTAGTATTTATTATTCCTTATTTAACCAGCAACCAAATCAAACAATAATGAGACAAGGATTTCTCTATGCCCCTTTGGTATTCTTTAGACATTTTATTTAGGATATTCCATAAGTGGTTTGGGACATTAATATTCCTACCATGCCTTAAATGATTCAAAAAATTGAATAAGAGAGTATAGATCAAAGAGTACCTTCCTTCACATGTTAGATATTTGATGATATATGAGTCCAATTCTCTCCAAGTTGGGGGTAGACTTAGTTTCTCTAAACCTTCATTATTTAACACTAGTATTTCATTATCTTGATAGAACTATTATTTAGTTAGTTGGCCATCAAGTTTCTCTTCCCAATTTTCTCCTGTTCTTGGCAACCTAATAACCTATCTTACTAGTTCTTCTGTAATTGAAAATGTGATGCCAAATATTGTCACCTATTCTCCTATAAAATACCTTAAAAATTATTTAGTGAGAGGTTCTAAAAAATGTTATAGTTTTTTAAAATAGGTAGCCCATCCAACCCTGCTGAAAATGGCCTAGCTATTTGGGTCTCGTTACAACTACCTATGGTCTGACAGTTCCCTTCTCACTATTGAACCTCCCATTCTAGCTATTTTATCTTCTAGTCAAATTTTTCAAATAGATATTTTTTCAAAACACCCAATTTTACCTTAAAATTTCTACCTATAGCAAATCAACTTTCTTCAATAATGGTAGTTTTAGTTATAGGTTTTAGTAATGTCTTGCTTAGGTCTTTATTTAAATGATCTATGATCTCAAAGTGGGAAATAATAAAATTGATTATTTTCACCTATTGAATATTGATGCAGTTATGGTATAATCATGGGCTTTCAATCCACACTCATAAATTATCCTAAAGTGCTTATAATTGATTGTCCACATCATTCTTATCATCCCCCCACATGAAGTGTCACTTGTCTCCAAGTGATATGGTATGTGTAGGATGAAAAGATATATGATGGGGTCATTATGAAGGTGTGAGTGGTGATTTAACATAGCTCATAACAAGACTCGATGAATTATTAGATATGATTTTTAATATAATGCATGTTATATTAAAAAATAAAGTACTTTTCTATGATTAAAAGATACACTGTACCTTTATAACCATTTTTTCATAGGGTTACAACATAAGAAATCTACGTGTGAGTGTTTATCAGAATGGAATCTTAGTTTATTATTTTATCATGCAATTATTACCCTAATATTCATGATTGTGTTAAATTATTACCCTTAGGTAATTATGTGATCATAGTATCCTATCCTTCAAATATTCCCTTAATAACTTGTATGCAATCATGATGACCTACAAAAGATTGGAGTAGTGGTCTTGTAATGGTATGAGAAACTATTTCCATCCTTCCATAAGGCGGTTGATATAGATCTTGTTTGTTATCCAAGTCAAGTCATTTATTAACATGGAGGAGGGTGGGTGATGGCATTTGTTACACTTGATCTCCTCTGTATAAGATTACTGATGGCTTATTTCTCTTTTGTCTTACTCCTAGTGAATGATGATGTTTGTTGATGAAATATTTATTTAGTGAACTTTTTAATTTAAAAATCAGTTGGTTTATCAAACTTGGGATCTATACTCTAGAAAAGATCCTAGATCTCTCTTATTTACATAGTGAAATTATTTTCCATGAAGTGACTAGATGTTGAGAATGCTTATTTTGTATCCCTAGAGCCATAAATTCTAGTCTACAACACTCTAAATGGAGATTGAAAGTATATGTCTTTATTGTAGCACTTAATTTATTATTTATGGATATGGTTATTCCATATCAATGCTTGAATTTTCTACTCTAATCTTCCTTCACTCCTCTAGCTTGTCTAGTGTCTTCCATGAATTTATAATAACTCATAGCCAAAGCCATAGCTCATAGTTTATGAGGAATTAACCTGCATCTACTAGAGAGGTATATATAGGGGTTAGGATGTACCTACAACAACTATAGGTTGAGTTTATAGCTACTACAAAGTTATACCTAGTAGTGATGAAGGTGTCTGCAACAACTTCAAAATAGCTTGTAGCAATTAGAGGAATTCATTCGTTAACAAAGGTGCCTATAGTAATGGTGAGGGTACCTATAACATTTATGAAGATGCCCTTATTACGTCTAGGGGTACCATTAACCCCCATTTTTTAGATTTGTTTCTTACCCATAAAAAATATAAGTTGAACTCGTAGCTATTGGAGATTGAGGCTAAAAGCAACTGGAAGAAAAGATGTGTTATAGGAAGATGAGCAATTTTGCTCAAAATGATTTTATATTATCCATTTTAAGTTTTTATCCCAAAATAGACAACAAGTTGATTTTCTATTTATACCCTTTTTTATAGTATTAGGTCGCCATCAAGCTAGTTTTCTCTCCAAAACCTACTAATAATGCCCAAAATGGTTTTCAATGTTGGATTTTTTTATGATTCTAACTATTGCCTATAGTAGAATGTTTATTTTGGGTCCTTGCCATGTTAGCTATAAGTTTGACTGATCAAGGACTATGTAAAGATCTCATTATTCATATTAGAGGAGGGATAGAATGTCATCCTCTCCTTTTTCATCTGTGTTGGTTGGTTCTCCCTGTGGCTAATGAGAAATCATGTTGATCCAACACATTATTAAATCCATTCTATAATTTCTTGTGTACTTTCTTGGTAAATTCTTCCTAAGTGAGTGGCTTTTTGTATAATTTTAGCTTGTGGTCATTGACTAGTAGATAGAATCTTATCAGATCAATGGTCTAGATTTTCACTACTTCATTGTCATGAACATGCTCAATCTCAAATGGACCAAACCATCTAGTCTAGAGTTTGCCCTTGTGATTCTTGTATTTTTAATAAAAAAGAAAGTCTCAATATCCTACATTGAATTGTTTGATCTTAATATACCTATCATGTCATCCAATCTAATATTATTATATAAGTTATGTTTTTATAGTACCTATTGTCTATATTCATCTAAGGCATTAAGTTGTATAAGCCTTTCTTTTTGGGCTTCAGATATATCCATCCCAAGTTCTAATGTTATTCATAGGGTCTTGTGCTCAAATTCAATTGGTAACATAGGTTTCTTCCCATAGAAAAACTCATATGGGGTGAATCCTGTAATGGTTTTCCACATGATTATGTATGCCTAAATAGATTCAAGAAGTCTATCCTCCAAATCCTTATGGGACATACTAAAAGTCTTGGTAAAAATATTTTATAACTCCTTATTGGGGACTTATACATATCTATTGGACTGTGGATGATATGGAGTTTATTCATTATGCCTAATCTCATATTGTTGGACCAGGGTGGTAATTAAACTAGTAGTAAGTTATGGTCTTTGATTAGTGACTATCTCTTATGGCAAACCATATCTTATGAATATTTATTCATAGTGAAAATCTATCACATTTTCATCCCTAGCATGTGTAATAGCCTTTACATCCACCCATTTAGTGACATAATTAGTATATACAAGGATGTACTCTTTGTTGTTTAATTTTGGATCAAAAGGTCCTACAAAATCTAGGTCTCATTTTTCAAATGGTTCAAGCACCATTTGAGGCTACAAAGGCATTTCATTTGAACATGTGGGTCTTCCAAAATGATAAAATCTATCACAATGAGTTGTATATCTTATTACATCTTTATGGAGTGAGAGCCAATAATACATTGTATTCAATATTTTTATTGTTGTATTCTTGGTTACAAAGTACCCTCCACAAGGTTCATCATAGCAAGCTTTGAGGATGTTTAGAACTTTATCTTCTCTAAGACATCTTCTAATTATAGAGTTAGGCCTAGTGTAAAAAATAAATTTAGATAGCCAAGAATACCTACCAATTTTTTGAATCAAAACTTTTTTTTATTTAAAGAGGGAGTGATGTGGAAGTAATCATATTACAAGGTAGTTAGTAATATCAAGATACCAAGATGTGGTAAGAGTGAGGGAGAATAGGTGATCATCTAAAAATGATCCATCCACTATGATATCCTCTTGAGGGGATTGTAGTCATGATAGGAAGTTAGCCATGACATTGTCCTTACTAGGCTTATCTATAATAGTTCTATCAAATTCTTGTAATAAGAGAATCCATCTTATAACTCTACCTAGGACAACTGGTTTGTTCATAAGGTACCTAATGCTTGCATGGTCTATATGAATAAATACTTGGTACTTTATTATGTAGTGATGAAACTTGTTGATAGCATGGACTACTACCGATAATTATTTTTTAGTGACCATATAACTTAATTATATTACTTGTACGTTCTTGCTTATGAAATATATGGCATAGTTGAGTGCTTTCTATTTTTAGCCTAACAAAGCTCCCAAGGTAGTATCTAAAGCACCTGTGTGAATATAAAAAGGAAGCTTCTAATTAGAACCACAAAGAACTAGGGTGGTGGTCAATAATTCCTTCAATGGTTTGAAGGTTGTATCATAGATATAAGTCTATATGAATTTAACATCTGTAGTTAGGAGAGTAAATAATGGTACTGATACTTTATTGAAATTATTGATAAATATTTTGTAGTAACCAATATGTCCTAGAAAACTCTTGACATCCTTTTATTTTTTTAGGTACAATTAGATTTTTTATTATGCTAATTTTTGAAAGGTCAACATTGATTCCTTTAACAAATACATGGTGGCCTAGGATAATGCCTTCTATCATTAACATGAAACATTTCTTATGGCTTAAATACAAATGGTTCTCTTGATAGGATTGTAATACTTTCTTCAAGTTCTTCAAGAACTCATCAAATGTTTCTCCATAGATAGTGAAGTTATCCATGTAGATTTCTACACATTCATTGGCCAGATCCAAAAAATACCTAGAATAACCCTCTGAAATGTTGCAAGAGCATTGTACAGCACAAAAGGTAATACAACATAAGAATAAGTACCCTCAGGATAAGTTAAATTGGTCTTCTCCTAGTCCTTAGGAAAAATTATAATCTAGTTGTAACCATTAAATCAATCTAAAAAGGTATAATATTTTTTTCCTACTAGTATATCTAGCACCTAATTAATGAATAATAGAGGAAAATGATCCTTTTTGGTTGTTGTATTAAGTTCCCTATAATTTATTCAAACATGTCATTCTCCATTTTTTTGGTACAATTACCAATGGTGAAACCCATTCACTATCTAAGATGGGATATATAAATCCAACAGTCAAGATTTTCTATAGTTCGACTTTAACTATTTCTTTAAGAGCTAGATTCATCCTATGTTGTGGTTATCTGATTAGTTGGAATTGTTATTTTATATAGATGTGATGTGTGCATGTTTTTGGGCTAATTCCTTTCATATCCTCATAATCCCATGTAAAATTATGTTGGTTTTGTGATCTAGGAATTTGACTCAAGAGAGGATGGTTAGTATGGTGTTAGTTCTAAAATAAAAACAAAATGAAAGAAACACACTAACTAGCATAACATCTCTAGGCCTAGACACTAGGGAGAGCTTAGTTAAAAAATATAAATAAAGCACACAACTAAAATGCAGAAGAAACCTTTTTTTACCTTCCTTGGATGCTCTAAAATTCATATTGTAGTGGCTTGCTAGGCTTGTGCTCATGAGGTCTGTGGTAATGGAAGCTTAGCTACCTCCATCTCTCCTTGGCACCTTTGGCTTGTGGCTTGGATGGGCTTGGAATCAATTTGGCATGGTAACACTAGTTGAAATGGATTTTGGAATCATTTGTGCATTATGAATTTACATTATTAAGTCTTTGAAGATATTTGAGCATAATAACTTTGCACCAAAATAGTTTAGAAATGATGTTCTTGGCCTCTCTATTTATAAATTTTTGAAAATATCTAGAATCAACTTGAACCATCCATCTCAATATTGAGACGTGTGGCTAAGGACTAATCTAATTTTTTAATTAAAATTGATAAATATTTTCATCAATATTTGGGATAGAGGAGAAATTAAGAGGCATCGAGGGCTTTGATGAGGCATGGGAGGAATGAATCCTGATATTTGTGGCATTTATGGCCTTGGGATATCTTTCCAAGAAATAAGGTCACTTGATGATGTAGATATTCAATATTTATTTCCAAAACAAATTATTCAACAAGTTTCCTTGGAATTATTAATTATACCTTGATTTGGTTTAATTATCTCTTAAGCATGTGTAAGCACTTTAGGCACAAATTAATCAAATTGATCAGAATGTCTTGTTATTGGTCTAAAATTCAACTAGATTAGAATTAGAAGGTGATGTTAGATGTATTGTAACTATATTCCCATTTAGGATATTACCAATAGAAAATAAAAAAGGCATGTGTCTCATGCAAGATATTTGATAGAAAAGAGAAATCCAGAGCACCTAGGTGCAAAATTGACATTTTGACTCAGAATGATCTGATCAAAATTAGTTGGCCCATAAATTGCATTACCCAATTTAATGATACCCTAGCCAAACTTGTCACTTGAATATGTTAGTTTCACATCATTTAGCATGTTTTAGTGTTTTAGGCCAAATTGTGTATTTTAGGTGTAAATTGGTCAAAATCTTGGTTGGAGGTCTTTGGTGGCCAAATTTATGTGTCTACAATTTGCCCATGGTTGAGAAGATGCTGTAAACCATAGGTAAAGCAATGTCCTATCAAATAATGAGAGATGGCCTATATGCCAAATAGAATATGATGGTTAAAGAACAAAGGTCCAAATGGTTTTGGGAAGCCTATGATGATGCCCCCTTGAGGGAGTGGCCATCATATTTGTTGATAGATGGTCCCTTGAAAAGAAATAAGAAAAAAGGTAGAAGTAACCCATGGTTAAGATTAATCCAAATGAGAAAATGCCTGCATGCATTGGTGTAAAAAGGATGTTTATATTCCCAAAGGTGGTTATAATCATGAATAAAAGTCAAAATAATGATTTTCCCATAGGTGGTTATAATCATTAAGATGACCTAGATTGGCTAAAACTGATGGTTTTGCCCCAGTTAGGGATGATTAGTAAGCATAATTCAAGGATATAATCTTGAATATAGATTAAATATTAGTGGGTAAAAAGTGATGAAAGAGATGGATAGAGGAATAATATTGATCATTAGAAATTATTCAATTATACCTACCAATGAGGAGATGATCATCCTTATTAGTAATGATACAACTAGAATGGCTAATGGGTTAATTTGATCAAGGGTGGGATGGGAGAATTTTCCAAGGTGCCAAGGAGAAACTTCTATGGCTCCATTGATTGTAGACCTTTGTGAAGCTAATTTTTGTTGTAGTATGTGATGGTAAGCTTCATGATAGAATACCATGAAGACTTGGATAAAATATGTGTAAGGACTGACTCCTGATATCCAATAAACACTCAAAATAATACACCAATGATAAAAACCATAACGATAATATTGACGTATGAATATGGATAGACTCAAGAATAATGTGCTTAAAGAATCACCTAATGAACACATATAGACTAAGTCAAGGCAATAGTGTTGAAAGCAAATAAATAGGTAAGTGAATAAACAAATAAATAGAAAAACAAACAAACAAACAAACAAATTGAAATAAACAAACAAACAAAAAGCCTAAAAATAAAAGCAAAAGAAAGCATCCTAACTATGACCATGCCACAGTAAGGTGGATCAAGGATAACTGACTAGGCTTAGACAGGATAAATATTTTTGGATTTTTGAAATTTTATGAATGTTTTTGGCATTTTGAGGTATCTTAACTTGTTAGAGAATGAAAAGATACCTGTTCACAAAATGATGAGAGCATTTGTCTTAGGTTACCCATAAAATGGTGAGAGCATATGGAAAGGGGGACTAAGGTGACCTCAACATGAATTAAGCATGACCTAAAAAGTCTTAAAATGACCTCAAGTCATGGTAATTCCATCCACATAAAAGGTAGGGAAAACCCAACTAGGTCCCAACAAGTTCTCAAATCTGGCAAATGGCTAGTCAAATGGAAATAGTAATGGCAAGGTGATGCGGAAATACATGATAAACAACTTTTACCCCTAATTTTCCTATAAGAGATTATAAATAGGATACAATGGCATAGGTCAATGATATTAATTTGCTTATAGGTAGTTATAATTAGTAGCAAGACTAGTGAGACACTTATTTTCTCATAGGTGATTATAATAAGGTTCACATAAACAAGTTTAACTTAAGTTGCTCACAAAATGGTGAGAAAATATAGAAAGGGGAACTAATATGACCTCAACATGAAGTAATCATGACCTAAAATGTCCGAAAATGACCTCAAGTCATAGTAATTCCATCCACATAAAAGGTAGAGAAAAACCAACTAGGTCCTAACAAGTTCTCAAATCTGGAAAATAGCCAGTCAAATAAAAATAGTAATGGCAAGGTGATGTGGTAATGCATGGTAAACAAGTGTTTCCCCTAGTTCACCCATAGGTTATTATAACTAGGATACAATGGCACAGGTCAATGATACTAATTTTCTCATAAGTGGTTATAATTAATAGTAAGACTAGTGAGACATTGATTTGCCTATAGGCGGTTATAATTAGGTTCACATAAACAAACTTGATAGGATGAAAGATATATTGCCATATCAACTATCACACTACTTTCATAGACTATCATTTTAAACATGGATTGGATTTATTATTGAAACTTTATCAAAATCCCCCCATGAAAGGTGTGGGAAGAACCAAATAAACCAAGATCAAAATAAGATTGGGTAGGATAACTAAAAATAGGCTTTGGTCTAGATAGGAATAGAATGATAGGATGGTATGGTCTTGCTTAGGATAATTATGGTTTGATAATTAGGTTAAAATGGTAGGAGGGTTACCCCCAAGTGATGGGGTAAATGGTAGGAATCTATAATAATGGCAAATAGATATGTAATAATGGCAATGGCATGGTACATGTTTTTGGCCTAAGTGTGGTTTTTGATTTTGTTATTCTTGATGATGGGGAGATGCAAGTCATAATCAATAAATGGTACAAATAGAATACTTGATTATGTTAATTTATATCCCACACCTCATCTGAATAATTGATCTATCAAAAACTTGATGCATATTTGGTTGTCAAGAGTGTTTTTTTTATCTTCATTGATCATTGATTATGATTCCTTCAAATGTCAAGAAAAGGTATCTTTGTAGCCTCTGCAAAGGAAAGTGAAACCATGGATGGTAAATAGGGAAAAATAATGTATGATAGGTTTGATTATTAAATGGAATGGTAGATGATAATGGAATGTATAATGGTGGGGAAACAAATGAAGATCAAGACTTTTAGTCACATGTAATGTTGTTGGTGCCAGTTTTGACATAACTTTGGTTGTGGCAGGGCCGAATAATTTTTCTCTTGATAGGACCACCAAATTTTGTTTTTGTTTGATCTTGAAAGTATCTACCATCTCATTAGGTTTTATATTGGAAGCTATTTTTATTTTATCTTTGATTTTATCTTCATCAAGTAGTGAAGAACTTTTGTGCTCAGCTATTGGTGCCTCAATGAGGTATTTACCAATGAAGTTATCTTGATTATCCTATAGCTTCTCCAAGAAGGTTTCACTAATGAACACTGGATTTTGACTTTGATTTTCTTCTAGTTTTTTTTAAAAGTTTCACTATAATATGTTGAGTTTTAACTTTGATTTTCCCCTAGCACCTCTGAAAAGGTTTCACTAGGAGAGTGTTCTTCTGCTATATGAATGTGGTCTTGGCCTCCTTGTTCTTCTTTAATTTCTATGTCACCATGGATGTAGTTCAAAAAATTGTGATTCTATCAATCCCAATCAACACTTATGGGAGATGGAATGTCAATGATATGGCTATTTTGGTTGATGGTAATTGCCTATGGAATGGTAATGGAATGGGGAGAGGATACACAATACTCGTAGATGAAACTAGGATAACTTGTGTCAAATCTGAATTGCTCATCCTCAAAAATATAGAAGGATCATAAATGTATTCAAATTGATCTAAAAGTTATTCATAACCAATATTGTAATAACCACAAACATATTCTTCTTCTGAATCTGATTCTAACTCAAGGGACTCTGAATCTAATTTTGAGATTGATGTTGATTTAGATTTAGATTTTGATACTAAATACAATGTTGTTCTAAGAGTAAAACTTGACTCTAAATTTGATTCTTCATCTAATGGGTACTCTTTGACAATTATTTCTTATTGAATATTAGGTTTTGGATAAGTAACGACATGTGATGGCATAATAGGCTCCACAAAAATTAGTTTGTCAAAGTGAGACTCCTCTAAGATGGGAAATAGGTCAAGAGACAACTCCTTAGAGACTGGATTGTTAATAAAAGGATCTTGAAAAATAGGCACATGGTTGAGGTAATTATTTACCCAAAGGTGGTTATAATCATTAAAAAGTGACTCAACAAAGACTAGCTTGTCAGAGTGAGACTCCTCAACAATTAATATAGGATCAATAGGTAATTAATCACAAGTTGACTTATCACAAATAGTTGATTCAACATCTTGGATTGGTTGGTTCTCTTGGCCTTGGTTTCTAATGAGTTGGAAAATACCAATTTTGAACACAGCTTGGTCTTTGAATGATTGGATGGGTTGAGGTTTGGATGGGATTGACACTAGATGAGGAATGGTCTATGATTGAATAATGGTAGGGCCTTAGGGAGTATGATTGCTTTCATGAGATAAAGGACAAAGTATTGAGATGGTAATGATAGGGTAATGTGGATCATGATTGCTCACACAAACCAAAAGACTAGGTCCTAGAATGATGAAGGGGCATTGTGGAGCTTGATTTATTGCACAAAACAAAGGATGAGGTTTTGGTATAAAAATGGTTGGGCATTTTGGAGCTTCACAAAAACTAAAGGATGAGGTCTTGGTATGGGAATGGCGTAAAATTGTGGTCCTATAATAGAAATGGTATGATGTGGTGGAGCTTGATTACTTGCATAAGCCAAAGATTCCAAGTCTTCCTCATAAACCATATCATCCCAGTTGTGAGTTGGCTCATAAGCTGGTTCTTGACCATGTTCCATGTACTGATTATTATAAAGAGAGTAGTCCAAATCCATATCCAAAACATTATCTATAGTTGGGTCTTCAAATTCCTCCTCACAGGCCTCTTCATATCAATCAAGTTCTCGAGTTGGATCGTAAGTTGTTTTGTGACTTTGTTCCCATGAATGATTAATATGATATGGATATAAATCTATCTCATAAACCATATTAGCATCATTGGGGTCTCGACTAAAGCCATAAAAGTCATTTTGTGTGTCCATTCTATCATAAATTGGATTTTAAGTGACTCCACCATAAGTGTATCTAGACATATCTGCATAAATGATGAAAACTCTGAAACAAAAATGCTTAGAGTTCTAAAAACTCTAAAAAACTATCCAAAGGACAAATGGTTCAAACTTGGTCTAACTTGGTCAAAAGGTGGATTTGTATCTCCAATGTGGTTTTAAAGTGGAATTGTATGTCCAAAATTATTTGTGCTAAGACTTGGCATAAAACAACTTAACATTAAATGTCTAATGTCAAATGTCATATGCACAAAAGGTTAAGCATATAAATAAAAACTTGCATGTCAAAGGTATAGGTCAAAGTGTTGCAAATAAGGTCTAAACTAAGAAAAGAAAAAAATGAGTTGCTAGGTCTTTTGTCCAAACATGGAGTCAAAATCTAGGCTCAAACAAACAATCATATGCTAGGACTTTTAGCCAAATGATGTCAAAAACTAGACATGAAATAAAGGTTGATGTGATTTGATTTAATCTAACAAGTTTGGAAACAACTTTGACATAAACCCAACACACAAAATCAAACATAAACATGATCATTTGGCATAAGGAATAAGACAAAAGGATCTTTGAGAAAGGTTGTGTTCTTCCAAATAAAGGCACAAACAATGATGAGGATAGGCACTAAACAAACAAATCATCAATAGTTTTCAAATTTAGGTAATCGATTAACTGAAGTTATGCAACCCAAAAGAGAAAGATCTATGTATCAACCCCATGAATTGAGACCTAAAAATAAATAAATCAATGTTTAGATCCAAACTTAACAAGGCTAATTGAAAACTCAACATTGAAAACTTGGATTTGACTAAACAAATTAGATAAGATTGGACAACATGACGACACAAGGCAACCGTCCAAATGGCATGCATGACATGGTTTGAAACAAATAGTTTTTGATACAATGGTAAACTAGTTTTGAAACAAATTGAGTAGCTTAACAGTGTAAGCATACTCAAATGATGTGATCTATGTTATGTTTCAAAGACTCAAAGAGGCTCAAAATATTTTGACATGATTTGGTCAGCATAACACTACCCTCTACAACTCAAATGACACACACACAAACAAGTTTAGAAAAAATTTCAAGGCACAAGTGTGGTGTAAAATGGCTAGCATAATGCCTCTTTAGATAAAAAAGTGACGTATATACAAATTGGTTTTGACATGGCTTATGAACAAACAAACAAGTTTTAGTCTCAAAACATACCAAGCAAAAATGACCAAAATACACTAAGTATAATCATCTAAATCCTATCAAGGGTATGTAAATGTAGGGTTGAATAAACTATTAAGATTAAAATTTCTCTAGGGGAATCAATTACATAATGAATTTCATGTCAAAAAATGAAAAATAAAAGCATGAAAATTGGGTGATCATGGCATTGGCTAGTTGTAAAAAGGTTTAGTCCTTTTTATAACCACTACATCCTGCTATTTACTTAGTGTAGTGCGATGACTAAATGTAGATACATCTCATGTGTAACTCAGAAGGAGTAAGTGAAGTCAATGTCAGGAGATAAAACCCCAAGTCAAAGGTTCTCTAAAGAACTCATGGGAGGTAATGACGTCCCCCTTGCAAGCCAAGTTTGCATGAAAATAAAAAACTAATAGAAAGACTTTAGGGTCATTTTCAAGGTCACCCAAACTTTGATGAGTTTTTGGGGAGTGTTTTAGATGGATTTATATCTAAGCCTTAGACCAGGATACTTGCAATAGGAATGGCACTTTTGATTCCAATGGTTCCCTAAAGGAGATAAATGGAAGAGCATACACGCAACCCCTCTTTTTGCCAAACAAAAATTTAATTAAACAACTAAGTGAATACAAAAATCTTGGAAATGTGAGTTTATTTTTAAGCCCAAATTCAAAAAATGAGGTGGTGTTCATTTGAACCCTTGGTCTTAGTTGTAACTTTGAAAACATTCACTAAAAACATCTAAATTTTTTGTTAAACACCAAAACAAGGTTTCTAATTGATTTTTAAGCATGAAAAAGGTGATGTAAACATGTTTTTATCAAAAGTCAAGCTTGGTATTACAACAAAAATGTTATCATTTCATTTAGCCTTGAAGCTCTTTTAGGTTTAAAATAAGAAACTTTAAACAAAGAGCTCTGGGATTTGTATTTTAAGAAAAACACAATGACTAACGTCGGTTTATATAATCAATGATGGTTACATTTTCTAATCGGTGATAGTTATCTAACCAACATCGGTTATACCAATGTGACTAAAGACAGCTATCCAAGTAATGCAAATTTATACTAACCGATGTTGATTAAGCTATCTAATCAATGTCAATTTTACTAACCAATGTCGGTTACTGTAAACCTGTAGCAAATAAAAATGACAAAATGAAGTTAGAAATTAATTTGTAAGAGTTTTAATGGTCCAAATGAATATTTTAAATCTATAAAATGATCTTATTCATGTGTGGGATGTGTCTAATCCCACTGGGTATGCCATTATGTGATCTATGAATTTGACTCAAGAGAGGATGGTTAGTATGGTGTTAGTTCCAAAATGAAAACAAAATGAAATAAACACACTAACTAGCATAACATCTCTAAGCCCAGACACAAGGGAGAGCTTAGTTAAAAAACATGAATAAAACACACAACTAAAATTGAAAATAAACCTTTCTTTTACCTTCCTTGGATGCTCAAAAATGCTTATTATAGTGGCTTGCTTAGCTTGTGCTCATGAAGTCCTTGGAAATAGAAGCATGGCTACCTCCATCTCTCCTTGGCACCTTTGGCTTATGGCTTAAATTGTCTTAGAATCAATTTGGCATGGGTAACACTAATTGAAATGGCTTTTTAAATCATTTTTGTATTATAAATTTGCATTATTAAGTCTTAGAAATGATGTAGTAAGGCCTCGTATTTATAGATTTTTGCAAATGTCTAGAATCAACCTGAACCACCCATCTCAAGATTGAGATGTGTGATTAAGGATTAATTCAATTTTTGGAATTAAGTTTGTAATTATTCTCATCATGACATTGGAATAAAGTGAAATTAAGAGGCATGGAAGACATCATAGAAGGCATTGATGAGGCATGGAAGGCATGAATCCTGATATTTGTGGCATTTATGGCTTAGGGATGCCTTCCCAAGAAATGAGGTCACTAATGATGCATATATTCCATATTAATTTCCAAAACAAATTATTCAACAAGTTTCCATGGAATTCTTGATTAGGCCTTGATTTGGATTAATTAGATCTTAAGCATGTTTAAGCACTTTGTACACAAATTACTCAAATTGATCATAATGCCTTATTATTGGTCTAAATTTTGACCAAATTAGAATTGGAAGTCTATGTCAGATGCATTGGATCTATTATCCCATTTAGGATGTTATTGAAAAAAATAATGAAAGCACATGTCGTATGCAAGAGAGTTGATAAGAAAGAGCAATCTAGAGCACTTAGGTGCAAAATTGGCATTTTGACTCAAAATGATCTGATCAAAGTTAGCTGGCCCATAAATTGCATTACCCCATTTAGGGATACCCTAGCTAAAATCAGCATTTGAATATGTCAATTTCAAATCATTTAGCATGTTTTAGTGTTTTTAGGCCAAATTGTGCATTTTGGGTGGAAATTAGTCAAAACCCTGATTGGGGGTTATCAGTGGCCAAATTTAGGTGTCTACAGGTTTACATGAAACATGATAACTACGCATTTTTCCTCATTTAACTCCAACTTGCTATTAATAAGCAATGTTTTTATTGGATAAATTTTAATTTGCTTTATGAGTGTTTTCATCATTTCTAAATTGCTAATGGATCTAGTTTGGTAGCATTTATAAGGTAATAGCTGATGGAATGTTTCCTATACAGATGCAATAGATTTATCTTCTTCTTATAGGTTGGTAAATGGGCACTTTATGCATTATAGGTTGTTGAGATCTTTAGGATTAGTCTGGTAATTATTCTAGAGACCATTTGAGAGAATTGTATCTTCCTTTTGATCAACCAAGGTGCATGTATGGTCTATGGTGAATATAAGAATCAAGAAAGGTTGATCTACCTCATCTTCTTTAGTCCATAATGTATGCTCTGGTTCTAAGGATGAATATACTAGAGGATAAAGGATCAATTTCTTAGTGTGGTTTCCATTGAATATCAACATGTTCCCTAATCTGTATCTGATGAAGGCATCTACTATGGTAAGCCAAGGTCATCCTAAGATAAGAGGGTGTCCACCCAAATTAGACTTTAGTTATAGAAAAATGAAATTTATAAGATACTCCCAAGAATCTATAGTAATGACAAGATCTTCAATGACTCCTAGTTTGACTGTAGACATATCAGTCATTTATAGCATTGTAGATGTGGGACAGATATTATTTAAATGTATTTTTTTCATAGTTTTAATTGTCATTACATTTATTGTAACCCCTAGGTTTATCAATGCATTATAAAACTACTGGTCATGGATCTGGACTATTACTACTGGGCATTTTGGATCTAAATATTTCTTTGGTAGGGTGTTTCCCATTATAATGTTTGCCAGTTGGCCAATCACATGCATTATATTAGGATCTTTCTTCTTCCTTCTAGGTTTACATAGACATAGGTTTCTTATAGATTTGGAATATATGGGCACATCCTTGATAGCTTGGAAGAGAATAATTTTAACACAAATATTCTTAAGATGCCCTATGAAGTCAAATTCAGGCTCAATTGTGTGGCACTGAATGCTAAGATGTTCTATAAATGATGGGACTACTTTATTAGTAGCTTTATTTACTAGTTCATAAAGTTATTGTAGAGGTGAAGGTGGGTTATAATGATATTCTAGAGTTTATTGAGCTTACTTCATTATTATGGGTGGGACTGAGGGTGGTAGATCTCTTCTTGAATGTAGATGAACTTCATTGATGTTCATTGTGTATGCTAGGTAGTGAATAGGTTCAATACTAAATGTTGGTTGCACTAATGTATTTATAATATTTTTCATGGGTTTGGAAGGGATTTTATTAGACTTGGGTATAACTTATATATTGGGCATAAGAGTAAGATTTTTTTATTGTTGTTTTAGAGGGATTCTTCCCTAATAGTTTCCCCAAGGCTGATTGGGTCTTTAGGGCTATTGCCACTAGTTTACGAGGGGTGGACCTTGGTGTGGCTGATAAAATTGTATTAAATGTGGAGATAAATTTTGTGGAGGATACAAAGAGGTGGAGTGATGACTTTTCTAAGGTGGTTTCCAGCTAGGATTAGGAGGTGGGACATTCATCCATAGACTATTCCAATTGGGAGTAGTATTTGCAAATTATAAATTAAAAAATTTAGAATTTGAAAAAGATAGATTTTATCCCATACTTGGATAAGATGGTCATTGAACCCATGGATTTATTTTTGAAACATATAAAACTTGGTCCACATCTCCTCCTATAGTGTGTATCTCTACTATTTCTAGTTCTTCATCTATGATGTTATCTACTTTAGCCCAAATCTCATGACACCTACAATCTATCTTCTTCTTATTATAATCTAGACAATAGATGGTCAAAGCTTGATCCAAGATTATTTTATTTTGCCTTATGTATAGGCTATCCATTTGGGTGGCCAAGTGACTAATGATATCATGTTTTATGCCTTGTAATAGGTTACTAACTTTAGATTTTGATAGGCAACTTGTGGCTACTAATGGAAGCTTGTTGTCCTAAACTTTATTTATGGTAAACCTAGAATAGTTTTTTCTCAGCTCTTTGATGTCTACAAATCTCAATTGGGAGATATCTCCCCCACTCATTAGGTCCAATCTTTCTAGATAATATTATCTAACTCCTTTTACGAAGATGATTTTTAAAGGCTCTTCTTCTACAACACTTTACTTGAATTTCTATACACTAAACATGAATCATTCAACATAGTCTTTCAAGGATTCATCCTCTTCTTAAGCCATCCTAAAGATGTCATTTTTTATATAATTTATTTCTCATCCATACTCCTAATACTTATCCATAAACTTCTTTTTCATGTCTTCCCAATTGTGGGCTAAATTACTACCCAGTCCCATGAACCAACAAAGTGTTGAGTCTTTGAAGGTGGTAGAAAAAAGTTTTAATTTATGTGCATCTTGCCTATAGTCATATCTTCTACAAAGGATATAAAATTTGAACAAAAATGTGTCTAAGTATTCTGATAACATACCTTTGAAATTAGGCAACGCTGAGGCTGGGACATTTTTAATTTTTGTTATGCCCATTGCATCTGAAATAGGAAATTTAAAAGTAATTGTGTTTAGAGCCCTATTGTCTTCTATAAATTCTCCTTCTCCATTCATGATGGATTTTCTTGTGATATGGATATCAAAGGTACTTAAGATCACATCCTTGAATTCTGTATTAGTCCCTTGGTCAACATGATAGTAAATGTTTATCTACTGATCCATAGTCTTTTTATGGAATGAAAAGTCTAAAGACTTTCCTAATCTTTCTTTGATTTATTAAAGAAAGCCTTGTTGGAATGTTATTCTAATGTTACTTTCTAGAGTTTTTGGTTCATGTAGTTCTTCCCCTTCATTTATTCTTACTAACTCAGTTAATGCTTCCTCCATTTTTGTTTCCTCTTTCAAAGTAAATAGTAATTCTTTTACAAGTTACCTCCTTCACTTTATAGTGTTCTCTTCTTTAAGAGCCCTCTGACTTATGGTATATTTTTTAACAATATTCGTAGTTGCTTTAGGTATTTGTGGTTCTTTCATGGTAGAAACTTGTGGCTTGTTTGGCAAGAATCTCCCTCAATAATCTTTTTCTCTTTGCATAAACATTGAGCCACTCCTTCAGCTATCTTGTTCTTTCTTACATAGCGTTAGTTTTTTTTTTTATGTTTAAGGGGTTTGTTCAAAATGAGAAAAAATAAAATGCAAAAAATGAAGGAATGTAGAAATAAAAACAATAGAAATTGAAATTTTATCTCTAGAAAGTAGTAAAGATATCTAATGAAAGAAGAAAATGAAAGTAGGAAAGTTACTTTAGAAAACAATAAAGCTATCTAATGAAAGCAAATAAGTTACTATAGAAAGCAAGAAATGAAATTAGTAAAATTAATTTAGAAACCAATAATTGAAAACCTCCCTAGTAATGGTGATAAAATTTTAGATAGACTTATTACTCAATTAATACTAGATTCTTAAATCTACTTAACATTAATTGTCAACCCAGGGTACATAGGCTTTTCAAAGATGTCGACACTATATATACATTATTGATTCATAAGATAACTTAATTTTGGTTTTAATAAAATGATATTATACTAATTTTACCAGATAGATATACAAATAAATCATTATAATAGAATGCATAAATTATTCACACTTATGAGTCACACATGCATCACACTTTATATAATCAAACTAGTATTAAAATCAACTCACACAACACATTTTATTCTAAGAAGGGTTAGGATCTTCACTACAACTCCTTTTTATGGGGCCCTCCTCATTTAGAAATGAGTTCCAATCCTTCTTTGAGAGACTTGAAAAAGTTTCTTACAAAATTAGCCTTTTCATTACTCAGATTTGTAGCAATTAAAGATTGCTACAGTAGATTACAATATTATAGAAATTAGACTACAAGTACTTTCTACAATTCCCTCCTTCCTAATATAATATAGGTTATAACATTAAATAAACAAGTCATTTTATTAATTTTGACAAAAAACACTAAACTAGGAAAGGTACAAATACTTTACAACTAACCTAGTCAACCTTCAGGTGGTTAGGAACTTAAAGTTACTTATTTTTAGGCCTAACTGGGTAAAGGACAATATATGTTGCTTTGTTGTTTTGATTCTTTATCTCTTTTCCATTATCCTTGTATTATTCATCCTTTAGCAACACATCCAAGTTTATTTACATGTGAAGGGTTTGTACAACTATTATGGAGGTTCCTCTTCAATCATTTACTTTGTTTCTAAGACAACTAGATGTGTCCTTAAAATCCAATTACTTATTATCACAACAATAGTTTGTTGTATGTAGTGGTTGTGAGATCCTATAGGTGTAAGATTGAAGTTTCTATGGGAAACCTATAAGTGAAAACTTGCAGTTGCTATGGGTAACTTTTAGGTGAAAAGTTATAGTTGCTATGGGTAACCTGTAGGTGGAAATCTTGTAGATCGATAGTTTCTACGAGATGGAAGCACCTTTTGCTATAGGATTCTCTATAAGTGTTGTGACCAAGTAAGATTATTTTAGTCTTATTATACCCTTAAAATTTCTATTAAATAATGTTACACAAGTATAATCTAATAAAATAAAAATCATCATTAATCCATAACACATGTATATATTAATGCACACATAATCATTAATTCATTCACTCATTTACATAAGTCATGGATAGTTATAGGGATTCATATAGGAAAAAGATATATAAATAGGTATGGATAAGGCTATAAATAAAATAATTAGTGTCCTCATCAGGAGATATCCAAGCACCTAATTGTTAAATAACATTTATGATTGAGCTAATAATGCCTAAAAAAAATCACCTACAAGACTGTGATTGTGTTGACAGTGAGTATAGAGGGTGTGAAGTTATTGAAATGGATATTTGAAACTATAAATAAAGTGAGAGATACTATCCATAAATTTGACCATTGATGAAACATTGTGATGTAGTGTAAAATCCTAATTCAAGACCATATACACACTCAAACTTTCCAAACAGGCACCTATAGCTTGTTGAGAGAAAGTTGGTTTTGAATAGTAATGTTGATGAAGTATAGAGCTTAAAGACACTAAAATAGTCTCAATAAACCATCCATATCATCATAAAGGTAGTGGGAGATTAATATAAATATAATTTATTTCATGAATTTCTAAGGACAACTCTAAATCACTACACTCAGAAATCTCAAAATAGTCACCTACAGCTAGTTAAGGAGATGGGTCTTTAACATTGAGGATAATGGAGTTTAAAGTTTTAGGAAAGTGAGAGATTATTATACTCTCAAAAAAATTAGGTATAATCATAAATATTTTTGGTATTGGTATTGAATATGTAATAGACCTTGAAGCCATTAACACAATTAGCTCTCATGTTGTCACCTACAGCCACCCTTTGAAAAGGATTGGTCTTGAGATAGTGGGTTGATGAAACACTAAGTGATTGAAATAATTTTGAAAAATTATCAAACTATAAATATAATAAAAATTAAAAATAGTTTCAACATTGAAATAAGGACTCTTTAAATACCAAGTTGATAAACCATCTCAAAAGAACACACCTACAGGAAATTGACCACCTGTAGGTTTGCTTGGATGACCAAGGTTTTCAAAACTTGAGAGATTGATTTGTATGAGTGTTTGAAAGATATAATATATATAAATATTCCAATTTCATTGAAGGTTAAATATTTTATAATAAAATAGCAAGGGAAGTGATCAAATAGTGGTCATAAGGCTAGTCACATATACAGTCCTACCTAAGCTCATAGGAGTGTCCACTTGTTTGGAGAAGTATAAAAAAACTTTAGGATATATTAAAAATGGAAATATGGTGTGATGTGATTTTATATTATTATAATATTCTATCAAATCTTTAGACTTAATCAAAACCCTAAAATTTATACCTACTCAACCACCCTATCATATGTACAGCCAAGTTTATTTTCTCATAAAAAGTCTATGTTTTTTTTAACAAGACTACAGGAAGATATGATGGAGAGTAAAGTGTTTTAATATGATTTTATAATTATGAGATTTAATTATCATAGTTTCAAACTCAAAAAACAATGAGATAATAAGATGTCATACCCTATTCAAACCTTGCTTAGTTTTGAGTGCATATATAAACTTATTTAGGCAATCAGTCCCAAGAGAGGTGTTTAGTTGGAGTTATAGTGAGCATTTATAAACTTGATAAGATGAATAAGTATATACAAAATCAATATATTAATAACTTATACCTTGATAGAGAGAGAAACAATTGGATATAAGTGGTTAGGGTAAGTTAGGCATCTTGGCCTACAAACCATAAGCCTAAACCAATGAGGGTATAGAGAGACTTGATGAAGAAATGTGGTTGGGAAAAAATTATAAAAGGTTAGTATTAATGTCTTATACCTCATTTATGTCATTTTAGATCAAAACCAGCTCAATAAAACCACTTACATTCCTAGATCTTGTTTATACCTCATGTCTAGTTACAACTTGAGAGGCTAGTTTGCATTGGTTGGTATAGAACATAGGTACTACATGGGACCTTGGTATCATATTTTAAATTATATACTCTAGTTAACTTTAATTTTGTGTAATTTTTAGGAGGATTCATTCTTCCATCTTTATGAATCATCTTTAAGACTATGAGGCAATTTTAGGCTTCCTAGGAAAGCTAAAATAACCTAATGAGAGAGGATTCAAAATTTATGAATCTAGATGGATTAGATGGAATTAAAAATTACCTAAAACATATTAACAACTCCCTTGAGAATCACCCCATTCCATTGGACTTTACTTGTAGGTACAAGGTTGTATGAAATAGACTCTAAAAGAATGATTTTTGTTATATGATAGGTATGTACAAGCTGTCAAATTTCCAATGTTGGCATGGAGAATGGGGAGGATATTATATAAATTAATTACACAATTATTTAAAATTTGGAATGTGTGGGAATCCTGTAGAGACATTTTTCAACCTCTTGGCAAGGAGGCCTAATTGAGGCCTAGTTAAGAAAGAGAAGCAACAGAAAAGGATATCTCCAGTCACTCTCAGATCGTAAAATTGAACCTAGAGATATAAGGCAATACTAGGTACTATAATATTCCCTTGGATTTTCACCAAAATACATATAAATATCTACACAATGAGGGTTGCATGATTATAGGGCTATAAGGAATTAGGCCTAATCGAGACTTTTGGTAGAGAATGAATTGTTGGGGATAGTTTGAGACCTCAAAATTTATTTTTTTAGGTCCAATATAATGAAAATAGGCTATCTATTAGGTTTGGATGAGCTGAATATGACAAATCCAAGTTTTAATATATATATGCAAAATTGGCCTAAAGAGATGAAGAGTCCTATAGATACCTTGTAAGAGAAAAATGTGATGTGTCAAAGAGAACCTAATGGGGTTGATTGAGAGGTGATAAGAGTAGAGAAAATAGGTAGGAGAAATCAATCTGACCATCAATAATTCCACCTTGTCATTCAACATGTCAAGAATAAGGGTAGTTTGAAAAAGCTAATCAAGGTGTCAAGCAATCATTTCAACTCCCATGCCACTTGGAAAGTTAGAGAATATTCATATGGGTTACACATGGCATCCAAGACCTATTGAGGTAGTTCCCTAACTCCACACTTGTTTTTATGTCACATGGACACTTGTGTACTCTCTCCATTATGCCCTTATTCTCTTTTTTCTCACTTTATTTATATAAACAACCACTTTTGGATTGAAATGTATCCTCCACCTGAGTATGGCAAAGCCCTACTCATTTTAAACCTTTGAGAAATAAAAAACAATCAGATTTACATTCTCCATGATTTGTTTCAATGTGTATGTTGGACTAGTTTATCTTGTTAAGTGATAGATTCTCTTTCTTGGCATGTTGTCCTTGTTTGCAATCATATTTAGCTTTAAAAATATTTTATAGATCTCTTGGAGTGTTATAATTAATTTTTCATGAGTTTAGTGAGGTGTCTCTCCACTAGTGTCATGTTATGACCTTTTGTTTACTCCTAGATTAAGTTTGTTTCACAAACCTCCATGAGAAATACTAATGCAAGAGGTAGATTTAGAGTAGTGTCATATGTAGATTAGGATTTTTTTTGAAGTGTAATTTAAATTGGTTGGTATTGGTTAGGTTATAATTATTAGATTACCCCATTAGTATAGGTTTACTTTATACTTAATCTCTCCCTTTTCATATAAATGAGCTAGTAGTATAGGTGATAATAAATCAATACAAATCTAAGGAGATAACCCTTCAATCTAGAGATTTACCCATACTATAGGAAACCCACATGCCTAAGGGTAATCCCATGTTCCACTCAATTTGGAAAATGATTTAAATACCTCTTCAAGGGTGAAAAATTTAGTGACAAAATTTCTAGCACGCTTAGTGGGACTAAGGTCCAAAAGAGTGGAAGAATTCTTGGTGTGTTCTTCTACCTATCAACCTTTAGAGGCATTCATCAAACACCAATGACAATTCTGAATGTAATAAACTAGTTCTAGTAGCCCAAGTAATTATTGTGAAAATTATTTGATGATATCTTGTGTTTTTATTTGACCAATGAAGTTTGGGTGGTTGGTTATGATGATAATTTCTACTATACACCTCCCTATCAACCTTATCATGACCCTGACTATGTGACTCAACAACCCTATCAAGATTGTTACCCTCCTTATGATACATGTCAGTCATATGGTTAACCTAATTTACCTTCATATGACCATCATGTTATTTAAAAATCCTATCAATAAGAGTATCAAGAAGAGTTCCAAAAAATGTCTTCCTATCATCCTTAATATGATTCCTATCAGCCCTATGATTTATATCAAAACATGACTCCTATTAGCCTTGTCATGAGGAATTAGATGATGATATTGATTAGGAAGTAAGATATAAGGCCTTAGAATCTCTAATTAGGCAATCTAGTCAACATATTGAAGCCCACCAAAACCCATACTATCCCCCTCCTCCTCCTACTTCAATTCCACCTCAAGATAAATCCTTGTTGGCACTCATACAAAATATGCTAAACTTAGAAAAAGTGATGATAAAATGGGATATAGAACTTGATATGACCCCTATTTATATCATAGGGAAGTTGAGGAAGTTAATTTAATTCTTTATGAGTAAGTGGAGGTTAGTTAAAGAGGATGTCCACTATGTCATCAATGATGATTGACATGAAATGATATGCTATATCCAATTGTGGATAAATAGATTAGATAGGTGGGAAGTCAAGAGATTGAGATCAAATTTCATCTATTAAAGAGTCTCAAGAAGGTTATAAAGAAATTAAATACCTTGTTGAATAATATTTCTCTCCCATTGCCCAACCCAACTTGTTATATTCCCAAGAGTTCATTCAAAAAATCTCCATCCCCAAGCCCATTAATGAGCCATCCACCCCACCTCATACTCCCTCTCCAACTCATGAACTTTCCTATCACCCTCCCACCACATCCCTTCTTGAAGGAGAACCCATCCTATGGGAGATTAGTAAATAAGATCAAAATAAAGTTGCATCTAATCAAGAAGATGATTTAAGTGTTTATGATGAATATTTCATTATAGATAATTCCCTTGGTAAAGACAAGAATAAGTCAATACTATTGAATGAAAAAAGAGATGACCTTGATGATTTTTTAGTTGTTCATGAAGAGTTTGATCAAGATATGGAAGAGAAGGTTTTTGAAAAGGAAATCATAGCAACTGAGTTGGTTGAGACTCATGAACATGATCAAGAATTTGGTTTTGAAAAACTAATGAAGGATGAAGTTTTTGTTGACTAAATAGATCAAGGGGATATGCGGCTGAATTTTAATGAGATATGTGATGATTTTGAGGCCTTTTAAAGGACAAGACTTCCTGCTAGTTAGTTTGAAGAAACTATTGAATATGCCTTGCCTCTTAATGGTACATTAGAAAAATAATATCCTATGCCATCCACATTTGTGAAATTTTCATCCATCCTTGAAGTTCAAGACTCTTCAAGTAAATAATTTGAAGTTAACCAAGTGCACAATGACCATGAAGTTATAGTTCTTGAAGAGAAAAAAACAAAGATGATTGGCAATAACATATTGAACTCCTCCAAGAGCTTGAAGGCCTTTTCAAGGTTGAATATCATGTGCATAAGGAGATTGAATAAGGTGTCTCCATTGAAAACAATGATGAAGATATGATTGAGTATGCTAAACTCCTTGAAGAGATTGATGATCTTGTAGAAGTTGGTAAGAAGTTTGAAGATGTTCTTGAAGATGCTTTGCTTCTTGAAGGACATCATAACAATATTCAAATTACCAAGATTGAGATTGATCCTATAATTCAATAGGTAATCATGATTGAGACAAACACAAACATAAAGATAATTCATGAGAATATTGTTGAAACATAGGAAGATTTCACCTTCATAGATGACATGTTTTCATCTATCATTGTTTCATTTGAATACATGCCAAGAATATTGGAAAGCATGAAAGAGATGAAGACACCAACAACAAGGTTTAAAAGGTAATTTACTTCATGTCATTTTTCATATCATGGAGCTAAGGATAGTGCAAGATTCCCCTTTGATGTAGGAGGAAGAATTGGTTTTTAGGTTAGGTATATAGCTTAGTTTGCTTATGTTTTTATTGTGTTCCCTAAGTGATTGATAGCACATGTGTGTTTTTTGATTTGTTTATGTATTGTTTTCTTATTTTATGTGTTGTGAAGGTTAAACAGTTCATTGTGTCATGATAAAAGTTTGTTTAAGTCTAAAATTGAGTATAAGAGACTCTATTGCCCAATGGACATGCAAGGCTACTAGTCCTATTAGCATTATAGGCATGTTATCCTTGTGAATTTCTAAGAATGTTGACCAAATTTGAAAAATTAGTCACCCCCTCCAAATTAAAACTCTCATGTGGTATTGTCATGTTCATGTCATGCTTTATATATCCCCTATAAGTCTTCATTTAACCTTGTTAGCATTGTTTAAGGTTAGTTTGGAAAAGTTAAGGTGATGTCATGTTTTGGTCATATAGTAGTTTAGGCATGTAAAGGAGTAATAAAGCATGGTCAAGTTGTGTCATAGGTTATTATTGGTTTATTAATGTCATTTTATGTCTTAAACAAATTCTAACAACACTTCATGAAGTTTTGGAATGTCAAGGTTCATTTTTGGTCTTGGAGGTGGTAAATATGCATGAAAATGTGATTATGTATAAAATTTATGTGTGTAAAAAGTTCCCAAAGAGATAAATATATGAAATACCCATTAAAAATATCTTGGAGTAGTTACATAACTACCACACCTATCAAAGAACTAGAAAAAAGTCATTATCTTGCATTTCAATCCCATCTTGAGGAGTTAAAGAAGTTTTATGGACTTTTGGAATTAACTTACAAGTGAAAAGAGTTTTATAGTTTCCTTTGAGATTATGTAGGTAAATAATCTTGGAATGAATTTTTAACTCCCACAGTTGTAGAAAACCACTTATCTCTTCTATCATTCCATTCACAAGCTAGTGGAGGCCAAATTCAATTAGATGGTATAGGCCATATAGGTTGAGTTGGGGAATAATATTTTTTAAAAAGTTTGGTACCCCTATTGGATTCCAATTTTAATCATTGTTCATTATATTGGAGTCCTTATATCTATTAATAATTACTAAGGACCCAAATTATGTTTTAAAGGCTTAAAACTCCACAAGATGAGTTTGGTGTACCTCTATTACAAAGTGAGATCTCATGGATGATTTAAAATAGTTTTATTGAGTTATAATATATATTTATATTCCTAAAAACATTAATTCATCATGGTGGCATGTGTGGATGGTCATTTGGCAAGCAAAGTCTCTTCTGTACATTGTTTACAAATGACTGGCAATTTTTCTATGTTTTTGAGTTATCTAGGTGGTTTGATGCATTTGAATTATTATTAATGGTCTTATAATATACTTTCCATCCATTCATGGCATCCTTATTACATAGATATTTTATACAAGTCTCAAGAATGGTCACTTCTTCATTCACCATCTTAGACTGTGTTCTATGTGTTCATGCATAGTAGGTTGATTTTCAAGGTTTGATTTTGCATTATAATTAGATTTGAGAGATTTTTTTATTTATAAATCATGGTTTATGAAATGGAATCATTATATCCATAACATTCACATTCATGTTTACATTTTTCAACTTCTAAAGCACAGGTTGCAGACCTTTAGGTCTGAAAGTTCAATGTTGATAGTGTTTCATAAAGTGTATACCTAGTTATGAAAATATTATGGTGATGTTAAATTTGGACTAGGTAATTGTACCAATGGATATCTAAGCACCTGAATTTTAAATAACATTGATGACTGAGCTAACAATGCCTAAAAAAAGTCACCTACGAGACTATGACTGTGTTGACAGTGAGTATAGAGGGTGTGAAGTTATAAACATGGTCATTTTAAACTTGTAATGAAATGAGAGATACTCTCAATAAATTGGAACACTGATTATACATCATAATGTAGTTTAAAATCCTAATTCAAGGCCATATACACACTCAAACCTTCTAGACAGGCACATACAACTTGTTGAGAGAAAGTTGGTTTTGCATAGTACTATTGATGAAGTATAAAGCTTCAAGACACTAAAATATTATCAATATACCATAAATATGATGATAAATCTAGTGGGAAATTAAGATAAAGATAACTGAGGTCATGAATTTCTAAGGACAACTCTAAACCACCACACTAAAAAATTTCAAAATAGTCACCTATAGTTAGTTGAGGAGATGGGTCTTAAACATTAATTATGATGGATCTTAAAGTCTTAAGATAGTAAGAGAGTATTATACTATAAAAATAATGAGGTATAATTATAAATATTTTATGGATTAGTCTTGGATATGTAAGAGACCTTGAAGCCATAAACATAGTCAAACTCTCATGTTGTCACTTATAGCCACCCTTTGAAAAGGATTGGTCTTGAGATAATGGGTTAATGAAACACTGAATGATTTAAATAATTTATAATAAGTCTCAAAACATAAATAAAATCAAAAGTATAAATATTTTTATCTATTAAAGAAGGACTCTTGAAACACCAAGTTGCTAGACCATCTTAAAAGAACACACCTACAGGTAATTGACCACTTGTAGGTTTGTTTGGATGACCAAGGTTTTCAAAACTTGAGATAGTGGTTTTTATGAGTGTTTTAAAGATATAAAGTATATCAGGGTTACCAAGTCCTTGAAGTTAAAATAATTTCTAAGCAAAGAGTAGAGGAAGTGATCAAATAGTGGTCACAAGGCTACTCATATACATAGTCTTGCCTAAGCTCATAGGAGTGTTTGCTTGTTTGGAGAAAAATTCAATGTATATGAGAAATGTAAAGATGGTGTGATGTTATTATCTATTATGATCATAATATATTAAATCTTAAAATTGAATCAAAACCCTAAAAGTTTTACCTACTCAACTACCCTATCATATGCATAGTCAGGTTTATTTACTCATGAAAAGTCTATGTTTGTTTGAAGGGGACTGTAGGAAGATTTTATGGAGAGTAAAGTGTTTTAAGATTATTATATAATTATTAAATTGTCTTATAATATTTTTAAGTGCAAACAATAATGAGATAACATAATGTCATACCCTATTCAAACCCTACACAGTTCTGAGTGCATTTACAAACTTGTTTGGCAAGTTAGTCCCAAGAGCGGTGGTTAGTTGGAGTTAGATTAAGAATTGATAACCTTGAGAATATAATTAATTATATACACAATCACTCTATGAATAAATCATACCATGACAATGAGAGAAACAAGTGGATACAATCAGTTAGGATACACAACTTGGCCTCCAAACCCTAAGCCTAAACCAATGAGGGCACAAAGAGACTTAATGAAGAAAGGTCATTGGAAAAAAAAATTAAAAGGTTATGATTAATTTATTAGACCTCATTTAGGTAATTTTATATCAAAACCAACTCAGGAAAACCACCTACAAATCTAGATCTTGTTTAGACCTCATAAAATGTCTGGTTGTAACTTGAGAGGCTAGTTTTCATTGCTTGGTATGGAACATAAGTAGTGAATGGGATTTTGGGATCCTATGGGAATTTATCTACCATATTTAACTTGAATTTTTTCAAATTTATTGGATTATTTATTCTTCCAACTTTATGAATGATCCTTAAGACTATGAGGCACTGCCAGGCTGCCTAGGAAAGCTAAAACAACCTAATGAGAGAGAAATCAAATTATATGCTTGTATATGGATTATATGGACTTAAAAATGAGATAAAACATATTCAAAAATCCCTTTATCATCACCCCATTCCATTGGAAAATACTTTCAAGTACATGTCTGTACAAAATAGGCTCTAAAATATTGATTTTTGCTATATGACAGGTCCATACAAGTTTTTAGATCTCTAAATTTGGCATGGATAATGGAATTTTTTTTATATAATTTAATAACATAATTATTTGTGTTTTTTCATGTGTGTGAATATTTTAGATCCATTTTTTTAGTCTCTTGATAGGGAGGCCTAATTGAGGCCTAGTTAGGAGAGAGAAGTAATAAACAAAGATATCTCCACTCACTCTCAGATCCTAAAATTAAACATGAAAATATAAGGCCATAATAGGTAATGTAATATAACCTTATATTATAACCAAAATACATATAAATATCTATACAAGGAGTTTTGTATGATTTTAGGGCTATAAGGAATGAGGCCTAATTAAGGGTTTTGGTAGAGCATGACTTATTGGGGCTAGTTTGAGACCTCAAAATGGATTTTTTTAGGTATAATATAATGATAATAGGCCATAAGTGATGTTTGGATTATCTGAATAAGAAAAATACAAGTTTTAACACTTGTATGCAAAGTTGGCCTAAGGAGATGAAGAGTCCTCTAGACACCTTGCAAGATAAAGAGGTGATGTGTTAGACAAAACCTCATAGGGTTAGTTAAGAGGTGTCAAGATTAGATAAAACTAGTATCATAAACTAATATAACCATCAATAAGGTCACTTGTCCTTCAACATGTCAAGAAGAAGGGCAATTTCAAGAAGCTAGTCAAGGTGTCTAACAAGCATTTCAACTCCCATGCCACTTAGAGAGTTATATCATATTCATAGAGGTTACACATGGAATACTATACCAATTTAGTTATTTCCTTAACTCCTCTCTTATTTTTAACTCACATGGACACTTGTCTACTCTCTCTCTCCTACACCCTTCTTCTCTTATCTCTCACTTTCTCTATATAATCAACCATTTTTGGCTTGAAATGTATCCTACACTTGAGTATGGTGAATCCCTTCTCATTTTATATCTTTGAGAAATAAATAAGAATCTATTTTACCTTTTCCATGAGTTTTTTTAATGTGTATGTTATACTAGTTGATTTTACTAAGTGATAGATTCTTTTCCTTGGCATGTTGTCCTTGTTTGCATTCATATTCAACTTTGAAAGTATTTTATAGGTCTATTTAAGTGTTATAATGATTTTTTCATTATTTTAGTGAGTTTTATTTCTACTAGTTTCATTTTATGACCTTTTGTTTAGTCCTCCTAGCTTAAGTTTGCTTCATAAACCTCCATGAGAAATACTAATGTAAGAGGCATGTTTTAAGTAGTGTCATATGAAGATTAATATTTTATTTGAAGTGTAATTACAATTGGTTAGTAGTGGTTAGGTTAAAATTTGTGAATCAACTCATTAGGATAGGTTTACTTTATGTTTTCTCTCCCCCTTTTCATCGAAATGAGCTAGTAGTATAGGTGGTGAGTAATCAAGACTAATATAGGGAGATATCCCTTCAATATATAGGTTTACCCATACTATAAGAAACCCATAGGACTAGGGGTAATCCCATATTCCATTTAATTTTGATAAGGATTGAACTACCTCTCCAAGGGTGAAAAATTGAGTGACAATAAGTTGATTAGTCATTTATAATATGTGATGTTACATTTGCATTATTTGAGAATTCTTGGTTGTTTTCATAAAATTTATTTGTTGAACCATTTGAGAAAGAATTTGAGTGGTATCAATTGGTTCATTTTGGTTTCTAGTAATGAGGGGAGGTTGATGAGTTTGATTATTAGTGTTGGAAGGAGGAACATTACCAAGGTTAAGGATATGAATGTTTCATATAGGAGGATTCACTATGGGATTTTTTTTATGTTAATATATATTGTTCTAATGGTATAATAAGAAAGTTTAGATAGGATATTATCGTGAGAAGTTTGAAATGGGTTAGATCCATCTAAATAATCACTTTGCATAATTTGAACCATGTTGTAGTTAATAGAGTTAGATGAATGGTGGGAATAAGTTCACTATGAGAGATTTCTTCTTGGGTGCTAGGGTGGGTAAGAAATAATAACTCATATATATTTTAAATTGGTTAAGCTTATCAAGAAAAATTTTGATATGTTTTTTCATGATGCTAAGTAATGTGGAAAGGATAAAGATAATGTGTAGATTATTTTTAGGGAAAAGGATATATGAATAAAACTAGTTCAACCATAAATTGGAATAGACTAGCTAAATAATTTTTATTCTAGTCAGAAAGTGAACTATGTCAGCCAAGAGGTACGAAGTTGAACATGTTGATTTAGTTAATCTCTAAACATGGAAAATAAAATAGTTGGATCATGAATTAAGTCATCCAATAGATATGAAGTCAAAAAAGTTGATTTATTTGATTTCTAAACAAGGAAAATAGAAAAATATAATAAGAAACTAAGTCAAGTAGTAAATACTAAATTGAATTGGTCAATCTAGTTGGGCAAGTAGGATAACATAAAAAACTAGAATCAGACTAGGTTGATTTGATCGACCTAGTTGGAAAATCAATAAAATAGAATGGTATATAAACCGATTAAGTCAAACTAATCAATATAATTGAAAAAATTGAAAAATAGAATAGTCTTGTAAACAAACTAGATCAAGTTGGTCAATCTAGTTGAAAAAATAGGAAAACAAAATTTAAAGTTAAAAAACACAACACAAAAATTGTATTAACACTAGATAATACATTTTTCAATACAACATATAATGGAAAACACTAATTAATAATAATGTAATTTAAATGCTAACTAATTATCCAAAAATAAGATCAAAAAGTTTGTATTAAAGGTTTTGATTGATAGTGTAAGCTTCCAAATATACTGGATTATATGTTGGATAGTGTGAGCCCAATATTTTAGAGCACTAACTATGGAGGAAGTGTCATTTCCATATCCCATTAGACCTAGTTTAAAGGGTAAGCTATAAATATCTTTTTGGCACTAACCACTAACTAATGAATTACATAATCAAATTGATTACTAGATTAATAAGGTTCAATATAAATGTAAATCTGTGACATTTCTAAAATACCATGAGGTACATGGAAACTAAAGATTGTATTTAGCACTGTATTATGGCTATAAGTATTAGGGTAAGCCCCTCACACCACAATATATATATAAATAATAAACAAGGATCATTAACAAAATATTGTGTATCCCTTCATAATAGTAGTTAATTAGTTTTAAAACTATCAATACATCATTTTTAGGGAAAGCCAAGCAAGATGAAAATAAAGGCAAAAATCAATTTTATCAAAAACCAAGGTGTATTTTTTGAAAGCAAATAAACAAGAAACCAACTAAAAATCAAAAGTGATTATAATGACTATGAAATAAAATTAAAACATAAAGAAGAAGATTGAGTAGGTTAATTTATTTAGGAAAAAGGTACATAACAAATTTGAGTTGAGTGACCCCATCTATTGTAAAGCATAATAGAACAAACAAAGTTGACCTAATCAACTTAGTTTGATGGTAGAAAATAAGCATAAAACTAGATTGAGCTAGTCTATCTAGTTGACTGTATGGATATAGTTTTACAGAAGTGAAAATTTGAGGAAAAAAATAATATATAATGTGGATTTTAGCTAAAAAGTAGGAAATGAAATTTGATTTAAAATCTGACAAAATGGAAATACTAGGCTATTTAAAATGAACGTAGAAGATAAAACAAGATCGACTAGATCAATTTAGTAGTTTTTCTTGAGAATGATAAATTATTATTTGAATAGGTCATCCATGTGATTTTTTGATCATGTAAAGTAGAAAATAGTGTTATTGAATAAAATTGAGTTAGTCAATCTAGTTGAAATTAGACTAATAAAATTTAGGAAATAAATCTTGATCAATCTGATCAATTTAGTTGGTTTAAATTGAAATATAATAAATAATGAAATTAAACATGTCAAATTAGTAAGGCAAAAAAGGTAGAATAAATTATTGGGTTGATCAGTTTGACCTAGTTGGCTAAAACTAAAAACCTTGCACACAAAAAAATAGATCTAGGTCGATAGGGTCAACGAATTTGGAAACCTACACATAGAATACATAACTATCTTGACAAGATAACCATGGTTGAAAACTTGCACATAAAAGATAAAACTATGTTGATAGGCTCAACCTAGTTGAAAAGTTATGCATAAAAAATATAACTAGGTTGAGAGGCTCAACTTAGTTGAAAAACTTATGCACATAATATAAAAATGAATCAATAGGCTTGATCCAGTTGAATATAAATGAAAATTAAAAATTACAAGGGTTATATTCATGTCAAGTTCACCAAAATATATGCAATGAATTAGGATGGATCTACAACTTGTCCTACGTAGTGGATTCCAAGCTCAAAGAAGGTAATCTTACCAAAACAATTCATTGTATATCTATTTATATTAGGAAACGATCAATTCAAATCCATTAAACCTAACTAAGGGATCTCTTACCAAATAAAACCAAATGATAGGGTTCCAAATCCTCTAGGAAAATTACATTATTCAATAACCCTAACTAGGCCTACAATACATAAAAAAGATCTAATCTAGTTCTCACTAAATCTTGTGGCACAAAGAGGGATAGTTAATAATAAATAAAATAAAACATGCAAATAGAACTCTACTCAAATTAATGTATAAGTAAACTAACTAAGGAGTAAAACATTAATCCTATTACTTTGTACAATGTATAATCTACTAAATAAAAGAGTAAAAGTTAAGAATATTTACCTTGAATTGAACCTATCATGCCTCAATTTCTCCCTTAGCTAGAGGTGATTTGTAATAGGTTGTTGTGGATTTATAAGTATCACACTATATAAATCATCTCTAGGCTAAAATACACCTACTTTGCATCCAAGACTTTCCCACAAGATGAGATTCTTTCCCTCCAAGGTAAAACTCCAATTAATGACTCATCCAATGTAGAAATAATAGAATTGTGAGTTATAACAATACAAAAATGAATGTTCCTCTCTTTATAAATGAAGTGAAGGGGGTATTTATTGGTAAGGATTGACCCTAAACCCTTCTAACAATTAGTCAATAAGGTCATCCAGGTCAATCTTGTTTGGAAAAAAGATACTTGTTAGGCATCAAACTAGGTTAGCTAGACTAATATAGCTCCATAACATGCATTGAATTACTAATAAGATTGATCTATCTGACATAGTTAAAAATTAAAGAAAAGGGGGGTTATTTCATAATGTTAATTGCTTAGAATATTGTATAAGTGGGTTTTAATTGCTTAGGGAGTTAGATGAAAATAACTTGTAATGGCTTTAGGTAATGGTATAGGGACCAATAATCTTGTAAAGCACCAAAGGTCTACCCACTCCTTTCCTGATGCATCCTTTAAGGCATGTACTTAGAGAGATTAAAACTTGATAGGTTACTACAAGAGAGAAAGTGTCATTAAATGATAAATATTAAAAATATTGTGTGTGTATAGGATCTAGCAAAGAATCCTCAAGACTTTAAATATAAATGATCCCAATTTGAGAATGATGGACTTTTGAGATTCAATGGAAGGATATACGTTCCTGATAAATAAAATTTGAGGGTGATTGTGCTAAAAGAGTTGTAAAATTATCCATATTTAGGTCACCATGGTGTGACTAAGTGTTTAGTAGAGATAAAAAATTATATTTTTATAAAGGAATCAAGAAAGACAACATATTTTGTGTTAAGATGCTTGAAATGTTAGTGAGTCAAGGTTGAACACATGCATCCTATTGGGTTGTTGTACCCACATACAATATTATAATTTAAATGATAAGTCATAAATATTTAATTTGTCCAAGGTTTTTATATGTCAATGAATCATCATGATATGATATTGGTGGTTGTTGATAAACTCACCAAAGTAAAACACTTTATTTTAGGAAATTTGACTAATGATGCACCATTGTTTTAAATTTTTTTTGTAAAATAAGTATATAGATTGCATGGGTTTATAATAAATATCATCTTAAATAGGTGCCCCTAAATGACCTCAAGGTTTTGGTAAACCCTTAATGCAATGTTAGGTACATAATTTGACTTTAATATAACTTACCATCTAAAAATGAATGGAAAAATGGAAAAAGTGAATCAGATCTTGGAGGATATTTTAAGGATGTACTACATGGACCAAAAATACAAATGAGAAGAATATATTCCATTGGTTGAGTTTCTTTATAATAACTCATTTATTTAAAATGGCTCCTTTTGAAGAATTATATGGTAGGAGGTGTATAACACTTATCAATTAGGATAAATTAAAGATATAGTGGTTTTTAAACTTGATATGCTTAATGAAATGGAAGAGTAGGTGAAGTTGATTATGTAAATATTGGTTGGAGCCAATGATAGGAATACAATTTATGTTGATCTAAAAAGGACAAAAAGGTAGTTCTTAGTTGAAGATAAGGTTTTTTTTTGAGTTAAAACCAAAAAATAGTAATATTAAGTTTATGAAATCAATAAAACTATCACTTAGATATGTGGGACCCTTTGAGGTTATAGAAGATATAAATATTATAGCATATAGACTTGATTTACCACCAAATTTAACAAAAATACATAATATTTTTAATGTATCATATCTTTAAAATTATGTAGTTGATCCTTCACATGTTTTAGATTAGAATGCATTACAGGTTTTGGACTAAGAGTGGTAACCTTAGAACCAATCAGAGTACTTGATACATGAAAGCTTAACTAGCAAAGTTGAGAGGTATCTCAATAAAAGGTCCAGTGGCACAAATATTCTAAAGATAGTACCACATGGGAGGATTATGATAAATTTCAAAGCTTATTTCCTTATTTATTTGAATGAATTTTTGTTGAACTTTATTTTATTTTATCACATATGTTCATAATAAATTCATCAGAATGATGACCTATTTAAGAGGAGATGTTAAATTCTAACTCACCCTTAATAGATAATTTTTGTTTTAAATTTTTAATGTGATAATTAATGTTTCATTTTAAAATTAGATACATTTATTATTAAGGCTAACTATTACACATTTCAATTATATCTTAGATTTTAACATTCATGATCAGCTAGTAGCACACATATGAGATTTATCTTACATATTATGATGTATATGGTATAATGGTATTATTATTTTTTATAGATAATTGAGAGTTTTAAGGGTATCTCACCCATAATAAGTATTGATCCAAAACATCACTTGTTTGCATTTAATGAAAATCTACAAGGGAAAAATGTTGCCAAACCCTGGATAAACTAACCCAAATCTACCAAGGGGAGAAAAAACACCCCCAAGGAGTACCCAAGAAATCCCAAGACAAAAAAAACCAACAAGGGTAATAAAAAAAACACCCATACATGCATGATACAATAATACCAACAAAAGGCAGGAGAGAACTTTTCATCCCTCAAGGCTAGAAACTACCACCAATTTAATATAAAGAATAGGGAAATGACAAGAAACCCAAATTTCAAGGCATCTCTTTCCATATTTTATGGTGAGAACAAAGAATCATAGAAGGTGAATTTGAGGAAAACTACCATTTTTTCTTTTGAAATATAGTCTACTCATCCTGAATACATGAACTACTAGGATCCACATTAGAAGATGTGGGATTACCACTTAGAAGTCCTCCAAAAGCATCATCCTTATTGGACATATTTAAAAATTAAAGAGATTTATCCATATTAGTCACATTTATCTAATAGATAATAATGAAGATGAAATAAAAACACTTAGTTCAAGAACCTAAGGAGCCACTTCATGATAACCAACAATACAACCACTTAAAGGATTAGGAGTAGTGATCACATGATAAACTACAAGGTGATCATCAATTGCATCTTTACACCAAGAAAAGTACACTTTATGATTAGAGGAAGATAAAAAATAGGTCAATTTACCATGTGTAAATCACCTACAACATCTAAAATTCAAGACATCATAGTCAAAGGTTTGAATCTAATGCCAATCTTTAACCCTTAATTCAGTGGTTATTGGTAAATCCTGAGATAAATTTGAATTAAAAAGAATTTGTACATAGGTGGTATGAGAAAAGATATGATTAGAAGTGTTAATTGATATCATATTTATAAGAGAACCACCAATGGATATTAGGCTAGAATTAACCCAAAAATGAAGTAGAAGGTAGGGCAACAAACCTAGATAGGCTTGACAACAAGTTTTTTGAGCATAAGATTGAAGGAAGGGCACCATGGTTTCAGAAGGAGAAGATGTTGATATCAAGACTATGATTTTTCTAAATCCACCTTATTATCATATTCTAAGCTATTGAAAACTATAATAAACAAGCCCTTAACATAGGGGTATATCTTCAAATTATTTTCCAAGAAAGGTTGTCATGATTCTAAGATCCATTAGTAAATGAAAGGGAGGCTCAACCTAAAACTATAAAAATCTATAAATTAATCCCTAAGTGGCAAACCAAAACTCATTTATAAACACCTCCTCCATAGTGCCATCCTTAAACAACACCACTAGTGTATTCTTTTCCATTTCTAGGATATTAAAAATAGGAGACGCAACTTACTCCTCTTAAGAGACTGTCCAAGCGAAGGTTTTAGGATTATCCTTCCCAAAGCCTTCCAAGGATTAAATTTTAGAATTGATTCCAATAATTTAATGTGAGGAGAGATAATATGGATTACAAAGAGACTTGTCACTATTAATAAACCCCATGGTCTACTCCCAAAAAGACCTAGGTTGGGCCTAGGGCACCGCTGAGTTTGACCATCAATAAAACCTCCAAACCACTTGCATCCACATTGAATAGCTACATAGGGGCAAGATCAAATGAAGCCATAAGATATGTCTCTCCAAAGTAACTAAACATGGATGGATATGTAGATCTAGGGGATTCTAGGAAGATAGGAATCACTTCAATAGGCTGATGTTAAGAGTTAATTTTTTCATTTTTCAGCCCTGCTTATTTGGTATAGTGGTATTATTATTGTAGAAACCCCATTATGGCCACAAATAGTTTCAACCAGACTTCAAATTGATTTCTACCAACAATTACAAATTAAGCCTATAAATCATTGAATGTCCAAATTTCATTTGCACATCATTCATTAGTGCTCATTATAATGTTGAGACATCTCTATTTGGAGTATTATACTGTATGAAATAATAACCTCTCAAAGATTCTTCCCTAGTCACCTTACAACCTAACAACTGGCATTTTGGCCTATGGACCCATTAAGTAGGACACTTAAACAATTCTTAAAAGATTTAAAATGCTAATCAAAATGAATCAGCTAATTAAACCAAATTAAATGCTTAGATAAATTATCCATTTTTAATTAATGAATATCTAAAAAAAGAAATTTAAAAATTCAAAATAGAAAGCCTTTTCACCATTGCCTTTATGAATTGTCAAGCTCTCACAAATATCTAAAAATATCTAATTTGAGATCCATTTTAACTTGAACTTACACCTAATGAGGAGATTTTATAAGCTTCTCCTCATTCAATTTAAATAATGGAACCACCTTAGGGTTGTGGGTATCCCTATTAGGAGGTGGATCTCTAGATTAGGGGCTAGCTCCCCTTGATGTATCAATAAAGTTCAAATCTTACTAATAAAAATGGGGATGAAAATGGATAGAGGTAAAATGAAATTAAATCTATGATATGGGGTTGATACACCAAATGATTTCCTCTATTCATACCTTTGGCATTCACTTGGAACCAAGAACAAGTTACATATACACTTCACTCAATATCAACTCTCTCTCTCTCATGTCAATGCTTCAACATGGGGTCTAGAAGATAGAATAAGATAGGAAGACTTAGGAAATAGGAATTATAAGACACTCTATTGAATGATATATTCACTATACCTACAACCTCACTTGACACTTCTTGTTGACTTGCAAGAAAGAGATTAGAACACACTACGTACTAATAGGAGTAACATGTGAAGGTAGATAGACATCACTCTTGCACAAGACTAAACACCATCATTTATAATTAGTAAATTATTTGAATGAGGTAAAATTACTTGTATTTATTGATTCAAGGCACAATTTTGGTAGGGATTCACCATACCCAGTAGAGATATATCTATAATGGCCAAAAAGGCTTAATTTATAGAATTTTGAAGAAGAAAGAGAGAGAAGATAAGTTGAAGAGGCATAAGGACATGTGTCACCAATGTGAATATTAGTTAAAAATGCATGAGAGATAATATGGGTTGAGCCATATTGTGTTAGGAGTTACAAATGTCATTTTCAATCATCCAAGACCTACAAATGGTTAAGAAACTCCTTTTTATGCATAAAAATTTGTCCCTCATAATTAGCCTTACAAAACTATCCTAACTCTATAACTAATAAATTTTGATGATGAATCTAAGTAATAGGGGTTACTAAGAAACCCTCACATTAATTTGGGAGGTTCCTGACCCTTCTTATCATCTTGGCCATGCATGATCATACTTTGTAATCTTAAAATAGCCCTTTTCCCTTCACCTCTCACACTTGGCACCTTAAATATATTCAAACCTAAAATATTATCCATAAAATAGGATAAATGACATGTGTAAGGAGTGATAATACCATCAGTTACAATAAATTGGCCTTAAATGGCTCTCCAAATGAAGATTTGTCATTTTTTCTAAGTTCTCACTAGTTGGCTCACTGGAGTGGCTAAAAATAAGGAGTTGGTAGGTACACTTATAATATTTAAAACTTGATATAATGATAATATGAACCTGTAAAAATTCCTAATATTCCCTCCAAAAGTGATTATATCTCTTGGAAGTTCACCATGCCTGCACAACACAAAAAATGGTAAAAATAATCCTTGATTTACTCTTTTCCATATAGTTTCATACAACCCAAGGTTATGGATATGATCATAATGGAGTTGTAAAAAATTTATCTTCAAAAATCATGGTCAAATTCATTCATCTGGAGGCTCTTCTAGCTTGATTTTCACCATCAGGTCCTAAAATAAGGTTTAAGGGGGTTTTGGAGTGACCAGCCCTCTTAACCTTTGTTCATAAATATGGAACATTTTAATTACTTAAAAATGAAACTAAAGCTATCCTAAATTACATTATTCAACTCTCCTAAATTCCTATAGGTCCCATGCATCAGTTCATGAAAGATATGAACATTTGACTTTGACCATTCAAGCTATTTTGGGCATTTTGTGAGGGTTTAGGAGCCTTAAAGCCAAGAATTGGCTTCCTGATACATATATTTTCAAAAAAATGGTTTAAAAAACTATTTAAATTTTCCACAAACATGTCCTAATAAATATAATATCTCATCATTATCTAAAAATGATAACTTACCCCTATTTGGCATTAGGCCTAGACCTTGTTAATAGGCCTGCTTACCATTTGAGACTCCACATGACACTCCAATGGATTAATTTGAATATTTATGGATTAAAAAATATTATATACCCTTTAAAACATTTTAAAATAAATTTTAAGTCATGGAAAATGTCAAAATTGCATATGACCCTCAATTTGGCTTTTAGGCCTAAGGATTCCCTTCATGCATGACTGCAAACCTCCTTGGTTAAAACACATTGCTTGGTTAAAGACCTTATATAAAGTTTTATTATGTTAATTTATGTCCCATAAAACTTATAAAATCATAATTTTTCCCCTTTTTTCTTTTTTGTTCATCATTTCAACATTTTCCCCAAAAACTACCCTCTCCATGCATGCTAAAATAGCCCCTACTCTGAGACAAAATAGAGAGGGTTTTACATGTTATATAATAAAAAATTACTAGTTTAACATATTATATAACTATTAAGGGTACTCTTTACCAAATTTTATCTCTCAAATCCTCCATTTGACCTTCCAACTCATCATTTTCCCAAGGCAGACTTTTGAATAGGTAGGGTTTATGGGTAGGCAGGGTATAAAATAGTGTTTGGAGGTTTGGGATTGAATTGATATTTTTTGTGACATGTTATGGATTATAAAAACTTACCCTGATGTTTTTAAACCATTTCAAATCATTATTTCCCCTTAAACATATTATTTATGCCTTGGAAAGATGAAACTAGGCTTATGATTGTCTACAAGAGGAAACCCTATTTTATGTTAGTTGTAGGTTCTATTGAGCTAGTTTTGGATTTAAATGTCACAAGAAAAATAAATTTTATTTTAAAAATACATATATTTTTCCATTTACCATCTTTATCTTTAAATTCCATCCTTTTTCCCTAGTTCATCTCCCATTCCTAAGACTAGGACCCTATTTATTAAGGACTGAGACACCTTAAGGCCCTGGCTATAGGTCATGATTTGAGATTAAGTTGTTGTTTATGGTTTAATAATCATGATAAATTATTAAATAAAACAAAATTATGATTTAATTCACTATAAACCCTTCAAACCAACATCAACTCCTTGCTTTGGCCCATACTAGTATACCTTTGCTTGCTTGGACAGTCACCATTTCTACCCCTACCTATAGGTGTTTTGAGTTTGGATTGGTGTTTTTGGACCTATTATCCATTATAATTAGTCATATATCATCTTAATTATTTATATTAAATTATAAATCCTTAAAATTACACACTAATTCATGTTTAATTCCTTAATTTGAGACTCCGATGTCCTGATTGGAGCAGTCACTGTTTGTTCTTAGTCTGCCCCTCTTTAGTGGCTTTTTGGAAAGATAAAGGATAGTTCATGATGTATTTTGGTTAAAAATTTATAAACTTAAGGTCAAATCTCACTCATTTAAATTTCATCCTCTTTAAGTATTCCAAACAAAGTTCCAAGACTTCAAACCTTTCCCCTCACTGCGAAGATGCCTCATATGACTATGTTTTGTGCATTTAGGCCTGTTGTAGGTGTTTTGAAGAAAAATGGACTAGTATTTGTGGTGATATTACTTCCCATGAGGTTATTTGAGTAAAAAAACCACCCTATATTTCTTTTAAACTCAATACAAAGTCCAAAATTCACATCTAACCTCACTAGTAAACAACCCTGCTGACTATGTTTGAGCATTTTAGACCCCTGTATGGATAGGGGGTTCAAACATAAAATTCACATTTTACTTTGTTATATTTACCTAGGAATGCTATTTGGAACATTTTTAATTTTTTCCCCTTGGTATCATGAATTACGATTGTCCAAATTGGAGTGCAAGTCACTTTTTTGACACTTTCCTGTAGATATCACTGTTACAAATCAATGATTTTTGGCAACTTTTGAGCTTTGAAAATTTGCATCTCCACTCCTAATTTTGACCTAAAAATTGGAATGAGTGTTCTTTATGGATAGGGATACAAAAAAAAATAAACAAGGGCATTGGAAACATATTTGGTCATGACATATGTTATTCTAAAGAAGCCCTAGCGTATATGTTTTGGTCCTTTAGGGAATGTGGGACCAAAAATGTCAACTCACTCTTTGAAGTGGAAAACTTGCCTTATATAGAATTAAACTTCCATGACATTAAAATTAAGACCCTTGGGAGATGATAGGACCTAACAATGAGTTACATCATGTGTTTCATGATCTACAACTCTGTATAACCTCTTATAGAAGCTGACTATGGGCACATTTTACAAAAAAAATAGTAAACAAGGAAAACATGGTCAATTTGCCTTAAAGGGGTACTTTATTTGATACCTCAAAATGGAAATTCAATGAAATAACTTTGAAATTATGAATCCAATATCATTGAAACCTCCCATGGAGCTCTTTCCATGTTGAAAAAACTCAGACTACACATACATGGCTACTAACTTTTTTTTGAAAAGCACAATTTGGAATCTCTTTCAAGGGAATTGAGAGTGAAGGAATTGGATGATGAAAAAACATTATATAGGACCTTATTCCCAACTTAAAATAACCCAAAAACTCACACAGCTCCTTGGATTCCTAAAAACAAGAAACAGATACAAACCTATACCCCTCTTGGATGCAATTTCATAAAAAGTTGTTTGGCGTACAAGTGATTGTTAATGAATGAGGAGCCACCAATATGTAACTTCTTAATATGGATTTTAATTATACTTAGATCAAAATCCACCCCCAAGAGCATTTCTTCCAACTTAAACTATACAACCTATAGTGAATGCTTGAACTTGCCCTTCCTTGGCTTGCCAATGGAAAAAGAAGGAAACGAAGTAAGAAATGATATTTTGTTGTGTAATATTATCAATAAAAACATGGTAATGACCTATGGAGAGGTGAAGAGACATACCACCATGTTTTTAGCTATAGGGAACTTGAGGATTTCGTACAAGTGTTAGAAATGGCCTAAAAACAAGGAGAAACTCCCATTTTATGAACATAACTGACTCTTGGCTGACCTTTGACCTCCCCTAAAAATATTCTGACCTCTTCCACGTTCTCATCCACCTTGGTGACAAATTTGACCTATTGAAAGTCTGTACAAGTCAATTAATATGCTAGAAAGCGGCCAAAAGACCCCCTTTGCACATGAGATATGACCAATGATCAATTTATGACTTGTAAACCATTTTAAAGATATTAAATACCATGTTAGGACAGAATTACACAAAATTACCTTTTACCAAGGTTTGACCAGGTTTGACTTTGGTTGGCTAGGCCATTTCAAGGAGGGTGAGCTTAGACAAGGACTAAGACAAGGCCAAATAAAGTAATAGACCAACATAACACCCCATAAGACACATGGGAACTTTTTTAAAAAGTTAAAAATAGTAGGGGTTGACCTCATTTGACTAGAAGTCAAATTTTTTCAACAAGATCCATGGTTATTAATTAAAAATCATAATTATATTTACCCTTCTTAACTCAATTGTAGTTAGTTTTAACTCACATAGGGTTAGTTTTAACTCATTCCATGCTTAAATCTTAACCTAACTCAACTTGGGTGAGATTTAACTTTGGAGGATATAAATAGAAGGCCTCACCTATTTATCTTTAAAATTTATTAGTGTAATGTTATTATGCCAAAATACCTCCAAAAGTCTCTTTTGGTGTAAATTCATTATGCTCAAATAGATGCAAGAAGCCTTTCATAGTAATGTTACCATGCCAAATTCATAAGCCAACTGGCCAAACCAACATGCCAAATAAAGGTGGAGCAAATGGAGCTTCAATTGAAAAAAAATTATTGATGCATATATCTGAGCAAACCACTTGAACAATCCATTTTGGAGTTACAAGGAAGATAAAATGAAGATATCTTTTGTTCTCTAGTTGTGTTTTAATTGTATGATTATTATCTATTCTCTCCCTAATGTCTAGGCTAGAGGTGTTAGTATTTAGCATGTTTATTTTCTTTAGTAACACTATACTAACATCCCCTCTATGGATTCCTTATTTACAATTATCAATTATTAATATTTACTTTAATTCATAGTTATAATGATAAAATGGACTAACTACTATTTAGTTTGACTAAGGTGGTTTCAAGGCAGTTTCATCCTCATTGAGTGGAACATATGGAGAACATAATAGGGGAGGAGGTAGATTTTAGAAAATGGGGACATAATGAACTCAACCCAAACACACACACACACACACACACACACACATAATTACATAATGACATGTTGTGATGTTAATGTTTCTAGTATTTTGTGAATGAATCATGTGATTAATTTTAACTATCTATTATTATGGTCATTATTGCATGTTTTGCATTATTTATGGGTCATATACTTGTTATACTACTTATAAACCAATTTGATAATGAATTCTTATTTTAGTGTCACATATTAATCTTAATATGAAAATTTGTTGAGTGTTTCTCTATTAAATGGTATTTAGGCTAAATAGTGGTTTGTTGAGTTATGATTAAATATTGAGTTAATTAAATCATTTTTAAATCTATAAGGTTTAGATGATATTTAATCCATCTTCTTATATGAAAATGTGCAAAATAATTTTTGTTTTCATCTAACCTATTTTTGGTGGCATTAAGTCCATGGGACAATAATCACCTAAATAAATTTCATTTTGTGAGGACTTAAAAACTTAAGGAAAATTTTTATCTAAAAGGAAGAATGGAAGGTTCTATTTGGGTGACTAGGAGGAATTCAACATAATCACTACATGCATATTTTCAAACAAAAATTAGGGTTTTACCTCATAATTTTTTAGGGAAAAAAATGCATGAGGAAATTTCATGCAACTACCATACCTGAGTATCCTTAGATAAAATGAGAATTTACACTAGTAATTTATCATGCATTCAAGAAATTTAGAGTTCTATCTTGGGGAAACTAACAAATATTTAGGAGAAATTAGAGAGCATGCAAAATGTGGGAAAAGAGAAATAAATAGAATAAGCAAGAATAAAATGGAGGAGATTCAAAAAGAGAAAGGAGGAAACTATAAGTTTTGTTGACTTGGAAATATAACAACTACCATTCTTTGTATTCAGGAGGTGACAATTATTTTGGTATTCTTACTAGGCAAGTAATGTATTAAATTTTATGTTTAATTATGATTTGGGTTTGCCAAAATGTGCATGGACTAGGTTTATTTTATTTATTTCAATCTATAAACAAATATTAGAACCCTTTTGTGACTTGGGTTAAGTTATATAACTATTTGAATGAATATAATGGTAGTTGTTTTTGCCATTCATGACAATCACACTTAGCCAAACAGATAAACAATAATCAGGGTTTTGTTTAGGTTTTATTTTAGTGAATAAAATACACATTTTATAGTTAATTATAGACCACTATTATGAGCCTTGGGATGGAACTCACTTCCATACACAGAGGTTAAACATGCCACATAAACTCATAAATGATTAATAATAATATTTTTTTTATTGAGTCTTTTATACAGCTGAATAAATTCCTTACTTGTCAATTTTTTCTTGAGAAAAATGTGGATATAATTCATTATTTTGATTATTTAAAGGGTTTTTGAGGTCAAGATAAAAGGTTATGAATGTATAATATGTGTTATCTTCTTGTCATGATAATATCCTTCCTATTCATGACAAGTAAATACCCAACTTATTTAATCATGGTTGTAGAATACTATTTGGGTTAATCTTTTGAGCTTCTAAAAATCTAGAATTATGTTTGGACTATTTTATATGATTATAGACTATAAATAGTGCTTATTTAAGTGAATAACTAGCTATTCAAACCTTGATAGGTGAACTATACATAAGGTTGCATAAAAATTTGTTTCTCTTTGTATCTCTAGCTTGAATTAGAAAGGTTTTACTAAATAAGGTTGGATGTAGGTTTGCATCTTGTTGAAGTGTTATGGAAGTTCATTTAAATCCATACATAGAGTTGAGTTGTAGGTGAATGGCTTGTATTTTTTATAAGGCGTTTTGGGATTTGAATTGTGATAATTTTGTAAATAATTAAGAAGAGATTATAAAAGAATTTGAGAAGATTGAGATGTGATAATGTGTGAATATTTTTAGTAGAGTTTTAAGATTATTATTGTTTCTTATTCTTCCATTTATAGGGTTGTTGGTAGAATGTATATGATTATATGAATGCTTTAACTCTCTACATATAATGGCACTAAATAAATCTTGCTAGGAATGAGTGATCTAATAGGTCAAAGTTATATATCATAGAGTTTTAAAGTGGGAAAGGCATTTGATATAAATGAGGATATACATACATACATATACATGTGTGTGTGTGTGTGTGTGTGTGTGTGTGTGTGTGTGTGTGTGTGTGTGTGTGTGTGTGTGTGTGTGTGTGTGTGTGTGTGTGTGTGTGTGTGTGTGTGTGTGTGTGTGTGTGTGTGTGTGTGTGTGTGTGTGTGTGTGTGTGTGTGTGTGTGTGTGTGTGTGTGTGTGCGCGCGTGCGTGCGTGCGCGTGTGTGTGTGTGGGTGTGTGTGTGTGTGTGTGGGTGTGTGTGTGTGTGTGTGTGTGTGTGTGTGTGTGTGTGTGTGTGTGTGTGTGTGTGTGTGTGTGTGTGTGTGTGTGTGTGTGTGTGTGTGTGTGTGTGTGTGTGTGTGTGTGTGTGTGTGTGTGTGTGTGTGTGTGTGTGTGTGTGTGTGTGTGTGTGTGTGTGTGTGTCTATGTGTGTGTGCGTGCGTGCATGCGTGAGTGTACACGCATGTGTGTTTAATGTTTGAGTAGATTATCTAACTTAAATATAGTAAATATCTTTATTTTTATTTGTATGTTGTTATGATGAACCTCCTTAATTCCTATTTTAACCATTGCTCAAACTATGAAGTATTATCGAGACTAATGATAGGAAAATTATTATTCAAGTTGATGGAAATAATCTATATTTCTTGAAATTACTGGATGTGATAATTATAACATGTTTTTAAAAATCATTGCTATTTTTCATTGGTGAAATATGTTTTCAACTTGTATTAAATATTTTTTTAAAATATATTATAAATTACTACTGTGTTCGATGCTGTAATTTTTTAATAAAATATATTTGGAGCCATTTTTATAAGTTGTACAATTGTATGTTCCCTTGTGTTAAGGGATGATATGTATTTTAGGTGGAGGCCATGAAATATACATACATATCATTAGTTAACATAAAGGAAACTAAGTTGCATTAGTAGAAAGTATGAGTTTGTGTGGATTTGAATCATATTCATGAGTAATCTAAAATCTATGATGAATTTTTTTGGTTAAAGTAATGTTATAGATGTAAACATTATCAATCCACTATACTATCTAGTTTACATCATGTGTGTGATTTATTGATGTTTGCATCACCATTATCTGCCCTTATGTGAAGGGAAATACCACTCCCAATGGGAAAGTGTGTGAGAGACCAATGCTATATGGATGGAGGAAAATCACCTAGATGATGTTCTCCTTTTATTCAGTTAAATAACCATTTTTATGCATACTTATGACTATTTTATTTATTTTGAGTTTTCATATGAAGCTCTGATGTAATATTTTATTTTTCATTATGTATTGATATGACATTTATTAAAGATTGTAAAATAATTATATAATTAAGATTATTATAACTACTTGCAGTAGTGGTTGTGTACTTGAGCATGATTTATTGTAATTAAAAACAACATTGGTTGTGTATTTAAGTATAGCTATAAAAATTCATTAATATGGTGTATAGATGTACCATTATTTTTATATATGCTTTACTACATGGATTCATAGCTTTTGCACTATTTAGAGTCTATTTGTAAGATAAATAAAACAATGTTTAACTAATGGGTTATTGGTATTTCTACACAAGTTATACTTAGTTATATTTAGCTCTAAAAAAATATAAATTCTAAATTAATAGTGTAGAGGGTTATGAATTTGTATATGAGTTTAAGTATGTTGAAGTAAAATTTTTTTTATATGTGGTTTTAAGTGAATTATAGTAGGGTTATCACACAAATTCTATAGTTGGCCTCATGATAGAGGGAATGTCCATTAGGGTGTGCTAGGAAATTAGACTATGGTATGAGGTCTCTCTCATACATAAATAAATACATATATACATGCATGCATGCATACATACATACATATATACATACATACATACATACATATTCTAGTGCCAACTACTTTCTCATGAAAGTACTCAATATTGATAATAGATAAATGGCTTGTTAAGGGATTCCAAAGAGAAGGGAACACATTATGGGAAGGTGGGATCCTTTTATGCATTTATCCTTCATAGTATTATCTATATACCTCACTTGTTATCTCAAGATTGTGCTTGCTATGTGGAGTTGCCTAGGTCTTTGATCTCAAAAATGTTGAGACTTACCCACTTGATTAAAGTGTCTTATTCCTCATAAGGATTTATATATCACCCTTATCATAGCTTGCATCATTATATTTCCATTTTGACATTATAAATATCCCCTTGATGGATATTACTTATAGATAATCACATCCTTCTTCTTTATATCCCATTTTTTCCTCTTTGCTTTAGATTGAATTTTAGATTTCATTATGATTCTTCTTGGTTGTTTAGCTTATGATTTACTTTATAAAACCTTTGGGAATACAACCAAACCTTCCTAAAAAATTCCCATCACCTTTGTACCCACACCATCTCTCTCTTTATGGAGCTATATATGGTCTTTCCTACCTAAAATATACTTTCACATAATATTTAAATAGATATTTTAACAAATATTATTTTTTTCAACATCAAATATAATTGAAAAGCCATTATTTGTACAAGATTATAGACCTATAATAACTATTTTTTCAACATTAATCCTTTGTTCTCCTAATAAAGGATCATGGGTAGAGATCCAAAATGTTGAGTTAAATAAAAAGACATAGTTTTCTCCCAAAATTTATTTACTCACTTTGTATGGACTGTGAAAGGATAACGTATTTAATAACTATTATATTTAAGAAGAATAATCTATAAACTACTAACATAGTTCCAACTTAACTAAATGTAATATCTATGGGAGTATAATATACTCCAACAATAGATAACCAAAGTGAGTTTTTTTATAATACAAAAAAAAAAACACTTACACTTATTAATGCTTGACTATGTTAACTATTTATTCCAACATTACCCCCTTAAGTCATCATAGTCTTCAGAGTATAGGGGAGAGAATATATAAATGCTTAAAACTTATTATGTGTAAGTGACTTGGTGAAGATATCTACGCACTGATCTTGAGTGGGGGAATTCTAGAGTTGAATGTTGTATTGTTGAACAGGTTCACATATGAAATGGACCTAAACTTAATTGTACCTCTTTCACTCATGAAACACTATATTGTGAAAAAAAATTAGAACACCCTGATTATTTCAATTTAATATCCTATGCTTACTTTGTGGTGCACCCAATCCTGAAAGTATGTGATGTATCCACATCAATTCACAAATATATCCTCCTACTTCATGATATTCTAATTTAGTGGAAGATTTAGAAACAAATTTTTTCTTCTTTCTCCCCCATGAGATAGGACTAGATCCCATAAATATCACAAATATAGATGTGTATTTCTTATTATCAATAAAACCTACATGATTTGCATCTATGTAACCTGTCAAGAAGTACTTATAATTATTGTTGTATTCTAGGCCATACTCAATGGTACCTTGAATGTACCTCAATATATAATTTTATACTTTCCATTGACTCATATTTCATTCCTATATGAACAATGAAAGATAGATAACACCATAGATAATATTTGGCCTAATGTATGTCTAGTAAATAAGACTCCTAATCAATTGTTGATAGAGAGATGCATTTACTAATGGTGATGGATTTGAAAAATACATATAAATTATTATATCCATATGTGTTTCAATAGGTTTACATTACATCATCCATAATATCTTAAGCATCGTCTTAGCATATTTCATTTGAAACACAAAGGTGTGATTGATGCAGCAACACCACTCTTAGTTTTTAATTTTGGCTTGTTATTATCAATTTTGGATTTATTAGTTTGTTTTAGGGATCTGATATGTCTTAACATTCACTTTTTAATCATATTAAAAATTTTAAAGTAGGTTAGGTTTATTAAAATTTGAACTTGTCACTTTCCTACCAAAATTCAAATTTTAAATTTTTGAATTTTTGAATTTTACTTTCATTAGATTTCATCTTATAGTTTGGTTTGATTTCAAACTAGTATTTTTAGTATTTGGAACATTTGGTGCATGCTTAATTTTTTTAAAGCTATGATATTAACTTCTCATTATTTGATTGTATGGCATAACTCATCAAAACATTTGAATTTGTCAAATATGACAGATTCATAAAGTGGTCCTGGAAAATTTTATGTGAATATGTATACTAATTCATTATTTAACATAGAATTTTTCATCTTAGCTAGCATATTTTTGTATTGAATAATATATTTATTTATTGGCTCAATGACCCTTACTTGAGTTTAACAATTTGTGCATAACATAGTTTTCACCAATGTTGATAGAGAAGTGTGCTGTAAAATGATTTGCCAAAGGATTGAATGATTTAATTGATTAGATCAAAAAATCATTGAACTATCACAAATAATATTATTTGAGGTTTCATGGAAATATATTTGTTAATAATTTTTTTTCGTATGTATAATCCAATCATATTGCATGAAATTATTTAATATATTGCTCAAGATCACCTTTAACTTCATAGAGTGGTAACTTATGAGCTCCAAAGTCTATTGGTAATAGGTAAGATGCTATATTTTGTGCCAAAGGATTATCAATCAAAGTATGGGAATCCATTTAATTACTATCTCTAGAGACACTTTTCTCTAATTTCAATACTTTAACATGTAGTTATGTAATAGTATGCTTAAGAGAGTGTGCATTGGGTGAGGTTGGTGATTATTACATTATATGATAGTTGATGTGTGTTATACCATGTGATTCTACTAGTGAATGGATTGTTTTTTTCCACCTCATGTGTGAATTATCTTAAATGATCTTCTAGTCCATATCATGACCACGTTGTGTCCATGTTAGGTCAAATTCAGAGTTAATTTATGGCTTAAGTTCTCTTAAAATTCATGATCATGATGTTATATGTGTGTACATATATGTAATTACCTATAATATCTATATGTCATGTTTTTTATCATGCATTATTCTATTTTATGTGATGTCATGATTTATATCATGCATTTGTTGTGTGTGTATTATTGTGTTCCTAATTTCAATTTTTGTTTGACATGACATGTGTATGCCCATTCGATTACATGTTTTACGTGTACTTTGATGATCAAATGATTATATGATGAAATTTATTATCATGTTTATATATATGGTTTATATAATTACATTTTTATGTATAACACATGATGTGCATAATTATTTATTTTGAGATCAATGATTTGTGGGATTCATCCTTCACCTCAAAAGTTGGGCACACATTGGGTTTATCTTAGATATTTGGGCCTTGATAGATATATGATTTACAATTTTGGGTTATAGTATGTAGTTTAGATGGGACAAATTAGACATATTGATACATATGTTAGGAAATTTACCTAATTTTCAGGAATAATTTATTGATTTTATGACATTTTGAGGCATATTATATGGGTCATATTGATCAGATTTTATTAGTTTGAGTATATTTTTATTAGATTTATCAAATTGACCATATTGATTGATAAATTATGGAATTTTATATTACTTTGGGGTACATATGGATAATATTTTGGTCATGAATGTTGTTGATGCATACCCTTTTCTGTTTCTATGATGTGTTTTGATGAGGAATGATTGTACTACATAATCAATTTAGATGTTAAATCCCTTTATAATAGTTGATTCAGAGTCTTAATTGACCCACAAACCTATATTTAGGTTCCACCTTTGCATATAAACCTATTCCAGGGTTTCACCAAATGAATTATGATGATATTTAAAGTAGTGTGGTTGAGGATTCTATGTCACTCAAATTCTAGCACTTATTTGTCTCCAATGATGGTTAAGACATTTATACTTATCAACTCATGTTTTTAATATTTGTATGTCCTTAGGATTTTATCATCCCATGGTGTTTAATAAATGAGTCCAAATGGAATCTTGGATTGCATACCCTTAGGTTTTTCATAAATAAAGTAAGACATTTGGGGCATACCCATCAATAACAAATGTAGTCATAATAGGTACTAAATTTATTTCATTTATCCTTTTATTCTATAATTTTCAATGCCACACTGGGTGGGGGGGTTATTTTTAGATACATAAATTTTATATTAAACACTTCCAACCTCAATTTTGATGAAATTTTTCATTTTTAGACTAATTCATACACATTTTAATCTTGTGCACACTTTCCCCTATCCATCTACACACTTATTCATTTGTTGACCTAATTTAATATTACACATATTCAAGGAAACCCTAGTATGTGCAATACCAATCTAAAATCCTAAAAAAAACTATTTTCATATCCTAGATCATATATTTTCACTCTTATTAAAGTACTAGCAATAGTTAGATAGTTGTGGTTTCTAATAGGCATCTTCCCTACTGATAATGTCTGAGAAACCTCAAAAAATACTTTGAAAACAAGGACATATCCTTTAGGTTAGACTACACACATTTCATGGGTCAAACATGGAAATAAATATAAAATATTTATCTATAAATATAAATCAAGCCTAATACCATACCTATCTAGCACTCATCTTATAAAGTCATATCAATCTTGAGAAATCAATTGACACTCTCTTAATACATAATATAAAAGACATACACATCCAGAACCCCTTGGTGAACTATTCCTAAAGATAAGTTTAAATAAAAAACACAAGTCAAGGTCCCATATTGTAAAGTGTCAAAAGCTAAAGCATTACATTGCAATCTAGTAGATCATGATTATGCACACATATGCCTAAGTAAGAGAACTATGTGTGGCTTGATCCACCTTCAGAGTGTAGGAAACACTTAATAAATCATCATGGAGTGGTTTATTTTGTATAACATAATATTCTAATCCAATCTTGTGTCAAAAGTGAATCCAAGGTTTCAAATAACAATGAAGGAAATTGAGGATCTACACATAAGAATAAATGTTAGAAGATATACATAAATCAACTTCAAAGGTAGGTGCAACCATATGAATTGTGATGAAATTGAAAAATATATATGGATAATATTGGTAAAGTATAGATAGTATCAAGTCTAAGATTCATCAGTAGTGTCCAAGTGATGTTTAAGATCTTGTTTCTTGATTTGAGTAGTCACATTTCTATTGCAGATCATTCTCAAATATTATGACACAAGTAGTGAGTAGTATAAATAAGAAAAATTTTAAGTGCATCTCTCTCTCTTCTCTTGTCACTTTTTTAAATTGTAAGTTTTATATAAATATCTCTTTATCATTTATATTTGTATGTGTAGCCATTAAAATATAGTAATAGATACTTATTAATGTCATTTTAAACCTATATTCACCTTACATGACTTATGCATGCTCATATGGCTCTTATTTTCCCTTATCTCACACTTACATGCTTTCCATGGGTCTAATATTCTTTAGTTTCTATCATTTAACTAAACTAATTCCATAGTTTTTATGTCTAACCTACTTAAAAGCATCTTCAAACTATCTCTAGATCATTAGAATAATTTTCTTGCATTTTGAACAAAATCATCTAACTTGGATAGTTCTAAAATTATGGACCTATCTAAACTTAATAGACTCATCCCATGCCAAACAATGATCAATTTAAAAATTCAAATCATTCTTATGGGTTGACCTATATATTTCACATATTTGGGGCATGATAAAGTACCCAAAGATTCTCATATAAACACACAATAGTTATAAGCTCATTACCCATCTAGAAAGAACCTATTAAGAATACTCAAACATATATACATTCAAAATGATTACAATATTATTTATAATTCATCCATTGGTCACAAGGATAAAGTCATAGCCAAGTCTAAATCACCTCAAATCCAAGCCAAAGTTATAATTTTCAAAGTATTGAAAGTTATATCACATGTTGCATTCATTAAAGGAGCCCTATTAATACATTCACCTAATAGAAAGAACAACATGTAGTTTAAATTCCCTCTTTAGAGTATTGGATATTTATACAACACTTATACCATTCAATGGCTAGTGGTTAAGGTTATCTCAACCCACCTTCTTTTTATTTTTTCATACCAATACCTAGTGTCAAAAATGGACCTAGGGTTTTAAAGATAAGGAGACATATTTTTAGAATTATGCACACACTCAGATTCCAAATATTTCACACAAATATGAATTACAAACATGTGAAATAGAGTGTATTTAAATAACCATAAAACTCAAAACATAGTGTCATTTGGTACCATCCCAAATTTGACAAACTTATTCAAACATGCTTAGAAACTTAGTCCCTGATCCGAATAAATCACAATCTAGTTTCCTACCTTTTTTGACTTATGCATGTAATCTGAAACATGAAAAGTATAATAAAATGTTAATTATCATAACTCTCTTATTAATTTCCATAAATAATAAGTTCATTATTCAACTCAATTTATTCCTTTTACATTTAGATACATGTTTGTTGTACTATATTATACAATTTGAATTAATCTTTTAGTTTTATCATTTTTAAAGTTAATTAATAAAAAATAAGATAAAAAATACTTGTGAATCCATATATTGTATTGAACATGGACAAACCCAAGGTTTCCTTTAATGTTTTGTCTTTATTCATATGGTTTTAGATTTATGTACTTAAATATGATTTTTTGACTTGATTTCTAAGTTTTCCTCAGTTATAAATTATAAATGGCTATAATGGATGTATATAGTTTGTGTTTTCTAAATAAAGCCATGATTGTAATCATTACATGTTATTTTATATAAATATGAAATATATTTAACAACCTTGTAATTAAATCGATCAAATTTATGTGCAAGAATAAGGCTATAATCAATTATACAAAATATTTAGCCTTCAGTCATCATTCACAATTTTATATATTTAATCTGAGTAAATTATGGTCACTAATATATTTTAAAGAGAATGTATGACTCTTTATTTTACTCCCCTATATTTTAGAGTAATAACAACTACCATCCTACTCCCATTATTGTTCCCATTATTCACCCTAGGCTTATATTGGATTATGTAGTCCACATTGTTACAACACAAAGGGGTAGGATGACCCTTAATAATAATAAAATTAATATACTAGATTTTATATTGTATTATAATTAAGAAAGTATATGAATGTGAAATTAAGAAATTGATTTTATAATTGCACTTGCTATTTATGGAAAATACTAAGAGGATTAAGATACTTAGCATTTTACTATACTTTGTAGGACTGACACTAAATGCAAAAGTCAAAAAGGTAGGAAATTTAACTATAACCATCACTAGTATAAACACTGAGTAATATTATGTAGGAAAAGTGCATGATGTGAATCAATGGCATCACATAAATAATAGGGAGGTGAATGATAACACATAAAAAATTAGTAAGCTCAGTGGAAAATCCTAGATTAATCCATCATAAGCAACAATGTCATGGGCATGATGCACATAATAAAATTACACGTAATAAAACTCAATGCCACACACAATACCAAGGAACAAAAATAATGTAAAATAAAACTCCACACACAAGGCCAAGAGCTACAAACAATATATAGTAAAAAAATAATGATAAGGACCACAAATAATAGAAAAGTAATGATTAGCCTCTTGTGAAAATGAAACACAAAAATAAATAAATAAACAAGTAGTATAACCACCAATGCATGCCAATGTTACAGAATAGTAAATTAGCATATCCATGAAATATAAAACTATAAAGAGTATGAATCATTGATACTCAAAATGTTTACCATGCACACATTGTAAATAAAATCTCTATAAGTGTATGGGGATTCTCAACTTGTGGTTAATCAAGTTTTGAATATTTATCAAACAAAATAATAAAAATTGATACCATACAAATAAATGGAATAATGATTATTTACCTTTTTCTACATTTTCAATTGAAAGTATATCTTTCAAGGATATTCAACATGTAAATGACATGACCAGTGAAGATTTTATGATTCCTATTGAAATCAATGATGATTATATAAATTTTACTTTATGATAATTACAACACTCATCACTTAGTAAAATATATGTAGATGATTTAGAAGAACTTATAGTTACTCAACACATTTTTTAAAAAATGGTATAGTGACATATAGAATTTATTATATAAGGCTTATATCTAAAAAAATGCTAAAAAATGATATATGCAAATTACAACATGAATAAATACCTTATGTTTTGATTGGGAGATCATTATTCAAATGGTCATTCAATGGATAGTTAGCTCAATGCCTTAGTTATGAGGAGGCTAAGTACCTTTACTCAAGATACATGATATTGAATGTGGGTATCATTTTAGTTTAAAAATAATGTCTTACAAGATTTTGAGGCAAGGCTACTATTGTATACCAATGGAACAAGAATATCAAGAACATGCAAAATCATGTCCACAACATCTAAAATATAGTAATTTTAACCATGCAACATCGTAATAATTACAGCCTATTATTTCACCATGGGAATTTTTCCTTTGGGCCTTTGACTTGATTGTAAAAATAAATCTATAATATCTAGAAGGTCATAATTTCATTATTACAACTACAAATTATTTTATAAAATAGTTGGTGTTGCACTAATCTATTAGTGACCTAGTGTAGTAGCCTAACTATATGCCTCCCAAAATTTAATAAGTCATCTCCCACACTAGCATATCATGCAAGGGAAGCCTTATGCACTCACCTTAAGAGGAGAGAGGGGAAATTTGGTTATGTTGGGGTTTTTTTCATGTAAAAATGAGTGGGTTAGAGCATGGTAAATAAATATGATTTAATTTACATTTCCCTTAGGTCATACATTAGTATTAGCTTAGGTATACTTCTTTATAAATTAATCTCATTAATCATCATCAAAACATGACTTAGTAATTACTAAACTAGATAAAGTAGAAATGAAATAATAAACTTGGGCATTCATCATCTAGGAAAACACATAAATTTATTGATTGGATTTTTAATATCACATAGCTAATAATGCTTTAGAAGGTGCCTCATCACTTGAATTAATATTTCTCTCAGTCCTCTATTCTATCTCTAATCCAAGTTGATGGCATAGTACTTGGTCTAAATTATATAATTTGGTAGTTTGCTTAGAATGTCTAGAGGTATCTAAATAGTAGTTTATCTAACATTAGTGTTTTAACATCCTCTATCTATCTAACTCACAAACTAACCAACTAACCAGCCAACTCATTCTTACATTAGAATTATACCTTTTATAGGCTTCAAAGAGCCCCTTTTTTCCCCTTTTATAGTTATTACATCATTATTCCCACATGAAAGTTAATACATTGTGTTCCTCAATGTCATCTATTGTTACCATTCATCATCACTTCATAATTATCTATCAGGATCCACTATCAGACTTTAATTTTATCATCTTCCCCCATGATCTACATTATGTTCCTTGGTCCAAGTGGTTACATGTTTATATCCTATTATTTTATCATGCAGCATGTGTTGGCATATTTTATAATAGTTTGACCTAGTAATGTTGGCAGTCTATTTTGGGTGTGTGCATAGGTTGTTGGTTCAAATTACACATACTACTCTTAGGCTATTGATGTTTCTAGGTTTCTATCTGATGTGATGTTATTACCTACACTATTATTTTAGGACTTAGCATATTTTAGGGGACAATTTTACCCCACACTAGACCAATTATCCATCTTTGAACAACTCTAGATTTACACTTTTTAGTAAGCCTAATTCTGAGTGACTCCTTATAAGACACTTTCATTCTCCTTGTGATAATTAAAAACTTGTACACCTTTTTATTATATTTCATTCCATATAATATCTTTCTTATTAATCTTATTATAGATAAATATGGTACATTACGTATCATCTCAATCCATTCCTTCATAGTGGTGGTTACATATGGAGAGTCCAACACTTTCCTTCATAGACTGAAGGATATGTTTCCCTTGGCACTGAAGTGTCGATTACCTGTCCACCAAATTTGACTTTTAGGTCAAATTTAAACCCCTATAGGTAAAAAAATTGGTTTATTAGATGTTTATGGGTAAAATACTTTATCATAGTCTATATTATAGTTTATTTGATGTTATCTAATGCATTTTTAGCCTTAGTCATGATCTAATAGGTTTATTTATCATTTCGAGTCATTTAGTGGGCTTTTAAGGGTCATGAATGCAAATGCCATGGTTCCCAAGGTGCCCAAGTGTCCTTTTTTCCATTAAAATTTCAAATAGGTCATATTACCTATCAAGGATGTTAGTTACATCAGAATCTCTTACGTTGTTTAATTGAAACTTAAGAAACCAACTAAAAAAGGGAGCATTTGGCACTTGTACAACCCTTGGGGAAGGTGACATGTGGGAGAAGGTGATGGAAAATCTATTAATATTCCTAAAAATCATATACACATTTTACATTATCTATAAGTTCCAATTTTAATCCAAAACCATTATCCTTCTTTGCCTTTCTAGACATACAGAAGTGACCTATAGGTTTGTGCTTAGTATGGATAACTCAAGAGGTTTCAAGACAAATGCTTTTGGGAGTTAATATTAAATTTTAAAACCTTAATTTACATAGAAAGAGTGTAATTATTGATCAACTATGCTTTATGAATCATCCTTTACAAGTTGACTATGTTTTTCTGCTTGCTATTTCATGCACCCTATAGGTTTTACTCCATTTTGGTCAATTCCATATGAACCAATCAATGAAATTGACTATAGATAATTTTGGATACCATATAAGATGATATATATTCTTATTTTCATGTTTCATTATGTTTTTATTGAAAAAGTGTCTCATGTTACATGAAGGTGTCACCATTATGAAGTTTCAATCAATTCTGTGTTATTCGAGAATGTTGGTTTTCTGCAGAGGTTTAATGTGAATGGGAAATGATGTTACATATCTCTGAAGGCCATATTTATATATCCTTCCATGTTTTGGTTTCAATATATCATGCTTTGGGCATCTTACAACCTTACCATTCCTCATAGTTAACTTTTGCTCAATTTCACATACAATCACCTATATAAGTTCGTTTAGCTTGTTCATAGAGTTGTAATCAGGGTGTATCAATTGGTTCAAGTCATTAATAGATAAGGAGATTTAATTTGGAGGTTTTGGGAGGTAAAATATTGGTTACAAGTTCACCCATCACATTAAATAGTCATAAGTTCAATCTGCCTACTCTATTCCATATGTATGTGTTTCAATGAATTTATTGCTTGAGTTCGAAAGAAAGAGAGAAAAGAAACTCGATACGGGTGTGGATGGAAAACTTGATTTATTGTGTGTGTTTTAAAATTAGAAGATTGTGAAGAGTGTTTATTTGGCTTGGGAAGATGACATATAGATAAGAAAGCACTAAAGCAAACTTGTTTATTAGATAAATAGTTGAGTGGATTGCCTAATGATAGTTAGATCCTCAAAGTGAGAGATTTATTAGGAGTTGTTAATATACACATTTTAAATACTTAACCTTATAAATAGAAAATAAAGATACTTGTATCAATGAATCAAAAGGTACTAAAATTGAATACAAGAGTATTTTCTAAGAAATACATTAAAAGTAATTAAAATAATGATTAAGCTAATTAATACTAGTGTTAGAGGATTGGGGTATGCTTCAAAAAATTAGATAAGGGTTCATGAATAGGTAAGAACATAGAACATTAGGTTTGATTGGGTGTAGATAGGTGAAAATAACTTATTGGTTTTCACTACCATAGTGATTGTTAGTGGTTGGGTTGATTGTCAGTGGTTAAGGTGACCAACAATGGTCAAGGTAACCATCAATGGTTGGAAAAACTATTGGTGGTTAAGTCAACTATCAATGATTACTGTGTGAGGATCTGGGTTGGTAATTTGGCTGATTGATGAGATCTAAATGATGAATTTTTAGAGATGGGTAAGGTCTAGGTTGATTGCAAAATGGAAATAAAGTAGATGAATATTGAGAAACAAGTACTTGTCTTACCAAAATTTGATTGGGTGGATGGTTGAGGTAGTTAGCCTATTGGTAGAATCTAGCTCAATTCTGATAAAGTAATGGTACCTAAAGGCTTGGTGGAGAGGTACTGGTAAGTTGGCTCTCTTATATGATTACTAGATTGTTGGATTACTGATAACAATTGACTTGTAAGAAAGAAGCTCATAGATGCACAAAGCTCTTGATAACAATTATAGATTCATCTATGTTTTACAGATGGATTTTCACCTCTTTGCTCCTCTCTCTTATAAGCAAGGTGAGAGAGTTGTAACAACATGTGAACTAGGCTTTCCAAAATTAAGTCATCCATGTAATGACTCACAACTTGAATTAGACAACTCATATTTGTAAAAACAAAATGGGTAGTTTTCATGCTTTTAGTTAAGGAGGTTCACCCTGATCATCAATAGTTAGGGTGACCATCGGTAGTCATTATTACCATCAATGGTTGAGGATGAAGGTAAAAATATAGGTAAAATCTAAATTAAGCTAGTTGGGTAAACTGATTGTGGTTGGGATTGATTGGTAGTCAAAGGGTGAAGTTGGTCCAAAAGGGGGTCCTAAGCAATCCAGGGGTGTTTTTGACATTCAAAATCATAGTGTGTAGATTTCTAGTGTCTATAGTTTTCCCCTTTTTTATGTGGCTTTGAATCAACCATCTGTAGAATAAAAATTGATGTTGGTCAAAGGTCTAGTTGCCCCAAGCATTAGAGGAGGTGTTCCCCCTCAAACCAAGAGTCGATGAGGAAGAACAAAATTGTGTGTGGGTTGTATAATAACATATGGTGAGTCATGAGGTGGGTGATAAGAGGGTTGGGAATTTAAAATAAAAATTGGTGCATAAAATGTGACTAAGTTAGTCAAGATCACACAAGGACTAAAGTTGCCAATGTTGGTAAAAATAAAGGGTCGGTACTAAGGAAGACAAGTGACAAGTGAATTATGTGCCACATGTAGGTGTGATGGTTGGGAATAATTATAGATGAAAGTATCCTAAGTAGGGTTTATGTTTATTCAAGTATCTAAGGTATGAAGTTCTCCTTTAAAAAATACAAATAGATAAAGTAACATGGGTATCTGAGATAGGAAGTGCTCTAAAAAAGACACAAGTGATCTAGTTGTACACTAGGTGGTATAAATGCAAATGGTCAACATGGTAAGGTTAGTTGGTATTGTCAAAAAGGCCAAGCATGATAGGCACAAAATATGTGATAATATGGGTTTAAAAAAATGACCAACATCAAGGTAGATGTAATCTAATGATGGGCTAGAGAAGGGTAATCTCCAAAAGTTTAAGTGGGAAAAAGGTGATCTCCAAAGGGTTTGACACTTAGGTTAGGGGCTCCTAATTATCGACAATTAGGGGTTAAAAGGGTTAACCATCAATAGTCACCTTAACCATCAATGGTCAGGTTGGAACCCTAAACAATCAAACAATAAAAAGTGAAAATGAAATTTCATTTTCATTTTTTGATATTTTGAGTCCCAAGTTTTCCATGTGGTTAATGAGTGAGTACTTTGGCATTTGGTTGAGAGTTGATTAGGTGCTTAGCTGAGGTGGATATTCTTGATTCGTGAGAGGTGTTTGTTGAGGTGATTTGTGGGGACCAATGATGTAGGGTGGCTGAGGATGTGGTCAAGTAGTAGGATGTGGGCTCTGACCTTGACAATGCTCAAGGAATGAGGTAGGGGTTACATTGAAATCCTAGATTGTTAATTTTGATGTTTGTGAAGGTGAATTTTGATATTTTGTAATTTTTTAGGTAGGGTTTTGACCTGGGTTGAGGTTTTATCTAAAATTAGAAAATTTAGTGGGTGAAAATTAAATTTGAATGAAAATTTGGTTTGGGGATAGGTAATAAGTTAAATTTAGATGATTTGGTTTTTGAGTTGGGTAGTTTGGATGGTTTTTTGAGAAGGTAGGTGAAGGTTTTTTCCACCAACGATTACACAAAATGACCATCAATGGTTAGACCTGACTGTTGATGATTACAAATGACCATCAATGGTCAACCATTGAAGGGGGAAACATACTTGACCATCAATGGTTATAAGAACCATCAGTGATCGAGTCTTTAGGGAAGGCAAGGACAAAATAGAAAGAGATTTTAAATGCTAAAAAGGGGGTTAGGTGTAGTTAAAATACCTAGATGGGATGGGGTAAGTTATAGTAGGAGTAGTAGGTTGGAGTGGGTAGTTCTAGGTAGTAAGAAGTAAAAGTTTTGATAAGTTTAGGGAAAGTTGTTGGACATTTTATGAGGTAGGGTAGATGTTATTAAAATGGTTGTGGCTAAATGTCAATCTAGGTGATAGAAATAATGTTGTAGTTGTAATAGGTTGAAAAATGAAGGTGTAGGTTAATACTGAGCTTGATTTAGAAAGCTAAGTGTGCATACTAATGTGATTGTTTTGAAATCATGAGACCAAATCTAGATTAGGGATCAGTTTTCTAGGATCTTTATAGAGATTTATGATGGGATGATCAGAGATGAGTGGATCACATGGATGAGGCTAGCCTTGGAGCCATGGTTCACTATCAACACCTACCACAAGATGTCATTATAATCATGGCCTTCATCAAGATATGGGACCTAGCCATGAACACATTTTTATTATAAATAGGTGAGGTGACCATCCTACTAGAGGATGTGTATAGGATTACAAAGTTGCCCATTCAGGGGTAACCAATTTAGCACATTGAGAGTGAGGAGAGGGATTACTATATGGAGAGGATCAAGTTCACATCAAGTGGCACTTTGATGGATTTAGCTATAATCCACTATACCAAAGGGCTTTAGGGGATCAATTTTTGATGACTATGATAATGATGGTAGTATCCTATTTTTTGCTACCAGATTTGAGTAGTGGACACTTTCCCTATCTACTATTGTGAGTATTGGTAGAGATGATGTTGGGTAGGATGGTGTTTGGGTGGGCACCTATCCTACTTGTTAAAATTTACAAGGATCTCTAGGAATTTAGTGCTCACAAAAATATGGGATTAGTGTTGGTTTTATGATCCATTATTGGGCATACAAGCATATTTGGGTTTTGAGGTCACTAGGGTTACCCTAAGAGGGATACACCCAACTACACTTTACAATAAGATTTGTATGGTGGAGAGGAGACTATTCTTTGATATGTGTAGGTGGAGGGGTGAGGGACATTGATTGGTTTTGAGATGAATTAGAGGGTTTGTTTATGAGTAATGTGATTTAGAGACCATATATGGGTTGCCCTAAGTGGGCCCATTATAGGTATCACACTCTATCACTGTAGAGCTAGAGGTGGGTTTATAAATGAAGAGAGGGTGAGACTAAGCTTATCCCCTTCAATTGAGTTCATTGTAAAATTGGTCTTGTATAGGGGATTTTGGCTACTTTCCTGAGGTATAGGAAAGATGATGTGGAGTTTCTAATTCTAGAGTCATAGCCATAGGATGTAGTATTAGATCAGAGGAGATACCAACTAGAATAATGATAGATGATGCTAGTTTTGAAAATGGATATCCAACATGCTATTATGTCATATATGCAATAGCTAATTTTGGATGGAGTGATGAGGGTTTATAAGTGATAGATGTGGATCCAATTAGAGGGGGTCTATAGGTATAGGGTGGTGGTTAGAATGGATAGGCACAAGCAGCACTAATAGTGGCATAGGCTTAGATTATAAGGTTATAATGATAAGTGGTCACTCTACAAAGTTAGGTTATCATTTTATAGGGTTAGGTTACCACTTTGATAGGAGAGCATGATTAGGGTTTGACCTCCATTGGCTTAGTGACTTAGGAGAGGGATATACTAAGAGGGTAAGAGAAATGGTAATGCTAGTGGGAGGGTCACCAAGCATGATCACCATGACACGATACTTGGCCATGGTCAAGGAGTTGAGATAATATGAGTCCATAGTGTTAGCATAATGTCTAGAATAGCCAATATGGGGAGAGTACAAGGCCATCTTAGTAGGTGGACTAGTTGTGGTGACTCTAGGGTAGTGGGCCTCTATAGTGAGTAGACATATAGGTGTCTTTGGAGGACTGACACCAGATGGTAGTGTAGATATATGAGTAGAAGGGGCTAGTGTTAGTGGTTCCCTAGGGGCATGATATTATATGTTTTGATATGTTATATGTACATGATTTTGATACCAGCCTACATGTTGATGATGCAAAATGTACATGAGATAGAGAGATTTTATACATTGTTACATGTATTATTGATTTGATAGACATTATGATGTTATTTGACTCATGAGTTGTATATAGGTGATCTCTATTTATTGGCCATGTTCATGGTGTATGATTTGCATTTGGTGTTTATTACTTATGAATGACACTTATGCTATGGGTGTGTGGCCACTAGTATATGCTTAGCTAGGCATGTTTTGATTGTGGTTTATGGTTATGCTTTTGATTGCTTATGACATTGTAATTTTTAATGAGTATTTTGTATTTCATTATGTTTAAACACGTGGTGTAAAATGGTTGATTCTTTTAAATGCTTATGGATGTGATTATCAGGCATGGTATGGTTATGTTATATAATTATGGTTATGCTAATGGTCATGGTTATGGTTATGCTTGTTTTTAATGTTTATGAGGAAAAAAATGAGGTAGCTTAATTAACAAAACTAAGTGGGAGAGCAAAGAATATAATCAAGATACAAATGCCATAATGAAAATATCAACTAGTCATGATAGGTAAATCAGAGAGCGTGGTGCTTCTTTATTGGTGAGGACTAAAATAAAACCAAAGTTGGATTAGTTTAATGAACATAAGCCCTTAAAATGCCTTGAATGAGTGTTTTTTAGTTGTTTAAAAGGTGTCTTGGCCATGTAATGTTAAGTAAGCCCAAAAATCCCTTGCTTTTAGGGGAGATGGGTGAAAAATGGAACCTTATTATGAGACTAGCACGCCTCTTCTATAGGTGCCCAAAGAGTCAGTATAAATAAGTCTATGCCAAGCTATGTAGATTGATTGATGTAGGAATTCTACTTGTGAAAGTTGATTATAGATTCCACCTTATTATGTTGTTTGAGAGTTGATTATGATTGTCAAGATTAATTTACTTTTATTTTGATTATGAAAATGGATCTTTTGCTTTATTTTTGTATATGGGAAGTTGACCGATATGGGAAGCTTCTAGGATATTACTATGCTTTTGAAAAATTATTTACTTATCCATCTTTCAAGAGAGTGGTTTAAGTTTATATGCTTTGTTTGATGCTCTTGGTATTTGTCCTTTAAGGGAGTAATTTATGAATGCTAGGAATGACCCAAGATTGCTAAGGATAGAGATGGTATACTTTGATTGCTTTGATTTTGCTTGACATGTATGTGTTTAAGCTAGTGTAGTGGTTCACCTTTATGGAGGCAAAACCAAGAGCACAAGAAGGCTGGTTAGGTGTAAGAGGTTTAGGTGACATCGATCATGGGAATCCATCCCATGAAGGGGAAGAAAGTACCATGAGAACCATGCCATGGGTAAAGTCATGATACCCATTATTTAATATAAGGCTATGCTAATGATAGATAATCATATTATTTAGTTTTAATTGGTTTCCCCTAAACTAGGGAGATGGAATGTGGGTAGATAACAAGGGATGAGATTAAGTTTAAACAAAAGGTGGACTTGATCCTTCTTAACAAAATAACAGACACAAATATGAAGTATTGAGGGACTTAGGCTTTAGGTGGCCTTCAAGAGAAGACAACTGATAAGCTCCTATTCCATACTTTTGGGTTATGATATAAGGTCCAAGCCAATTGAAAACAAACTTACCCCACTTGCTTTTCTCCATATTAATGACATGTTGATTTTCCTTGAGGATGAGGTCTTCGATGTTGAATTCTTACACTTTAAGGTGTTTTTTATAGGCACGCTTGATACACTCTTGATAGATATGAAGATGGGTGAGGGTTTCTAGATGATGTTCATCAAGTAGTTCTAGCTGGCCCAAATGATCCTGACAATAATCATCTTATGAAATAAGCTTTTATAAAGATATGCAAAGAGAGGGGATTCAGAATTCAAGAGGCAAGACAAACTCTACTACAAATACAATAGAAAATGGGGTGGCACCTATAGGGGTTTGAATGTTAGTATGATATACCCATAATGCAAAGGGGATGTGTAAATGCCAATCATGACTTGATTCATTAACCCTTTTAGTTAGCATGTTATTAAGAGTTTTATTAGAAGCTTCTACCTACCCATTAACTTGGGGGTGAAGCGTGAAGAAAACCTTAACTTAATGCTGAATTCATCACATAAACCTTAGAATTACCTATTCTTAAATGATTTACCATTATCAATGATAATATTATGAGGAACACCAAAGCAGTAGATGATATGATGGTTGATAAAGTCAACAATCTTTTTCACTTTGTTCAACACTAGAGGAATAACCTCTACCCAATTAGTAAAATACTCAATTGTAGTAATGATATAATGGTGACACTATGAAGAATGGGGGTTAATTTCACCAATAAGGTTCAAACTCCATTGTGAGAAGGGCTAGAAATTGGTAGAAACACAAAGACTATGTCTAGGTGTGTGTTGAAAATTAGCATGTTAAGGGTAGGCCAATAATATCCAAGATAGAGGATGTGCTTATCTATGGTGAGGCCACTAAAGTGTCCCCCACATATACCATCATACATTTCTTTGATAACATGAGAGGCTTCGTGACTACATAGGTAATATAATAGAAGACCATCAAAGCTACATTTATAAAGAATTCTTCCCATAATGGTACATCAAGAGGTAATTTGGATAAAAACCCTTTGATAATTATTAGAGAGGTGAGAGGGAACTATGCCAAGGTTAAGGTAATTGAAGGTCTGCTGATACTAAAGGTCATTCAGATCTCCTCCACACTAAAAATAGTGGGAGAATCTGGTTTCACATAGGATGGTTAGGTAAGCCTATGAATAATGATACAAAACTTAGATTCTAAGGGTGTAGATGATATTTGTGAGGCGAGGGAAGCCATGGTGTTAGCAAACTTGTTGGTAGATCATGGGGTCTATTAGATGCGGTAGTGTTCAAATGATGCTAAGAGTTTGTCAACTAGTTTCTTGTACTATTGAAAGACATCATTTTTACACTAATAAGAGTCATTAATTTGATTGAACACAATTTGGCATTCACCAAGGACACATCATTCTTCATAAGGTGGTGCTAAGATTGACATCAGTCTAAAAACTAGGAAATAAAATAGTAAATGGATTAAAGCTTCCCTTGCAAGATACAGAGTTGTTTAAGGTTAGTTGGAGGAAGCATGTCTAGGATTGCTTTAATTTTGGTAGAATCAACTTTGATTATATGAAGGGAGACAATGAATCTAAGAAGTTTCGTTGACAAGACCCTAAAGATTCACTTCTTGGGTTTAAGTTGGACATGATAGTGGATGAGGCATTTGAAGATAATCTTAAGAACAACCAAGTGATCCTTTTAAGGTTTGGATTTCCCAAGAAGGTCATCCACATAGTCCTCGAACACCTTATGGATAAGGTCATGAAAAATGTAGGTCATGGCACATTGGCAGGTTAAACCAATGTTCTATATCCCAAAAGGCATGACTCTATAGTAGAAAGTCCCCCATGGGGTGGTAAAGGTGGTCTTGTGCTGATCTTTAGGGGTGATTAAGATCTAATTGTAACCTAAGAATCCATCCACGAGAGATAACATCTCATGTCTAGTTGTAAGATCAATAAGTTGGTTGATGCTAGGTAAATTAAAATCATCCTTAGGGTAGGTGAGGTTTAGGTCATGAAATTCCACACTTCCACACAAACAGGTTATGGTTTTAGTGATAGGTAAAACATTAGAGACCCATTAGAGGTAGTTAATGGGTTGAATGAAGTTGAAAAATAGAAGACATTTAAGCTCTTCCTTAACAAGAAGGGTTATGTAAAGATGATTGCATTAGAACTTCTACTTGATAGGTTTGGAATCACAATAAGTGATTATGTTATGGGTAGAGATGGTAGGGTTAATTCTGGTTATATCACTATAAGACCAAGCAAAGGCTATGCTACAATCTTGAAGGAAAGAGGGGAAGTCTTGAAGTTCCTTAGCATTCAATGATTGGATAATTTTGACAATGTAGGGGTTATTTAGAGTACCCATTTTGATATCTATGATAGATTCATTCATCATGGTTGAGGAATTGAGAGGAAGGGATTTGTGGATTGAAGAATCTAAGGCACCAAGGTAGGCGAGAATAAAGTCATCATCCTAAAATTGAATGGTGTTAATGGTAGGAGAGTCTTATCCTATCATCTCAAGATGGGTCAAAGGGATGGTTATGGTCACCCCCTCCTTCTAATAAGTCTAGGGTCTAAGGTTGATCATGTTGATGAAAAAAATTTAGGTGGGATGATATCATCATCCTCACACACAAATGGAGGTGAGGTCGATGAGGAAAGGGTCTCTTCTTCAACATTAATAATGGTGGGTTATTTAGATTTCTTCTTATTAGGTAATATAAAACCAAATCTATATTTTTCATGTGGATTTTTGGTTTTGATGGTGATCAATTCATGTGGGCCATGCTCATATTTCCCAAGACCAAAGCCTTTCTAGGCACATTGATAGAGGTATGTCTTGGTGAAACTTAGTTTCTCTAGGTAGGAAAAACTGGTGGTGAATGGTCAAGATGGAAGAGAGGTGGTAGGAACACTGAGGGATTTATCAAGTCCCCCATAGACAAAATGGATCTAATAGTTGAGAGGTTCAAACCGAATGATAGTTTTGACATTAGGGTCATATCTTGACTAGTTGGTGAGTTTCCCATACTTATGAGGAGTAGGGAAAGCATCAAGAGCTAAGAGGTGATACCCCCAAATGTTAGTTGATGGAATGCTGATTCCAAAGGATCTATGAAGGGGATCTTATCAGAGGGGATAGATGAGCTAGTTAAGGATTCATTGATAGAAGGGGATATGACATCTGCTTTGTTGGTTAATGGTTGGGGTTTAACTACTGATGGTGTGTTGTATGGGGGTATGAGGACATTGTTGGGGTGATAGGTCATGTTTCATGTTTAAAAATGACTTGGGTCTACTTGGATGGTGATGACCTAGCCTTCATGCTCAAACTTAATGTAATGGTAGAGGGTATAAGGAATGTAACCCATAGACTAAATCTAAGGTCATCCCAACAAAATGTTGTATTATAATTCACCTTCTATAATATATAAGAGTTTTGGGAGTGTGTGAGTTCCTACATGGATGTGAAGGATGATAGTTCCCAAGGTAGTGACCATGGTATCATTGAAAGAATGAAGGATGGTCGAGGATTTAGACATAACATTATCTGACAGGTTAAGTTGGTTTTAGGCATGAGAAGAGATGATGTTAATTCTAGCTCCCCCATCAATCATGACCTATTTTATATGGGTTTAGTTGATGTGAGTTCTAATAAAGAGTGGAGGATCTAGGTTCTCAGGGTGGATGGAAGGAATTTATAGATCCTTGAAGGTAATAAGTTTGGAAATTTGAAGGGCATCGATAAAGGTGGCTAGATGTTGAGGGTCATCAAGTTGGACCTCAATGGATTGTAAATCCTCTATTAGTGCTTGATGGTGATGGGGAGAGGTAGATATCAACTCATAAAAGCTCATATTTGTAGGGGTTTGATGAAGTTGTTTGAGGATAACTCTCCTGATGGGTTCTAAAGGGTTAGATTAAGAGGCACCGTAGATAGACACCTTGGGTTTGGTCAAGGATGGAGACAATTGGGTGTAGGTTAGTTAGGAGTTTGAGGAGGGGTATGTCTAAGGAAAGGACACCTTAGCCTTCCCATTATCCTTTTTCTATTCTCTTGTGACCACATTAATAATGGGTAGAAAGAGAGGTTTAGCTAGAGGATTGGTCTGATTTGTTTTCACTCCATAGTGAGAGTGGAGTAGGTGAGTGTTGGGTAGGTATGGTTGGTGGTTGTATTAGTATGGGTCTCATAGGAGGTTCATCTATTAATAGATTATCCTTGTCATAAATCTAATGGATGATGGTTTGGAGATATTTACAATTCTCCATATCATGGTTGGGTGTCTTATGATAAGAACACACGTGGTGGTCATTATACCAAGCATGTTTTAAAGCTAGAGGGTCAAAGGGCATGATGGTAGGTAAGGAAAAACAAGAAGTCTATAATAAATTATAGATAATGGTTGAGTAGGACTCAACTAAAAGTGGTAAAGGTGTAGTGGTCTTGGCTCTGGTGGTTGGGGTAGAAGGTTACTTGGGAATAGATTTGGTTGTAAGTGTTTGGGGTAGAGTGGTACGCTTAGTTGGTGGCTCTAGTTTAGGTAAGGAGTTTGATAAGCTAGAGGTAGAATATCACAAGGTAGGTAGCCTAGGTACTACTGATGCAATAAAGAGAGGTGTGTTAGAAAGCAGATGTAAAGGTGTAACCAAGATAGGTGTCATGGTTTTGGTAGAGAGGATGGGCCTCTTGCTCAAGGTAGAGGGATGAGATCCTAAGATATAAGGCAAGGATAAAGGAGGAAAGATTATAACCTTCAAGTATTTGTGGGGTTTCACTTCCTTGGTTACTTTGATATGGCATTTGGTTGGTGGGATTGAAGGGGTTAAGTCTACTTTCATAGATGGGTAACTAAGGCTTGGTGTAGGGAGGATGATAGGAGAGGTTTTGGCTTCTTGGGTTTTGGTTGGCTTAAGTTGTTAAGGGTAAATTATTTTTGTGGAGGCTTCAATATAAGTGGCAGGTTGGTTTGACTGAGAAAGAGTTGGAGGTTCTAATTAGGTAATGTAAGGGAGACCTAATTGATTTTGTAAGGTGGCTTGATCTGTGTCTGGGTGGGAAATAAATTTAAATTTCTACGCTAATCTAGAGAAGGGTTTATAGGTTGGTTTAATTCCCTGAAGGGTGGATCTAAAAGATAACCCCCTGAGTGGAGACATATGGATGGTAAACTTATCCTCTTCTTTAATTAAAGGATGCAAGGTTGAAATGGGTGGTTCCTCTGTATGAGAAGTATACATGGGGATTTCCTCCTCATAAATGATTTTTGAAGGGGGAGTGGTTTGCTTGATAATTAAAGGTGAAGGTGAGGTGACAATAGTTGGTTGTTCTAGTATATCAGTTAAATGGTAGGCTAGTGGTTCTATTAACTCAATAAGTGGAGGGAGACATGATGGTATTTCCTTGGTTTGAGTGTATGAAGAAAGGGAATTTGAGTCAACTATCTCAATATACCATGGAGAATCAAAAAATTAGTTATTAGGTGGCTTAGAAATGAGCGCATCAAGGACCATGTTAATTGTATGGGTATCATGAGAGCACTCAATGTTATATTTCTCATTCTTGGTAAGAGCATGGTTTGAAAAGGGTTGCATAAATATATCAAGGGATTGGTTTGATGGTGCATTGGGCTTGTCCAATGTAATATCTCCCTTGTCAATAAGGGATTAAACAAGACTCTTGAAGGTGTTACACCTATGGACATCATGCCCTATCACTCAGTGAAAGGAACATAAATCATTCTCATTGTACTAACTAGGTGCAGGATGAGAAGAGTCAAATTATTGGGGTGGCTTTATAGGAGTAAGTTGAATGATGCTAGATTTCAATAATTTTTCCAAGATGGAAGCATATGATTCTCTAAGTGGAGTGAATTAATTTTGGTTGCTTTGGGTTTGGTTCCTCAGGTTTTGATTTGAGGAATTAGATTGATTGATGGAAGATGGAAGAGTATATTTTAGGATAATCACATTTGTGGTTCCTTTGTTCTTGGTGTTGGTATTGGGATAGTTTCTTATCTTGGAGGAAGAAGCCTCATTGGTCTTATTGGTTGAGTTATTATTTTTGAGCTTAAACTTATGTTCATAAATGGATCAGTTCTATAAATTATGTGCCATGGTAAAATCCTCATCAAAAGTTCATAATATTTGGACATGCAGTGTAGAGGAGATATGCTTAGCACATGCCCAAGTAAATATCTCTATGAGTTTGGGTTAAGGCAAGGAAAAGGAAAGTTGGTTATAAGGCTCCTCCAATGAGCCAAAAAATTGGAAATGGATTCATCCTCAAACTATAGGATAAAATAGAGGTTGGTGATAGACACTTTCTTAGAGATATTGATTGAAAAATGGTCCAAGAAGGTCTGAGCTAGTTGGGTGAAGGAGAATATGGAATGTTTGGGTAAGGCACTATACCAATCTAAAGTTAGTCTAGCTAGAGTCATGGGGAAGGTGAAAAGGAGAAGGCCATCATCATAGGTGATGACATAGTAAGCATGCCTAAATTCCCTAAGGTGCTTTTGGGGATCCTCCTTACTTTGAAATTTAGAGAACTTGGGAAGTTCCCATTGGGGAGGATATGGTTTAGTAGGTACAAATGGATGGATGGATAGGCTCATTGAAAATTTGATCATATGATAAAATTTTATGAGCACCTAAAATAGATGAATCTAAGGTGGCAATCTTGTCCATAAACATATTCATTAGGTCAGCTTGGGGTTGTGTACCCAAAGGGTTATAAGATGCATATTGCTATGGTGGTTGAGAGACATACAAATAGTAGAGAAAATGTTAAGAGGATATCACATATGGGTAATTGGATGTCAATGGTTGGGTGGAAGGTTCATAAGGGTAGGTAGAGGTATGTGGGTGGGTAGTGGGTACATGCCCTTGTAGATTAAGGATGTAGCCAAAGGTTTGTCCAAGGGGTACTTGTTGGATAGGTGTGGTAGTTGTGTTGGTGATCAATGGAAAGGTAGTGACCCTTATACTGATCAATGTCAAGGTAGAGGATATGGAAACCATAAGGATTTGAAGCAAAGCGGTGGTTTATGGGTTGAAATTAGCTAAAGGAAGGCTGGTAGTTCTAGAGGCAGGCACTTCTATAGTGGATGAGTGGTTTTTAGGAGTAGAAGGTATAAGGGTAGTCACAGTTTGGGTTGGTTGGTTTTTAATGGTAGTCTTAAAGGGGTTGTTGGTTGATGAGGAAGCTTGGGTTGTTAATGGTTGGGTAGTAACTGTAGTGATAGAGGTACCCCCATGAGATGGAGAGGCATGCCATAAGGTGGATCTATGGATAAAGCTAAATCTAGGATATGGTAAGATATGGTTGTAAGGTAATTTGCAATGCCATAAGATTTGTTATCTAGGAAAATGGAAAATTCTACATCTCCTTGAGGAACCTCCCAAGGGAAGGTATGACTTCCTAAGGGGTGAGGAGAGTCTGTTGGTTTAGAAACTTAGTCCATGGATGAAGAGGTAGAAGATGTAGGTTGACTTGGTGGTGGGTTTTTCTTTCCAAGGTCTCTTCATTGTTGGTGAGTGAGAACCATATGAGATAGGAGAGATAGAAAGCAAATATAGCCTTGCTACTCAAATAAAGAGAAGACAAGAAAATGATCCAAGAAATCAAATCACACTCTAAGAGAGATGTTAATCCCTAGAGTTTTAATTAATCTCACTTTTGGCTTATGCCTTAAGAAGGTGTGTGACAAAATTTATCTTGTAGAGTGGGTACTAGAGAATAAAATCATGGATGGTTTTAGGTTATGTTTAGGCACTCAAAAAGAATATGTATTGGAATCAATATGTGGCTTGGTATTGGGGCCTACCCCCTCACTTCACACACCATAATGATAAGGGTGTCAAGTGCTTATCCAAATTATATTGATATTTAGAGATTATACTCAACCAGAGAGCTAAGTTAGCCTACCTATTGGTAATGACCTACAAGTAGGATCACTGGAAAAGGGTAAGGTTACCGTTAGGTGATGAAATACTAGTTAGACCTTGTCTCAAGTTTGTTTTATGTTTAATTGGTGAAAGTGGGTTGGTTTAGTGTGTACAACAAGGAGTGAAGCTATGATAGATTACTCTGACTTTAAGTTAAGCTATGTGAACTAAAATTTCAAGTAGTCAATGTATGCACTTAATTTTAAGCTCAAAATAAACTTTTGATTTCATTAATGAGTAAATAATAGAGAGAGAATGAAATCAAACAATAACCCAAGTAAAGATATAAGGGTCCCACTGAGCATGCTAGAATGTTTCAATGAATTTATTGCTTAAGTTCTAAAGAAAGAGAGAAAATAAAATCAATATGGGTATGGTTGAAAAAGCTGATTGATTATGTATGTATTAAAATTTGAAGATTGTGAAGAGCTCCTATTTGGCTTGGGAGGATGACCTATAGATAAGAAATCACTAAAGCAAACTTATTTGTTAGAAAAATAGTTGAGTGGATTGCATAGTGATATCTAGATCTTAGAATCAAGAGCTTCATTAGGGGATGCCAATCCGCATGTTTTAAACAATTAAGATTATCAAAAAAATAAAGGTACTTGCATCAATGAATCAAAAGGTCCTAAAATTTAATACAAGAGTGTTTGTTAAGAAATATACTAGAAGTGATTAAAATGGTGATTACGCTAATTAATATTAGTGCTAGAGGGTTGGGGTATGATTCAAAAAATAAAACAAGGGTTTGTGAGTAGGTTGAAACATAGAAAATTGGGTTTGATTGGGTGTAGATAGGTGAAAACAACTTGATGGTTTTCATTGCCATAGTGACTATCAGTGGTTGGGCTAATCCTCGGTGGTTAAGGTGATCATCAATAGTTAAGGTGACTATTGGTAGTTAGACAGACCATCAGTAGTTGAGTCAAATATCAATGGTTAATGTGTGAGGATCTAGGTTGGTAATTTGGTTGATTGACAAGATCTAAAAGATGGATTCTAAGAGAAGTTTAAGGTTTGGGTTGATTGTGAATTGTAAATAAAGTAAATGAATATTGAGAAACAAGTACTTTTTTTATTAGTTGTTAATTGGGTGGATGGTTGAGGTAGTTGGCCTATTGATAGAATCTAATTCAATTCTAATAGAGTAATAGTACCTAAAGGCTTGGTGGAGAGGCAATTGTAAGTTGGCTCTCTGATATGATTACTAGATTTTTGGATTACTTATAATGATTGACCTAAAAGAAATAATATCCTAGATGCAAAAAGCTATTAATAACAATTATAGATACATAGATGTTTTGCAAATGGATTTTCACCTATTTTTTCCTCTCTCTTATAGTTAGGGTGAGAGAGTTGCAACAACATGTGAACTGGGCTTTCCAAAATTAACTCATCCATGAAATGACTTGTAACTATAATTAAATAACTTATATTTAGAAAAGAAAAGTGGGTAGTTTTTATGATTTTGGTTAAGGAGGTGTACTTTAACCATCAATGGTTAGGTTGATCAGTGGTCATCATCCTGACCATCAATGGTTGAGGATGAAGGTAAAAAGATGGATAAAAGTTAGATTTATCTAGTTGGGTAAAATGACTATGGTTGGGCTTGATTGGTGATCAAGGGATAAGGTTGGTCTAAAGGGGGGTCCTAAGCAGTCTAGGGGTGTTTTTGACATTTATAATCATAGTGTGTGTATTTTTGGTTTATACAGTATGCAAGTGGTTTTCATGTTAAAATATATGTTTTAGAACTTATTTCAAGATGTCCTTGGTGGAAATCATGTATTTGAAATACTATAAATGAGTTTGAGTTGTCCATGAAGCTTTTCCTCCATACTTTTGCTCTATTCCATGCTCATTATCCACATTCAACCTATACACACATACAACAACCTATCTTGATGACATCATATTGAAGTGAAGAGCTTAGTGATGGTTTTAAGCCTTTTGAAGCATGATTAATGAATTTGAATTTATGATATGGATATACAACTCATAATAAGTCTAAATCAATGAATATTTCCCATGTTTTGCCCATTATCTATATACACTGAAAACCTACACCTATAAGTGGCTTAGCAGGGGGTTAAGGAGCCATTTTGAAATGATAAAGTGGTGAAACTAATTATAACACCTAAGATGTGAGGAATCCCAAGATAGACCTATTTGAAACATCAAATGGACAAATTAAAGGGTAATCATGTTGGAACAACAAGAGATTGAATTATGGGAAAGTTTTCCCCAAAAAGTGAAAATAGAGGTCCAAGGGGTTTTAGGGACATCTTAAAACATGTCTGAAAAGGGTTTCAAAAAATATAAAGAGGTGAATATTCTATCCTCTATCATGAAGAATACTTATGTCAAGAATGGGGGTTAGAAATTCAGTGCAAGTTAGAATTTGAAAACTTCAAAGTGGCCTAAAAAAACACTAAAATCCTACACTAACATCTATAGGTTTGGAGTTATGAATGATATTTTGACATCTTAAGAAGAAAATAGAACAAAATATCATTGATAGAATGGTTCCATTGGTTTAATGGTAAAAAAATGGCATGAATGTCATAAAAAGGATATGATGCATAGCTTTTCAAGCTCCATGGGCACCTACAGGTGTGTCGTCTTAGGGGAAAATGTTCAAATACAACAAATAGGTAGACAATGAACCAAACTTGGTTTTAGTGGTATTTTATACCATATAAGGTGAATTTTGGTACAAACATATAATTTTGACCTAATGGGTTTAAATGGAGGTCCTCATATATCATGACCAAGTTCAAATGAGTTCACACACACCTATAGGGGTCAAATAGGCAAGGGTTCATAGTCATGGAAAGAAAAAAATTAGTTTATGAATCCAAAGGGAATGTAAGGTGAATAAAATGTATGTGAAGTTAACAAATGGTTCTCATTATTAATATAGAGTCTCTCCATATCATGAACAATATCAATTTCAAGTTCACACACACTTATAAAAAATCAAATTAGGGTGTCTCAATCAGAATAGGGAAGGACTTAGTTGAGGAGCTCAAAGTGCATATGAAGGGTTAAAAGGAGATTATAATGATAATAAAATAATTTTATCACCTATATATATAATTATAAACTTCATAATATATATAAAAATGTAAAATATACCTATACACACCTCCTAAAATCCCTATATGCACCTATAGTTGAAGGTGCAGTCTTGAGCATGAATTAAGGGTAAGGAGGTGAACTTGATAGGGAGAAGGAGAGGGTTAAAATAAACTTAAAATGGTTAATTATTTATCAATAATGTTTTTATACAATATTTATGAATCTTCCAAGTTGATCATCTACTCTTCCTCCTAACCAAAGCTATCAATCTGTTCAGTTGCTCTACAACTCTTTGCTCAATAAGTGAGAATGAAGAATCCAAAGAAGAAGAGTGTTTTTGGGAGAGTTAAAATATTTATTATAATTAATTGGATAGGATTGACATTATATGAAATCATAATATCATTAGAGTTAACATATAAGGGTAATTCTTAGGTAGAAGGAAAAAATGCAGGAAACAGTCCTTTTTGGAGGCCTTTTTTGGGCAATCTAAGTTCCTTAGGTGCCAAAATAAATGATTATGACTTTTAAATTTGGTAAAAAGTATCATTAGGACCTAATAAAACTCATAAAATATTCACTTTTATTTTGGGAAGAGGGATATACCTCACTATTTTGTCTTAAAGGTCAACTAGTTAATAAAAATTAGGGTTTGGCAAAATAAGCAAGTGAAGCCAAAAGGGATAAATAACTTGATGGAAAGCTTGGGAAACATAAATAAACATGTTTTTAGGTGTATTAAAGGTAAATATATTATATTAAACACTATTTCATGCTCAAAACTCTCAAAATTACTAAAACACCCTTGCACACAGTCTAACTAGACAAGCTTCCTTTAGGCCTAGTTGGTGAATGAAAGGGAAAGGTGAAAATGAGTACTTTTGAGGTTATGTGATGAATTTTTAATATTTAATTATGTGTGAACATTAATAATACATCAGTCCAACCATGAAATATTAGTCCAAATAGCCCAAACTAGCAAGGTTCATGCTAAGCCCACTAAGCCTTAAAGGGACCTAGAGCTAATTAGGGGCCCAACTTCACTTCTAGATCTTGGTGAGGTATCTAGTTGATTGGAGCATGTTTTTAGGATGGATTTATAAATTTATTATCTTTTTATATGAAAATAAAATACCAAGAGAGCTAATTATAGCTTAGAGGGAGTCCAAACATGCAGGAAAGGTGGAAACAAGCTCGATAGGGTGTTTTCAAGTGCTCATGTCTCCTCTAAAACTATGAATAGATACCAAAGGAGTTTTTATGGGTTATTAGTTTTTAATAAAATTAGGTTTTTTAATTTTTTTGTCAAGTCCAATGTTAGAGCTTTATGAATAAACCTTAAGAAGGAAAACTACCTAAAACCCTTGAAAACCCTCAGTCAAGACCTAATGGAGGAAACAAGCTTGGAGAGATATCTAGATGACATATTTTTCCCATGAAAATGATTGAAACTTTTAAATTAATCACTCAATATCCCTCCCATATTTTTAATTTGTATGGAATTATATGAACAGGGCTTAAAACAAGGTACTTTTGACCATTTTGTGTGTTTTTTAGGTTCTAAAAGAGGTATAAAGATGCAATCAAGTTTGAGAGGAATATATGGAATTAATATAACTCAATATTTCCATATTATTCTTTTAAAAAACTTCTAATTTTTTAAATGATAGCTCTCATCTCAACCAATAAAAATTGGCACAGTGAACACATTGGTGAGAAGGGTGAAAAATCCAAGTGTGAGCCTTTTTAAGGTTTACCTAAGTAATATAAGGCCATTTAGAGTATTTATAGGTTTCATACACTCCATACCATGTATTTTAATTGAAAAATTAATCCAATTTTGAGGCCAAGTGTGAGGGACGACTAAAAAAGGATTTTTTTAGACTACAGGTAGTGATGGCTTCTTTCAAAGAGATTCTAGATGAGTAGGAATGAAACAAATGCATGGAGAGGCATGAATTAAATCCTTCCATATAATATAAATCATCATACCTATCCCTAGTCAATTATGGGACATTAAAATAGGTCCAAATCATGGAGGTGATTTCTTGATCCAGAACAAGGAGTTTTATGCCACTTTTCATAAGTTTCATGACTTGTATGGACACTTGGAATTTTTAACATTGCATGGTTTTTTTTAAATCTATTTTTCATGAATATTTAAAAAAAATTCTCATATTTATAGGTTTTCAAGTGACATTTGGACTTCCCTTGTCTTGTTTCTCTCCCAAATGTTATAAATAGTGACTCTTTTGGCTCTTTTGAATAGCCTCCATTAGTTGATGGTAAAAACCTAACCAATTTTGTACTTGAATGTCTCTTGAAGAAATAAAACAAGTTAATTTTCCTACTTAAATTCTTTACAATTTAGTGTTGTTGCAATTTTTTTGGTTTTGTCTAGTAAAAGATGGTATATTCTAGCACGTTATCCTTGATTGTTAACTAAGTGTGCAAAAGAGTAATTGTTATAGGTATTTGTTAGTGTTTTATTCTAAGTTTATAAGTGTTTTATGACTCTATTCTCCCAATTAATCATTAATTACCCTCCTAGGAATCAAAATACCTCTTAAACCTAGGATATGAAACATTGATGTAACAATTTGTCTTGTGTTGTGAGTTTTATGTGAAGAAAGCTTTGTTTTGATCTAAGTAGTATAATTTAATTCAATAGAAGTAAATTAAATAATGGTGCATTACCTTTTTATTATTATTATTTTGTCTTCTTAAACCTTTTCATATAAAGTTGATAGGTAAAAAAGTACTTCAAAGAGGGCATCAAGGGAACTATCCCTTTTGGAGATTCATCTCACCAATTGTTTACCCACAACAAGTGAGATGTTTATATTATTACACTTGTATGAGGAGAGATAGGAATCTCCTCAAGGGGAAAAAATCCAAGTGATAATAGTTTTTGGTAAACCCTATGGGACTTTAAGTCCTAGAAGATTATCTACGATTGGTGTTGGTATTAGCATATTTATTTATAGTTATAAGAAAATCTACATTCAATACCTAGCGAATCCACTCAGTTTTCAACTCTTTAGTTGTTGATCGGTCCTTAATTTTCATGCCAAAGGTGACCACTAGGTCTACTACTAAAGGTATACCCTTTGAGTTTGTGCAATTGCCTTTGTATTCTATCAAAAAGATTTAGATTTATGAATACTCATCCTTATTCAAGGGAGTTGGTGTTTAATAAGTCCAAGTTCTTACCTAGTTCAAACCTTAATACCCATAGTCTACATTCCAATATGGCCAAAAACTAACCTTTTATAGCCTTCACCAGATCATCTCCTTTCAATCTTTCCCAATATGACTAAATTCCTAAAGCATCCCTTAAGATTGTTCCATATTTTAATGGATAAGGTCCTATTATTCCCATTGAACATATAAAAAACATAATTTTTTTTATAACATTCATAATATCACCCAAGATAATGTGTCAATTAGGCTATTAGCATTGTATTTCAAAGGGAAATCTTTAGATTGGTATGGGACTCTACCTCATAATTTCATTGCTTCATGGGATGAACTAGGAGATCTATTGTCTAAGAGGTTTTAAGAGAAGAGTGATTATCTATCACTAGCTGAGCAATTGACCACTATCAAGAGGGCTCCATAAGAGTTCATGCAGGACTTTAACTCTAAATTTCAAAAAAGATGGGATAAGATCCCAACCCTTATGAGACCTACTCCAAATTATGCCTTCTTGTATTACCTAAAATCAATGAATAGTGATATAGCCATGATGATCCAATCCATGGGTGGGAATACACTACCTAGTTCCTATAAGATAGATATTAATGCTAAGAATTGTATTGTTTAATAAGGGAATATTTATCCTAAACCACCAATGCCATTGTTCCCTAATTTGTAGCTTCCTAGTCAAGTTGCATTACCTACCTTGGCTCCTTTACCTCCTAGTCAAGAAAAGTCTACCATTACGCCTACTAATGAGATTCACAAAGTCAAGAGTTTTATTTAAAGTGTTACTAATGAATTGGTTTCTCTTAAGAGGTAACAAGCTCAAATTTATATGCCTTACCAATCCTATAATCAGTTTGGTCAAGTAAATAGCCCTTGTTTTTAAGGTAATGCTCAAGGACAAGGTCAAATAACTCAAGATAGACCTTACCAAAGCTACAATCCCAATGACCCATCATATTATAAATCTCTTGTTCCCACTCAAAATAAATTTATTCAAGAGAAACCATGTTATCCTTCCTATGACCAAAATCAAGACCAAGTTGTATATGCCGATAAAATGCATAATCAAGCCATGACAATGCAAGGTAATCAAATATCTCAAGTTTCCAATTTTGAGGTACCAATGAAAAATATAATGGAAAATGGACAAAAAAAATCTAATTATACTCTTATAAATCATTTGGAGGGAGAGTTTTATGCCATCACTCATTTGGGAAATTCAAGTAATATGAATGTTAGTGTGTCCTCTAATACTAAGTCTAAGAAGAGGGTTGTTAAAGAGACACACGGGAAAACTAAATGACCTATTTTGAATCATACATCACATCCAATGGTATGGAGGTTTAACTCAAATCCTAAGGTGTAGGAGAATCAAAAATTTCAAAGTTCAAAACTAGCTCCTACACATCCAACCTCACAAGCTACACCACAAGGTACTAGTGCTTCCAAAGAACCTTTCAAGGTGAGAAATACTTCTATCAATGTTTTGGATTATAAAAATAAGTGACACATGAATATTTAATTATGGTATTCATTGATAATACTGGGGAAAAAAGATATCTTTCAAAAACAATTGCTTGGTTAGGGAAACAAGTTGGATCAGCTAGGAATGAAAATGTTGTCTTGGTGAATGGAACTCAGCCTATTAATGGAAAAGTGAATAAAAATGATAAGACTTATCCTTTTTATCTATTTTTGATCATTTTTTATTTCTTAGTTCAAAATTTTATCATAGTTAGTGGGGCTAGTACTTCAGTTATGCCCAAGTCAATAGCGGATAAACTAGGCCTCAAGTATGAACCAATGCCTAAAGGAGTTATAAAATTGGATGGGTCACATATAAAGACCTTAGGAGTAGTAAAATATTTGAATTTTATTTTACATGCTTTTCCTACTTTTTATATCCATTATGATGTGGTTGTGGCATATTTAGCCCCATACTTTGCTCTTTGTGTGTCAAGAGAGTTTACAACAATATAGGTGGATACTTGGTAGCCAATTGGTCCTATATGTTTTTTAGGACAAAGTATGATATGAAGGTGAATATTGAATCAGATCCTATTCATAAAAATCATTTAGACACCTACATTCCTAATGTTACAAATGTCAATTATGCAATTCTTGATGAGGAAGAGCTTCACATGGACCAATCTCCAACTTATTCTCTTGAAAGAATTTTTTATTTTTATCTAGGTGAATGGGGAGCTAAATTTTTTTATCATGATCCTTAAAAATTCATAGAGGAGGATGATATTTAAATGTATTGAATTCATGAGGAGAACTCTTTCATGACAAACTTGATGAAGCTCAGTGAAAACATGGATGGTTTATGGTAGCTATTCTTTGATGGATCTAGAAGTAAGGTTGGATCTGGTGGTAGAGAAATGTTGGTTTATCCATCCAAGGAAAGGTATTACTCTAATTTAATATTTCACTTAAGTTGTGGTTGTAATGTGGTATAATATGAGGCCCTTATTAATGGCCTTGAAGTGGGTTATAAAAAGAGGTGTGAAAGAGTTACTAGTTTATGGTGATAGTGAGTTAATTATGAATCAAGTAAGAGGCCAAAATGTGACAAAGAAATCTTTTATTAAGTCCTATAATAATATAGTATGAGATATTTTAGAATATTTCCAAGCCTTCAATGTCTAATCTATCCCAAGAGAAGACAATAAACATGCTGATAGGTTGGTAGCAATTAGAGCTCAATTTGATGTTCTAAAAGGGATAAAAGAAGACGAGAACTAACCTCATCTCAAGGTGGTTGTAAGGCTCTCTATACCTGATAATTTCACTAATTGGAAAGTGTTTGATAGTGACCAACAAATATCTCTTTTTCTATAAGAAGAGGCTAAGTCTTCCTCAAAGAATTAGTCCAAACTACAATAATAATATGGAGGGTAGATTATACAATTAAAGACAAACAAGCTCCCTAAAGGCTTAGTCACACTTGAGATTATCTTAAATGATGATGATTATTTGAATAAAGATAAGGTAATCATGTATACTAAGTAATAAAACTATGATAAACTACAAATATTCAAGGATAAGTTGCTTGCCCTTGGGAAGTTATGTACTAGTGAAGAAAAACATGCTTTCATTAAGTTATGCAAGGAATTTTTTGATGTATTTACATGGGGATATAGTGATTTAAATGGATTTTATCCAAACATATCTCAACATACCATATATATAGATGATAATTCTAAGACTATCAAGCAAAGACAAAGACCAATCAATCCTAAGATTGAGCCTCTCATGAGAAAGGAACTTACAAAGTTAATTGAGTCTAAGATCATTTTTCCTATTAAACATTCATCTTGGTTGGAAAAATTATTATTTATAAGGAATAATAATGTGGAAATCAGGTTGTTTTTTGAATTAAGATACTTTAATAGAGTTTCTTTAAAGGACCATTATCCTCTTCCTTCCATGGAGCAGATTTTGCAAGTTATGTTAGGTAGTAAAAGGTTCTCACTCCTTGATGGATACTCAGGGTATAATAAGATTTTGGTAAAGGAAAGTGACCAATATAAGATATAATTTATTAATAAATGGGGTACATATGATTATAGTAAAATGAATTTTGGTTTTTCTAATGTTGGTGCAAAATTTTAACGTGTAATGTTGGTGTATCTTGATGATATCACAGTCTTATCTAAAGATGTATGGGGTCACTTAAATCACTTTAGGCATATTTTTTAGAGATGTAGACATATTTGAATCTCTTTCAACCCAAATAATTATGTGTTTTCTATCTATGAATGCAAACTCTTAGAACATATTATCTCAAAGAAAGGCCTATTTATAGATCCTGAAAGGGTGAGTGCAATCTTGGAATTAAATTTTCCCAAACACAAGAAAGGTTTGAAAATTTTCTTTGGGAAAAATAATTTCATAAGGAGGTTTATTCCTATTTTATAATTTATTCAATCCTCTAACCTCTATGCTAAGGAAAGATGAAGTGTTTACTTGGACAAGAAGAAGGAAGGAAAGTTTTGAAGATATTAAACAAGCTATTACTCAAGCTCCAACTCTTGCAAGTCCTAATTTGTAAAAGGAATTAAAATTGTATACCTTTGGAAATGAATAATTAATATCTACCATGCTTACTTAATCAAATGAAGAAAAATTGGAGCAGTCTATTGCCTTCTTTAGTCAAGGTTTGGAAGGCTATGAGGTAAGATACACCTAGGTAGAGAAGCAAGTACTTTCAGTTGTTAGAAGTCTAAATAAGTTTAGGCATATGTTATATAATAATAAGATTCACATATTGGTACCTCATCCTAGTGTCAAATAATTCCTTTTGAGTAGATATTTGAATGAAAAAAGGGTTGGTTGGATCACAAAAGTGATGGAGTATGATGTAGAAATCAAGACAACCAAGCTAGTGAAAGGGAAGGGATTATGTGAGCACCTTGCTTTAGATTTGAAGGGAAAAAAAGGTTATCTTATCACTTCATGATGACCCTATAACAACTGAATCTTCATCAATGAGGATTTGGACACAAGAAATGATCCATTTTATTCAAATCGATGAGTGTCCACAAGGTCTAGATAGATCTAAAATAAGGTACTTCAGATTACAATTTATTCCTCATGTGCTTGTTGATGGAGTGTTATTTAGGAAGGACTTCTCAGATGTGTTATTGATATGTGTTGAATTAGATCAAGTTGAGAAAATATTTCTTGAATTTCAGGATGGACCAACTATTGGTCACTTTATTCTAAGAAACACAACAACTAAGATTATGAGATGGATATTTTTGGCCTATTTTTTTAAAGACACTCATGATTGGGTAAGGAAATGTCAAAAAATTTCTCTCTTTGATGGAAATAAAAATATTTCAACCTTGCCTCTTCATCTAATACAAGTAGACCAACCTTTTATGCAATGGGGTCTACATTTCATAGGACTAATCAACCCACCTTGTAGTGATGTCCAAAAGTGGGTGTTGACTGATATATATTACTTTACAAGATGAGTAGAGGTTGTTTCTCTTAAATAAGCAAATGAAAGTTTAATTCTAGACTTCTATGAAGACATAGTGACAAGTTTTGGGGCTCCTTCAACAATAATTTTAGACAATGCATTAGTTTTCCTTGGAATGAAGACAAGTGAGTGGGATTTGAAACATGGAATTTATCTTAGTACTTCCTCCAAATATTATCCAAAATGGAATGGAATAGCTGAGTACACCAATAAGAATATAATCAGGGTTATCAAGAGGATAATGGAGGATAATCAAAGAACTTGGCATTCCAAGTTGAAGATAACTCTTTGGGATAATAGAATAACCCCCAAGAAAGCAATTAGAAACTCACAATATAAACTTGTTTATGGGAAAGAAGTTAGAATTTCTATTTCACTTGAGTTATTGACCTTGGATCTCACTTACTAGTTGGAGTTGATAGAAAATGAAAGCATGGAAGTTAGGTTATGTCAGTTAATGGAGCTTGAAGATATAAGAGATCAAGATATGCAAACTATAAGGGCTCATCAAGATCCAAAAAAGAGACAATTTGATAATAAATCCATGATAAGAAGTTTCCAAGAGGGGGGAACTATTCTAAAGTGGGATGAAGATAGGGCTAAACCTAGAAAATACACAAAGTTTGATGTTCTATAGAGTGGCCCTTATGTCATCACTCAATGTAAGAAACATAATACATTCCAAATTTAAAAGATGTATGGATAGGAGCTTAATATCCTAGTCAATGGGATATATCTCAAACATTTCTACTAAGGTTCTCCTCTCTCCCTGTACATAGTTATTGTTTTCCCTAAGTGCTTATGCACATGTGTGAGTCTTGTTGGTGTCTTATTTTATTTTATGTTTCCTTGGTGTTTTATGTTTGTTTTGTGTGTGTTTTAGTAAATTCCTTCATTAACTCCATATCCCATAGATTGATAAGGCTATTGGTCTTTAGTATAGCAGGCATACTACTCCTATGAGTCACCATTTTGTTGACTAAATTTGACTTCTAGGTCAAACTTAGACTTCTATAGGTTAAAAAATTGGTTTTTTAGATGTTTATGGGTAAAATAATTTGTCATATGTTATATTATATTTCATTTGATGTTATCCAATGCATTTTTAACCTTAGTCATGGTCTAATAGGTTTATTTATCATTTTGAGCCATTTAGTGTGCTTTTAAGGGTCATAAATGCAAGTGTAATGGTTACCAAGGTAATATGGTGTTATTTTTTCCATTAAAAAATCAAATATGTAATATTAATTATCATGGATGTTATTTATATTATAATCTTGTAGGTTGTTTAACTGAAACTCAAGAAACCAACTTAAAAAGGTAGCATTTAGCACTTGTATGGCCCATGGGGGAAGGTGACACATGGGAGAATGTGATGTAACATATATTAATCTTCATAAAAATAATATCAACATTTTAAGTGCTTTGAAATTTCCATTTTTAATCCAAAACCATTCTGCTCCTTCTTTGCCTTTCTAGACATATAAAAGTGACCTGCAGGTTTGTGCTTACTACAGATAGCTCAAGAAGTTTTAAGAAAAAATATTTTATGAGTTGATATTAAAATAAAATACCTTACTTAAAATATAAATATTACAATTATTTATCAACTATGATTTATGAGTCATCCTTTACAAGTTGATTATGTTTGTTTGCTTATTATTTCATGCACCCTATAGGTTTTGCTCCATTTTGGTCAAGTCTATATGAACCACTTGGTGACATTGCCTAAAAAGGATTTTTTATACCTTATAAGATTATATCCATACTTATTTTCATGTTTCATGATGTTTTTATGGGCAAGTTGTCTCATGTTGCATGAAGGTGTCACCATTGTGAAGTTTCAGTCAATTCAATTTTTTTCTAGAATTTTGGTCTTCTACAAAAGTTTCATGTGAATGTGAAATTATTTTCCATAGGTATCAAGGCCATATTAATATCTCATTCCATGTTTTTTTTTCATTATATCATGCTTTGGGCATCTTACAACCTTACCATTCCTCACAGTCAACTTTTGTTTAATTTCACTTACAATCACATGTATAAGCTTGTTTAGCTTATTCATAGAGTTTTAATCAGGTTGTATCATTTGGTTCAAGTCATTAATAGATTATTATATTTCATTTATATGTTTGGGGAGGTACAAGACTAGTTACAAGTTCACCCATCACACTAAACAGTCACAAGCCCAATTTGCTTGCTCAGTTCCATATGTATGTAAGTGGTTTTCACATTGAAAGAGATGTTTTGTAAATTTTTTCAAGATGTCCTTGGTTTAAATCATGTATTTTAAATTATTTTTATTTGTCCTTAAAGCTTTACCTCCATAATTTTGCTCCATTTCATGCTCACTATCCACATTCAGCCTATACATACATACAATAGCCTATCCTGATGATGTCATACTGGGGTGAAGATCTTAGTGATGGTTTCAAGCCTTTTGAAGCATGAATAATTAATTTTAAGTTGTGATATGGATATAAAACTCATAAAAAGTATAAATCAATGTATATTGCTCATGTTTTACCCACTTCTTATATACACTAAAAACCCACACCTACAAGTGGCTTAGCAGGGGGTTAAGGAGCCATTTTGAAATGATAGACAAGTGGTGAAACTAATTATAACACCTAAAATATGAGGAATCCCAAGACAAACCTATTTGAAACATCAAATGGACAAATGAAAGGGTAATCATGATGGAATAGCAAGAGATTGAATTTTGGGAAAGTTTCCCCAAAAAGTGAAAATAGAGATCCAAGGGTTTTTTTGGGACCTCTTAAAACATGTCTTCAAAGGCTTTCAAAACATCTAAAGAGGTGAATCTTGTAGCCTCTAGTATGGAGAATTATTTTGTCAATAATGGGGTTATAAATTTAGTGTAAGTTAGAATTTAAAAACCTTAAAGTGACACCAAAAAACACTGAAATCCTGCACTAACATCAATAGGTTTGGAGTTGTGAATGGTTTTTTGACATCCTAAGAAGAAAATATTGTCTGAAATCATAGAGAGTTGAACACTGATTAAATCATGTACAAGCAAACACAAAGACATTTATTTCAACATAATAATATATTTCACACTATTATTTAAAATTTTCTCACCTATAAAACCTCTAAAACTCCTATAATAAAGAATACATCTAAATATGATATATTATTATAATATATAACAATATATCTCAACAACATAATATTCTAATTTACTGTGTTAACCATATGGTTATAAAAACCTAGTAACAAATATTTACCTCTCGATAAATCAAACAATTTACTATTTACCATTTTGTAAATACTTAAATTTACTCAATGTAAAAACTAAATTCCTAACTTCCCCCCCCCCTCCCCCCGCCCCCCCCATAGTTTTTACATGGTGAAAAAACATTCACACTCTTATCTGTAGTATGCTCACTCTTGTATCATGCCATATTTGTCTCATGACCTTGATAAATAGAGCCTCACTCACAGGTCTATATACTACTAACAAAATCTTGCTTCACATGACCACTATATGAAAAATAATGCATCCCGCTAATATATTATGTGATCATAATGGACATGTCACTATGGGTCATATCCATAAAGAAGTAAGGTAGTCATGAGATCTTTGTAGTAGCTACTCTCTTAACTATTGCTAAAACATTATTCATCTCTTGATGGTTTTCTAGATCTCTACCACAAACCTTTTCAAGATCCATGAACTGACTTACATTGGTGCTTTTGTCTTTTTACAATGTCTTCACATTAGGAAATCATGTTTGGACTTTAACAGATATTAAATTACATGAGCAGGCATTATCATATGTTCTTATTACACAGTGGAAATGAAACACAACACACTGTGTCACCAAAACATGATGTGGACCCATCATTAGTGACTGATGAGAGGTCACTAAAAGACCTCTTTCCTCCATGTATCCTCCATCCTCCAGTGCCTGAAGTTACTCAAGATTTGGTAAATTCTATGATATCCTTGGTACCTTTAAAAATGGCATGTTTAGCGAGTTCTCTTGGCAAGACATAATGCATAATGATCTAAATTTACCTAGATGTAATAATTGGCTTCTTGTTGTGATGAGCAAGATTGGATGACTCATGAGATAATTTATTAAAGATATTATTAATAAAATAATTTATTAGATGCATACCTTTGATATAACTATTAAGATCTTAGTGCACCTATTTTAGCACCTTAAATAAATAGATCTTATAGGATTCTTCATCTGTATTTTTCTTATTTTTTTCTTTTCTTTTATTCATTTTAACCAATATGCCTTTCTTAAAAATTTTGAAAATTTAAGGACATCAACTTACATTGATAATGTGTCTGTAAAAAAAAAATCCTAATAATCACCTAAACAATATCCTAATATTCACCTAAATGACAATAACTCAAAAAAGGACTTTGATGAAAATCAATATACTCTTAAAAAATGACTCTTTTTCAAAATGACTTAAAGTTTTATTGTTTTGAAAAGATTATATTAATGAAAAAGGACCATAATAAATAAAATATTTTAAATAAAAACATTTAAAAAGTAATTTAACTTGATTACTTTTAAAATAAAAGTCTCGCTAATATAAACAATATTTAAATTTTACCTTCTAGAATGACTAGACAAAAAGACACTTTGCCTGCCTAAACTTAGACTTATACAATTATCAAAAAAATTCATGGAACTCTTCACTAGTTGGTAACATGTGGCTAAGCAATAAATAATTTCACAAAGCACATCTTGCATCAAGTATAAGATACATATTTGTGTGGATTTAATAAATGCTAGCAAGTTCAATGTGGATCATATATGCATGGTATGTTTCATGTTGCACATATAAATATGTATGTAGAGAGGAGCACAACATGATCTGGAAGGTGAATCCATAGTGACAAATAAACCCTAGTTTTCTAACTCTCATTACACAAAAACTATTGTTAATATAATACATATGACACCATGTATATTGTCTGAGTGAGTGTGGCTGAAGGAAATATAGAATGTAATGTGGATCAAGGTAAAGTCATATTTGATAAAGTGACTCTGGTACCATGGAAGAAAGACTCGATCTAAAATAGGTCATGACACTAGAACATAGTCCTAAAAATCCAAAAGCATACATGAGATGGTAATGCATTTCAATAGTCGTTATATATCCATTCATAATGACTAACATTTTCAATGTTTAATTAATTCCATAGAAGTTGATTTGATGCAGGTGAACAATAGTTCACTGTAAATACCAAATGACAAAATAGTTAGCAGGTGATAACATCACTACTACTACATCTTGATGCCCATGATATTGCCTTCAATAACATAAAATCATCCTCACATAGCTTAATAAAATCTTAGGAATCTCATTATTCACTAGAAAATTACTATTACCACTCTGATACCACTGTTAGAAATCATGGAGATATAAACATTGATTAAATCATGTACAGGGAAATACATAGACAAATTTATTTTAACACAATAATATATTTCACATTATTCTCTAAATTTTCTCACCTATAAAACCTCCATAACTCCTATAATAAATAATACATCTAAATATGATATATTTATATAATATATCTCAGCAACATAATATTCTAATTTACCATATTAACCATATGGTTATAAAAACCCAGTAACAAATATTTACCTCTCGATAAATTAACCAATTTACATTTACCATTTCATAAATACCTAAATTTACTCAATGTAAAAGCTAAATTCCTAACAAATATAACAAAGTCTCATGGATAGAATGGTTCCATTGGTTTAATGGTACACAAAATGGCATTAAGGTCATCAAAAGGATATGATTCATAGCTTTTCAAGCTCCATGGGTAGCTACATGTGTCCCTTCTTAGGGGAAAATTATCACTTACAATAAATAGGTAGACACTGAACTAAACTTGGTTTTAGTGGTATTTTATCCCATGTAAGGTTAATGTTATTACAAACATATAAATTTTACCTAAGGTGATTCAAATGAGGTCCTCATATATCATGACCAAGTTTAAATGAGTTCACACACACCTATAGGGGTCAAATAGGCAGGGGTTCATAGTCACGACAAGAAAATATTAGTTTATGAATCCAAAGGGAATATAATGTGAATAAAATGTATGATAATTTACCAAATTTTTCTCATGTTTCATGGAGAGTCTCTTTATACCATTAACAATCTCAATTTCAAGTTCTCACACATATACAAGAACCAAATCAAGGTATCTCAGTTAGAATAAGGAAGGAATTAATTGAGGAGTTCTAAGTGCATATGAAGGGTTAAAGGGAGATTGAAATGATAATAAAATAATTTTATCACCTCTATGGATATCATGATCAACTACATAATCTACAAAAAATGTAAAATAAAACTATATAGGCCTTCTAAAATCCTTGTATGCACCTACAACTAAAGGCATAGTCTTGAGCATGAATTGAGGGTAAGGAGGTGAAATTGTCTAGGGAGAAGTAAAGGGTTAAAATAAACTTAAATTTTTTTAATTTTTTTATACAATATCTATTAATATTCTAAGTTTATCATCTACTCTTCCTCCTAACCAAAGCTATCAGTTTGTACAGTTGCTCTACAACTCTTTGCTCAATAGGTGAGAATGAAGAATCCAAAGAGGAAGAGTTTTTTTGGGAGAATTACAAGATTAATTATCAGGAAATTGATATGAGTAACATGTTGGTAAATCCTAATATAATTTGTGTTAACATACAAGGGTCATTCTTAGGTGGAAGGAAAAACTGCAGGAAATAGTCCTTTTTGGAGGCCTTTTTGGGCAATTTGAATTGGTTAGGTGCCTAAATAAATGAGTCTAAATTTTCCCCTTGGTAAAAAGTCTCATTAGGACCTAATATAAATCCTAAAATCCTAATTATTCCTTTTGGAAGAGGGATATACCTCACTATTTTGTCTCAGATGTCATTCAGTCAAGAAAAATTAGGGTTTGGCAAAACAAGCAAGTGAAGCCAAAATGGCTAAAGAACTTAATGGAAATATTTATGAACCTAAATAAAATTTTTTTTAGGTGTATTAAAGGTAAATAAATTCTATAAAACACTATTTTGATCTCAAACCTCTCAAATTGACTAAAATACCCTTGCACATAGTCCAACTAGCCAAGCTTCCTTTAGGCCTAGTTGGTAAATGAAAGGAAAAGGTGAAAAAGAGTTATTGAGAGGTTATTTAATGGCTTTTTAAGCTTTAATGAGGTTTTAATATTCATAATAAATCATCCCAAACATTAAATATCATTCCAAATAGCCCAAACTAGCAAGGTGCATGCTAAGCCCACTAAGCCTTGAAGGGACCTAAAGCCAATTGGGGGTCCAACTTCACTTCTATCTCTTGGTGAGATATATATTTTATTTTAACATGTTTATAGGATGTATTTATACATTTATGAACTTTTATATGAAAATAAAATTCCAAGAAATCTAATTATAGCTCAGAGGGATTCCAAACATGCAAGAAAGGTGGAAACAATCTCGATAGGGTGTTTTCTAGTGCTCATATCTCCTCTAAAACTATGCATGGATACCAAAGGAGTTTGGATTTATTATTCATTTTTACTAACATCAGGTTTGTGGAATTTTTTGGTAAGTCTAATGTCATAGCTTTATGAACAAAACTTAAGAAGGAAAACTACCTAAAACCCTTAAAAACCCTCAATCAAGACTTGATGGAGGAAACAAGCTTGGATAGCTATCCATATGATTTTTTTTTACCATAAAATTTATTTTAAATTATAAATGACTCACTCAATCTCACTCCCTTACTTTTAAGTTGTATGGAATTTGTAGGAATATGGTGCAAAATAAGGTACTTTTAACCATTTTATGTGTTTTGTAGGTTCTAGAAGAGGTCTGAAGATGAAATCAAGTCTGAGAGGAATATATGGAATTAATATAACTCACTGTTTCCATATTATTAATTTAAAATACTTATAAGTGTTTAGACAATAGATCTCATCTTAGCCAATCAAAACTAACATAGTGTACACAATGGTGAAAAGGGTGAAAACTCTTAGTGTGAGACTTTTTAAGGTGTACCTAAGTAGTATAATTCCATAGAGAGTCTTTATAGGTGTAATCAAATCCATATTATGGATTTTAATGGAAAAATTAATCCAATTTTGAGGCCAAGTGTGAGGGATGACTAAAAAAGGATTTTTTTAGACTGCATGCAATGATGGCTTCCTTCTAGGAGATTCCAGATGAGTAGGACTGAAACCAATGCATGGAGATGCATTTATGAAAGCCTTAACTCTCATCTCAATAATCATACCTATCCATATTTATTTTTTGGATGTTCAAATAGGTCTAAATCATGAAGGTAGTTTCTTGAGCTAGAATAAGGAGTTTCATGCAAGTTTTCATAAGTTTCATGACTTGTATGGACACTTAGACTTCCTAAAATTTCATGTTTAATTTAAAATATCTTTATAATGCACATTTAACCTTTTTTATCATCTTTATAGGTTTTCGAGTGACCTTTAGACTTCCCTTGTCTTGCCTCTCTCCCAAATGTTATAAATAGTGACTCTTTTGGCTCTTTTGAGCAGCCTCTGTTGGTTGATGGTGAAACCCTGGCCAATTTTGTAGTTGAATGTATCTTTAAGAAATCAAAAAAATTAATTTTCATACTTACATGCTGTAAAATTTAGTGTTGTTTCAATATTTTTGGTCTTGTCTAGTAGAAGATGGTCTTTCCTATAATGTTATCCTTGATTATTCACCAAGTGTGTAGAAGAGTAATTTTTAAAGGTCTTTGTTAGTGTTTTATTTTAATTTTATAAGTGTTTTATAAGTGTCTCATGAATATATTCTCCCAAGGAATCATTCATTACCCTCCTAAGCATCAAAATACCTCTTGAATCGAGTATATGAAACATTGATGTAATGATCTATCTTGTGTTTTGAATTTTGTGTGAAAAAGGCTTTATTTTGATCCAAGTAGTATAATTTTAGTCAATATGAGGAAATTCAATATTCTTTCATCACCTTTTAGTGTTATTAGTTTTTATTCTTAACCTTTTTTCATTAAAAATTGATAAGTAATAAATTACTTCAAAGAGGGCATCAAGGGAACTAGCCCTTCTAGAGATTCATCTCACCAATTTTTTAACCATAGCAAGTGAGATGTTTCCATTATGCTACTTGGATGAGTATAGATAGGCATCTCCTCAAGGTTTGAAAATACTAATGATAATATTACCCTCTTATGGAGCCTTTAACTCTTATTTGACCACTTAAACTACTTCATAAGGGCCTCTCAAATTCACCCTATCATTGTTTGTTTTCTTTAAAACCTTCCACTATGCATCCACCTATAAGGGAATCTATGGCCAAGAAACTTCTACATGTGTCTCTGAGTCACCTTTTCCCCCTACCAACTCACATTGTGATAGATCAAGATTGAGAATTTAACAATTATATTTGTATTTCCTATATGCCACTCCCCCCAAAATTTGAACCTTAATTACCCTAGAAGAGTGAGGGTAGCTTATTATACATCCTTAACCCTTTAGGCAAGGTGGATGCTAGTCTTCACCCATCCATAGATACCCATGTGAACTTATTATTACCTCTCAATGAGTCTAATAAAACACTAATATGGATAGGAGTATGCATATGTGTTATCTCCTTTCTTTACCTTTCCATCTAGGTTTCTCTTAGAAGTCCCACCATCCTCTAGGTGAAATAACTCAATAACCCATTCTCTTGGCATGTAGAATTACCATTTTCATTAGCATATAATTTCAATCATCGTTATTCATCAAATTCCTCTTCCTCTCCAAATATTTTTCATGCATGGGTATTCATCAATATCCCCATGTATTCTCTTATGCTTCCTTCCCTTTACCCATCCACACTTGATGGATGGAACTAACTCATACTTGATTCATATTCCACATGAATGATCCTATTAGTCGATGGTCTCCTTAGCTTCATCCCTACTTATTTTAGTTCTTTTATCTTCTTAACATCTCCAAAAATTTTGGAGTCAATATATCATAACCTTATTTTCAAAAATTACCCATGTAATAATGTGTAGGTCCTTTGATATTATTATCATTTTATCAACAAGAGGTCTTCTTCAATTTTATCCTTATCCCTAGACCTTCGTACCCATAATAATTCATATCTCTTAAAATTTAAAGAGCTTTGACCTTAGGCCTTCATCCTCATCCACCCTATGAACCTTTTAAATTATCCACACACTTATAGACTCTTGTCTTCTCATGCGATCTCTATTAAATATAGCTTTAATAACACTACCCTCATTTTTACATGGACTTCCATTAGCATAAATTTATTTTGGTAGATTTTAAAATGGGCCAAATTCCCATATTTATAGCTAAAAATATTATTTAAGTGGATGGTTTGGTTTATAGGTTGATGATTACCTATCCACAAGGTTTATTATCTATTCCAATCATTTGTACTTAGGTTATCATTGTGTCATTCCTTAGGTTATGAAATTATGGTAGGTAGCTGACATAGGAACATCACTACATTTTTTAAATTTTGATTTATTTCAAAAAATTTAAGTCATTAGTAAGTCATTGTAGTCATTTGAGGTCTGTAGGAATCATTTTTAGGTGCTAGAATGTTATCAATTTTAAATTGGGATCACATTGGCCTTTTCCTACTAAAATCCTTCATTTGAATTTTCAAACTTTCAAGTCAAGTGTAGGATACTTAAATATTGTATAAAGAAGTCAAATGTTGTAATTTGTGTGGTTAGGTTATAGAAAGGTTTCAAGGGTGTTTAAACACATACCTGACTTATAAGATTTGTCATTTTGATAATCATGTGAGAGGTTAAGGTAGTTGGTATTCTCAAAATGTACATGAGGTAATTTCAAGCTAGATAGGTTAGTTATGAGATAAGATAAGTAAAATAAACCCAAATAAGTGAATAAGATAAGTTTTCTCATTTGAAGACAAGAAGGCATAACAATCTTTATTTCTTATGCATATGTGGTGTAATGACTAAGTAAACTAAGTAATGGAGAAATATATAGTCTTGACATGCTTTTTTAGTTTCTTATGAGACTATAATGTTGATTATATGTTTATTAATGTTGAGATAACATTGGTTTATTATCTACAAATCCTATGTAAAGGTTTAATTTGTAAAGATTGAATCATACCCTACATCTTGTGTTAGAAGATAGAGAAAGCATGTGTTTTCAAGAAGGATCCCATGGGAAATGTTTGAATCAAATATATGTGGTGGTAATATTTTATTTTCATGTATTTATGGTTTATCATATAGTCTTATGCTTATTTTGGTAAAGACTTCTAAGAATATTCAAATAGAAAAACCTATATGAATTGTATTCTATGATCAAACAACTTGCACATGCATCAACAAGGGTAAATTATATTTGAAAATTTAGTAGGTGTTATATATACATTGGTATAAATTAATCATAATGATTATAAGGTTATGTAACTTATTTTTTTTATAATACTAACTAGGGAAGAAATTAGTGTAAACCCTGTAGGTTGTTATGTTTGCACACACAATCAAACACAAAATAAGTCTAAAGAATGTGAATAGTGGATTCAATGGGAGATATCATGAGGTGAAAAAGGCATGTATTGAATCTATAAACCTTAATCAATAGTTATAGTCATTGTATAACCCAAAATATTAAGATCAACCCTCTCAGGTCTTACAATCTGCATACAACCCTAAGTTAGGATTTTTACACCCAAATTGGGTTTTTAGGAATGATAACCATAAAAAATGCATGAAAATTTATGAACAGGTAGGAATAAAATTTAATAAAATTATTTTTGAACTTTCATATGTGTACAAAGTGTATAATTACTATTTTAGTATGACTATGAGTGTGTGGGAATAAAATAGACCTAATAGGCCTAATCATAGGCTAAAAGGGAGTGAAAAAAGTGATGTATAAGTGGAGTTAAGTAACCAAAATTCATAAATAGATAAATTACCATATTTGGTACCTTAAAATTATTATATTTTCCCAAGGTGAAACTGTACCTATCCATACAATGCAAATAAGTCTAAAAAAAGGCTACTAGAGGTCACTATCATAGAGAAGGAAAGTAGTGAATAGTGAGGAGTTGTATTTAGAAGCTGTGGGTGATGATAAAGAGCATAAAAATATAATTTAGTGATAAGAAGTGAGTTTTCATCATAGTTTAAGAGTCTTCAAGAGGTAAATAAGGCAAAGACAAAGAGTTATTTTGAAACCAAAGGTGTAAGGATAAATAAGACAAGTAAGGAGATCACGAATAGGAGTTATTGGTAGAGGTGAGTGTAGATGAATGTGTTTATTATTTTACATTAAATAAATACACATTTAATGATGTCATCTACATCATTTTGTATCAAAGTGGGAACATTAAATGGAGAAGGTATGTTTTATGTTTTGTAAATGTGAGTTACATGTGTATATTATTGAGTATGTGTTGAAAGGTTGTTTTGAGATGTTATTGTGTTAATTTTGATGCAAGTTACATGAATTATAGAGAGTTATAAATATATGTGAGAGATAAATTAAAGGTGTGGCTAAAACCCTAAATCTAAGTGGCTTGGAAAGAGGAGATCTAGTGAAATCTCCAAGAGAGAAGCTTAAGAAGAGAGCTTAAGATAGAGATAGAAGTTCTAGGTGAGGATGATAAATAAAGGGACTCTAAGAGAGAGAGAGAGACCCAAGTAAGGTCAAAAAAGGCAAGTAGGAATTATTTTCAAGAACAAGAGATAGGTCAAGGTGAGACCTAGTGAGATAGTGAAGAGTAAAGAGTGAAAGAATGATGAAAGGCTTGAAGAGTGAATAATGCCACAAGAAGATGGATAAATGAAAATAAGTGAGGAAAAGAGAATTAGATAGAGAAAAGGATATTATTGAGATGAAGGTTTTGATAAGTTTATAAAAAGTCTTGGAAGAGATGAGACCAATATTTCTTGTGTACATCAAGAGGAAGGTGAGATAGCCTCTCAAGCAATTGATATAGAAGAAAAGAAGACAAAAGATGAAGATGATAGAAAGGTAACCTAGAAGGAGAAGTAATGCAGAAATCAAGAGTAAATTTTTTATGACCAATAAATTCTTGTAATGTTTGTATATAGGTGAAACATTGAATGAAATTGAATAACATTGGAAGCATGAGAAACATGATAAGATTAAGGAACCAATTGATTGGATAAAAAAATATGGGGAAATAATTATATATTACCATAAAGAAGGTGAACCATTAGATGATGAATAAGAAAGAGATTTTGTATTAGCACCATGTCTCATGATGAGAATTAAAGAATTATATTTTAGTCAAACAATATTGGAGGATAACAAAGAAGCACACGATAATAGTTTCCATGTTATTTTTGATGATTATGTTGATGTGAACATTGATAAACAAGAGTTTTATGTGAGTAAATTGAAACTAATGAAGATGATAGTGGAAGGACAAGAAGGAGAAAAAAAACATCAAATTAAGTGTTTGACATGCAAGGATTAGGAGAGAATGAAGAATAAGCACATGTTGAAGTGCTTGAAAACTTTGAATGGAATCAAGATAAGGTGTCTTACTTGGCACCAATGGAAGACCAAAGAGGTGTAGAAGAGTATACTATAGAAGAGAAGAAAATATAGTATAAAATAATGTAAAAATAAGATGATTAGGATTAATTAGGAGATGAGCACACCATCATAGTGGTTGAATTTACATTGAAGGCAATCTTGAGTCAAGATGAAGGAGAGTTGGTAGCCAAAGAGAAATTAGAATTTGAAGAAGAATAAAATACACTTCAAGAGATCAAGAAATAAGTGGTTATGTTTGACTTGTTTGCTTCATGTTCAGGTATTTGGAGGAAAAATAACAAACATCAATTTCCCATGATCAGTTTGAAGATACAAAGCAAGAGAGAGAACAACAAAAGAGGAGCCATAATGATTTTAAGAAATAGGCAAGAAGGTCTAAATGTTTCTAAAAAACCTTGGGCTATAGGAGGAGATTACTTTGAACAAAGGATTCTGTGGAGAACATGAATTCCATATCAGTTATAATTTTCATGGAACATTTCATTTTGCTCCTCGATAGTATGATGCAGGATTATCACTAATTTTTTTTAGTTTTTATTTAGTTCAAAGGTTTTGATTCATTAGTGAGTCAATGTAGTCATTTGAGGTTGTATGAATCATTTTAGGTGATAGAATGTTGATAATTTTGAATTGGATCACATTGGCCTTTTCCCACCAAAATCCTTTATTTAAATTTTTAATCTTTCAGGTCAAGTGTAGGAGACTTAAATATTATATAAAGAATTCCAATGTCATAAGTTGTGTGGTTAGGTTATATAAAGGGGTCAAGGGTGTTTCAACACATACATAACTTATAATATTAGTCATTTGGATAGTCATGTGAGAGTTTAAGGTAATTAGCATTCTCCCAACATACATGAGGGAGTTACAAGTTAGTTATCTTAGTTATGAGATATAAAAGATTTTGTAAATGTATATTGAAGTTAGAGTGTTGGGGTTGGTTTCAAAGGAGGAATTTATAAGAATCCCAAATAAGTGAATAAGATAAATTTTGTCATTTGAAAATAAGAAGGCATAACAATCCATGTTTCATGTGCATATGTGGTGTAATGACTAAGTAAACTGAGTAATGGATAAAAGGTATAGTATTGATATGATTTTGTAATTTCTTATGAGACTATAATGTTTAATATATTATTATTAATGTTGAGAGAACATTGGTTTACTATCTACAAATCCTGTGTAAAGATTTAATTTTCAAATTCTGAATGGTACCTTGCATTCTATGTTGGAAGACTAAGAAAGCATGTGATTTCAAGAAGGATCCTATGGGAAATGTTTGAATCATATCTATGTGGTGTTAAAATTTCATTTTCATGGATTTAAGGTTTATCATATAGTCTTGTGTTCATTTTGGCAAAGACTTCTAAGAAGATTCAAACATAAATACTTGTATGAACTATATTTTATGATCAAGCAACTTGCACATGCATCAACATGGGTAAATACTATTTGAAAATTTAGTAGGTGGTGTATATAAATTGGTATGAATTAATAATAATTATTAGAAGGTTATGTAACTTGTTTTCTTTGTTGAAATACTATGCAGGGAAGAAATTAGTGTAAACCCAATAGGTTTTTATGTTTGCACATATAGTCAAACACAAAATAAGTATAAATGATGTGAACAAAGGATTCAATGGGATGTATCATGAGTTGAATAAGGTGTATAGTGAATGTATAGACCTTAATAAATAATTAAAATCGTTTAAAAGTTATTATAGAACCCAAAATCTTAAGATCAACCCTCTCAGGTCTTACAATCTACATACAACCTTGAGCTAGGGTTTTCAAACCCAAATTGGGGTTTTAGGAATTTTAACCATCAAAAATGCATGAAAATTGGTGAATGGGTAGGAATAAACATGAATAAAAGGATTTTTTATTTTTAGTATGTATATAGATCATCTGAGTACTATTTTAGTATGAATGTGAGTGTGTAGGGATAAAACAGACCTAATAGACCTAATCAAAGGTTAAAAGGGAGTGAGAAAATTGATTTAGAAGTGGATTTAAGTCATAAAAATTAATAAAGAGATAAAGGAGTATAGATGGTACCTTAAAATGATTTTATTTTCCCAATGTGAAATCATACCGAACTGTATAATGCAAATAATCTAAAAAAAGGCTACTAGAGGTCATTATCACAAATAAGGAAAATAATGAATAGTGAGGTGTTGTATTTGGAAGTTGTGAGTGATGATAAATAGTATAAGAAGAGAATTTAATGATAATAAGTGAGTGTTCATCAGGGTTGAGGATTCTTCAAGAGGTAAAGAAGGTAGAGATAAAGAGTTCTTTTGAAACCAAAGGTGTAAGGACAAACATGACAAGTGAGGAGATCAAAGCTAGGAGTTCTTGGTAGAGGTGAGTGTAGATGAATGTGTTTTTTATTTTCCATTCAATAAATATAATTTTAATGATGACCTCTACATTAGTAGCATGCCTTAATCATGCCTAAAGTCCTTTCACATTTATCTTTATCTAGTTAAGTCAATCTTTGAGCCACTTAACTCTATCATAAATTAATTCATATTAGACTTTTATATATGTCATCCTTTACTATCCTTGGTACAATCACCTTTAGTTGTCACTTCATCAAGATGGACACTAAACATTTGTCTTTTTTTGTTCTTAGGATCAACACCTGTCACTTCATGTTTTACCTTTGACTTATTTTGCATGCCAACTCTTTTCATGTGATATCCTCCCTTGTGTGTTCTATTACACACTTTTATTATTTCCTCTTCTTACAAGCATTTATTTACTTTAGCATTTTCATAGGTGATTCATTATTTAATTCTTTTGGGAACCAACTCTACCCCATACTAATACCTATGCCCAATTTTATAGCAGTGATGCTTTCTTATCCAATGACCTCTACACACAACTATCTATTTTTAGGTGGGACAAAGTGAATTTGAACATTTTAAATCACTCCTAACCTAACTAGAGATACTTATATGTCTATATGTCTAAAGTTAATGAATTCAAAATAAATCTTCCACTCAACTCACCTGACTGGATATTAAGATTTGTTCACATCTTATTAACTTTTACATGCAACTACCATGTGTAGGATCTACTCTACCCTATCAAATAAAAGTACCAAAATAAAATGGATTAAAAATCTGTATTAAAACTTTTTGTAAAATGCCTTATTACATGGCTAGTCTAAGCTGATAACTGATGAAATGCCCTTGTGTCATCTCATAATCGTGAGTATGTAACCTATAGCCTGTTAGTATTATATATTAACTATTTATCTCATTCTTAGAGCATATGAAAACTTTTTATTTGACCTGTTAATAAGGTATTTAATTTTTTATCCAAGGCACCTTCCTTCACTTAGAGATGATAGGTATGTACAAAACCTAAACCTTATTTTTAGATGAAGGTTATACCACCATCATGTTCCTTATAATTCCTTGGCTAGCATGTGAAACCCACACTAATGGAATAGATAATTACCTAGGACCTTGTATTTATATGGTACATGGATGCCAAATATTATATTTAAAGTAAAGACTAACTTTGGTATGTAGGCCCTTCACATTATGGGATTGGGGGCAAAACTGTAGCATGTTGCATCTTCGATCAACCCTTTTTTAGGATGGTTTGATATAAGCACATGGGATCTCATGTTTAGATTCAAACAAGGTGTTTGATTTTATCACCCCACACCTTCTCCAAATGGCCTTATATGTCTCCTATACCCATTAGTTTCTAGTAATGCTCATATTTTTTGAGGTTGCTTATGTGTCCTCCCATCTTAGGGTGTCCTATCCACTTTTCCCTACACTCTCATTTCCCTACATGGTGATATTTTATATGGTGTTGAACACATTTTTGGCCTCCATAAACTCAATTTATGAGTGACCTTGGTCTATATTTAATAAGATCACCACACTCTCGATATTATTCTAAAATTTCATGTAATGTTATTTCAAGTGTAGATCTAAATTATTAGCATAACACCATGGCCTTATTAGTAACATAGGGTAGTTATATTTCTTGAAAAATTATGTCACCTCAATTTTAGTGTTGAATTTGACATCTATGATCTAAATGTTAGCATAATGTAGGACCCTAATGGTTGTACTATGGTCTTGTGGCCATGAACAATACATGAGGTGAGCGTTTTAATGTGAGACTTCCCATATTTTACCATGCATCTCTTGTGAGGACATTCAATTCAAAAATAGTGTCCATGAAAATGTCATAGAATAACCATATATTGATCTCAACATCCATAAGTAACTCCCGATCATAGCTTTTATTATAGGTGATCTTTATCTCTTTCCTTGTGTTAGGTATAGGATCAAGACATCCACTAGATGTTTATTACCATATTACACTAGGAATTTATTTAGCATGAGAATCATTCATTTACATTGTAGAAGAGATATCATGTCAAAAAACTAACCAAATTTATCCTCATGGTCTTAGAGTTCTCACTAAGCTTTTTCTTCCAAATCCCAAGTGATTTATAGTTCTTATTAAATGCCTTGAATTATATGTAAGACCTAGATCAACACCTCTATATGCCTTGACCCATTATGGGGGGTTGAAGTGTTAGCACTAGCTGTGTTACTTTGGGTCCTCATCCTTCAGGCTCATTCCTTAGCCTAGTATTTTTCATTAGATCCATTACTTCCTATGAAACTAAACCATTATTCATCAACACCTAGACCTTAGCTCCATAATTATTATTTTTATTTTTCTCCATAATTTTATGTGTACATCAGATCATCCCAATAGCTTTCTCAATATTTTCCTTTTACATGATCTTAATATAATTTTGGGTAGTCATCAACTTTGTGTGTACCATGATAATATGCACAAGTGGGATACTATGGAAAATCATGTTGAAAGTGATATAATGAACAACACTTTAAATAAAATCATTGTGTAAATATACCCTTGTCACATTCTCTAGCACTACCTCTACTTCCATGATTTTTCCATAATATCCACATCCAAGGTTCTCAGTCCCATACCTTAAGGGTCATGTAGTAAATTTTTATGCACTTCACTCTCGTGCCTCATTGAAATCATCAATCACTTGATAATTTTTAGTATTGTGGGGGGAGTCATCACAAATCTTATGATATTGTTGGGAGTAGAATAGGGATACAAAAATTATAGAGTATAATTGATGGCCATATGTGACTTGAACTATTTTGTCTTTTACATATATTTTTTAATGTATTCAGCCTTTGTGAGCATAAAAATAGACTTCATAATGTGAAGAGTCCTTCCCTTTAGGAATATCAAAAGACTAGAATATGAAGTGATGGTTCTTTTTAAAAATCTATATATATCACTTAATTGTCTATGTATATGGTTCCAATGTGATAAATATTAATATATAATTATGTAATGGTTTTCTTATGTATATATTTATCATTGTTTTATGCGTAGTGAATACTTTATTACTTAAATATGTTAATCATATAGTTTATATTGATTTTTTTAATTCTAATAAGCCTATGTTTTTTAGCATAAACATCTCTATTTTTATTATTAATAGATATATCCATTCTAATTTTCCATCTATTGTTTACTTGTATCACTTCATGCACAAGCTATCCTCAAATTAGCATGTTCTAAAGGGTTTTATAAGAACCTTTGCTAACAATGGTGTGGTCAGCATGGAAATTGAGCTTGAAGGATATAAAACCTTGGGATGTTGACTCACAAATGGACATTGAGTTTGCAGGATATGAAATTCCTAATGTAATATTTGATTTTTGAAGTACTATCAACATGATTACTAAATCTTCTTGGGATGCTATTATTTGACTAACATTGAGATACAATTTTGTTACTCTCAATGTTATAGACTATAGGAGAGTAAATCCAATTAGTCACTTAGAAGATGTGGATATTAGAGTTACTAAGGTGAGTTAGAGAGGATACTTTGACGTTGTTGGCATGAAAACAAATGAGACCCATTATCCTACCTTGATTGATAAGAAATAGGAATATGATGGCCAAATGACTATCAATACAATGTGTAACTAATTAGAGGTACACCAAGGGGATAAGATAGTTGTTATACCATTAAATAAATCATATCATAACCCCTTTATTGTTTTAGAAGAACTAGATTCACCTTATGCATATGGTGATAATAGTTAGTTCAAAGGTAGCACAAATACAATTTAAAAAGCTCTATGAGCTATAGAATGTCAATTATTTAAACCATAGCTTGAGAAACACATATAGCTATAGATAATAAGGCAGTCATTCCACAATCTAGTGATAAAAAATTCTCTAGATCTTCAATTTTAAAGTGAAGGATGTGTTGACCATTTTTGTTGTAACATACCAAAATCAATCCCCTTCTTCCTCTGCTATTTTAGGCTAATTCATTTTGTGATTTTGCATAAGTCCAGGAATTTCTATAGACTCTGCAGGTGTAATCTTTGATAGATGTTGAACTAGTTCAGAAAGTGTAAGGTTTTGCAAAGATTCTTTAGACTCTTGTCTAAAGAAATTCATATGGAAAGAGGGCCAAAATGGGTTAGAAGGCATTTTTCCTTAAGGTTTGAAGAGTGGTTCAATGACATAATCTTCCTAAGAGTTAGCACCTTTGAACCATTGAACTAGTTCAATTTGAGTTCCATCAACCTTGGTTTAATTCGAGTTCAATCAGCCTTATTTCAATCAATTAGTTCATCAATTGGTTTAAACATTTGATTTAATGCTTGGTTCAATTGGCTCAGCGTGCAGCATTAAACCAATTCAACGAATGGTTCAATGGGCTTGGTTCAATCAGCTCGACACACAGCATTAAACCATTGAACCGTTAAACCAATTTCAGTTTAATGGGTTAGTTCAACAAGGCACCCTAAAGATGAAGGATAGGAGCCCTTACAAAGGGCAAGAAACAAGTCAAAGGTAGCCAAAGGGTAAATTTTTGGGATTTTCACTTAAGTCAAAATTCTTTCATATTTTTGTCTGAAGGAATTCATAGGAAGGCCACAGTTTAAAGAGCCCAAAATGAAAAGACAAAAGACTTAAGTGTTTACAACTGAATTCTTTCAAACTTTTTGTCTGAAGGAATTCCTTTAAAAAAAAAGCTCGAAGGAATTTAGGAAAAGGCTTGAAGCAAACTGTCTACAGACAAAAAGTCTATGGAAACTGTCTGCAGAGAAAAAGCCCATGGAAACCCAGGGAAATGACCCGAAGGAGGAACCAGACGAAGGAGCCAAAAGACCCCAAAGGGCAAGTGCCCTTGTAGGGGAATCTTAGCCAAAATGAAGGGGCACTTTCCAAAGGTTGAAGGGTCACCTTCCCTTTGGGAAGCAACTAAGAAGGGAGTCCACAGAAAAGGGCAAAGTAGGTAGCTAAAGGAGAGTCCAAGGGTAGTGGTCCTGAGGACATCAAATTTAAAGATACAAAATAACCATTGGTTTTTAAGCGATGATAGGCATGCAAACATCAAATTTTACACCAAGAAAGCTAGAGCGTGAGAGGCACCAAGTGGCAACCACATAAGACTTTGACATGCCTTTTAGGAGCAACAAAACATGCCATGTGTCCCTTATAGGGCTCGACAAAAGCTGATAAGTGTCAATATATGCGAGTTTCTCCTTGTGCTTCATTACTTAAAGAGAATATTAGTGGGCCCAAATGGGTTGCTAAGAGCTATGTGGAGCATGCCAAGTGTCAGCGTCCACAAAGAATAAAAGGAGTCCCAAAGGTTTTCTCAGGTAGCTAAAGGCTCTGCAGAGGTGGCCACATGTCACCTTCTGTAGAAATCTCAAAATGCTTTGTGTAACCCTCAAAGAACCCTCAAAGGTAAGTGGATGCTACCATGTATCCCATTATTAGCTTAATAAAAGCTGCCATGTTTCAACATCCATAGTTCAAAGTGCCTTATGAGTTTCAAAGCAACAGGCGCATGGATGTCAAACTTTGCAAAAATGAATAATCGTGGATTTTCAAACAAATGGTGTGAACCGAAGGAATTCAAAGACTAATTCTGGAAAGCCAAAGAGCTAACAAAGGAAACCTAAAGGATGAAAGGGGTAGAGACTGAGGAGGCAGCCTAGATGGAAAAAGGGAGGCGAGTTATATCTATAGTTGAAATAGTGTTCACCAATTGATTACCAAGAGGCACGAACAAGTGATGGATGACACAACTCATCTTCCCCCATTCTACATTTATGAGTAGGCAAGCTATGAAATGCCTTAAAGGAGTAGTCTTTTGTAGACAAACGATGGCCCATAATTTACCCTTAAAGAAAGGGGCCGATATAGCATTACCTTTGAGAGGATTCACTCTTCCCAATGCCTAGAGCGCACATGGGTCATTTGTAAAAAGGGTGCCAAAAGGCCTCTTTTCTTCCTCTATATATTGGATACTCGTCATTTGGAAAAGGATCTTCCACATTTGTAAGGTGAAGCCCTGGCAAATTTTCACCTAAAATCAATAAATGCATTTTTACCTCTATTCTGGTTAGATACTTTTGTGTGCTTGAGTGTCAGTCTATGTTTAGTCATTACTTCTTAATGCTCTCATAGGTTTAACACCAACACACTTGGTGTCTATAAGGTGCCATTTTTTAGGAGACAAGGAGAGCTGTATTTGGAAGTGTAGAGATAGAAGAAGCTATTACATAGTGTGCCTTTCTATAGCGCCTTTGGTGAGTCTCTATTTTTCTGTGTGTTCCATTAAAGCCTCCTTGTTAAACTTCTTGTAGCTTGGTTCTTCTACCAGTTTGAAGTGTACGTATGTGTTTGTCTGAATTCAAGTGTGAGTGTGAGAAGATCAAATCATTTTGGTGCATCACCTCTTTTAGAGTAGATTTGTTTTTCTGTAATCCTTCTCCCTTTTCACCCCCCATTATATACCTATATACCTATTTTAGCACTTTTTGAAACAACTCAAATGCATCGAAGGGAGCTAGCCCTTACCTAGAGACTCTCCCCTCCAACTTTGCTAGTCCCACAAGTGAGAGGGGAGTTTCCATTATTGCGTGTGGAAAGGCAGGAGCTCGGCCTCTTGTCCCAGGTGCAATCCACTGTGTCAACAATTTTTAGCATGCCTGGTGGGATTCAGTCTTACACTCAATAAGGTTTTAGGATTGATGCTAGTCCTATTATAGCATCAAATATTTTTAGTAATTGGTGACTCCACTGGTAAGAACTTCATTTCCTAATCAAAGACTAATCTGACTTCCTATGCCTAAAGTCACCACACGGTCTGCTTCTAAGGGTGTCCCTTTCAAATTTGTTGAATTGCCTTTAAACTCAGCAAAAAGACTAAGGTTTGAAAGGACCCATCCTTATTCATTGAACCACCTTCCTAGACCTATTGTAAGGAATGCATACGCAGCAGGGCCCCAGTTACATCCTACCCCAGCTATGGCATTACCCTTTATCAATTTTCATGGTCAGAGTCCCTTGAATCTCCCACATTATGACCTAAACCCAAGAGCATCCCTCAAAAATGTCCCTTCTTTTGATGGAGAGGGACCCATTATAGTCATCGAGCACATCATAAATATTGCTAACCTCTATAATATACATAATATCACTGAGGAAAATATTGTAATTAGATTGTTGGCATTGTCTCTCAAAGGCAAAGCTCTTGATTGGCATGGGACTTTGGCTATAAATTTGATCCATTCCTGGAATGAATTGGGTACTCACTTGATAGACCATTTTGGGGAGAAGAGCGAACACCTTTCACTTGTTGAGCAGCTCACTACCATGAAAAGATCCCCACACAAATACATACAAGATTTCAACACTCAATTCTAGAAGACATGGGATAGAATCCCCATTCTAGTAAGATCAACTGCTAGCTATGCTTTCTTGTTTTATTTAAGAGCATTAAATAGTGATATTATTGTTATGATACAATCCATGGGGGGACATGTGCTACCTGCTACCTATGACATAGCTATAGCAGCTAAAAATTGCTTAGTGTAGGCTAGGAAAATAGCTCCTAGGCCCCATATGCCACTTTTCCCTAAAATGTTGCCTCCAATTTAGACCATTGCTCCCACATTAGCTCCTCTACCTAGCATAGAGAAACTAGTTGTTGCTCCATCCAATGAGCTTCATGAAGTTAAGATTCTATTGCAAAGTATGTCAAATGAACTTATGGCTCTTAAAAGGTAGCAAGCTCAAAACAATAGACCAAATCAAGGGTACCAGCAGTATGGCCAAGCTCCTAGACCCCCTTTCCAAAATTACATTCAAGGATAAGGACAAATTACTTAGACCAGACCCTTTCAAGGCTACAACCCAGGTACCCCTTCATCATCTAAGGTCATGGTGCCCATTTAAAACAATCTGGTGTAATAACAGCCAAGTTGTTCAACCATGGGATATGGTCAGGAACAAGCTATTTATACAAATGAGATGATGGGTTATTGCCCAAATGTGCAAGAAAATTAGGCATCCACCCATTCCCAAGTCTTTGAGGCTTTAATGCAACCCAGCATGAGTAGCAGTCAGGTCTACCCTGATTCTACCCTCATGAATCATCTGGAAGGATAATTCTATTCAATAAATTATGTGGGTGCTATAGATAATCAGGCTAACTATGTTGCAGCCAAAAAAATATTTAAAAGAAGGGAAATGGAAGAAACATGGGCTACTACCCAGGTGTCAATGACACCTTCTTCATCACATGTAAATCAAAAGGTCCCAAGTTTCAAACCGTTGATTGTACCTCTAGCTCCTCAGCCTGCCCCTCAGGCTGTACATAATTCCAAAGAAGTTTTGAAGGAAGACAACCCTCGAGTCAATGTGGTTGATCAGATGAAGAAGTTACACATGACCATCTCCTTGTGGGATTCATTGTCAATACTAGGGCTGAAAGACATGTTGCAAAAGGAATTGCATGAACTAGATGAACAAGCTATCCCTACAAAAGCTGATAACATTTTGATGATGAATGGATAGCCTTCCACCTCAGGTTAGACCTAAAAAGAAGAGAAGGTTCCTCTTTTTTATGTGTCCATAGTCATAGGAGATTTCTTGGTGCATAATTGCATCATTGACAGTGGAGAAAGCACCTCAATAATGCCCAAATGCATAGCCAACAAGTTGGGCTTGAAATACGAAGAGATGACCAAGGGAGTTCTATAGCTAGATGGAACCCTAGCAAAGACAATTGGGTTGGTAAGAGGTTTGAGCTTGATGCTCCATGCTTGCCCAAATTTCTTGATTCCTCATGATGTGGTAGTGGTAGACATCCCTCCCTACTTTGCCATTTGCTTATCCAAGGATTTTACATCCAATATAGGTAGCTACTTGGCAGCAAATTGGTCTTATCTAGTTTTTAGAACCAAGTATAGGACTAAAGTCAAGATTGAATCTGAGCCACTCCATAGAGATCATCTAGAACCTTACTCACTGAAGGTAGAAAATGTCAGCTATGCCATCATCAACTAGGAAGAATTCCAAATAGACCAATCTCCATCCTCTACCCTTGAAGGAGTTGCTGGCCTACTCTTAGATGAATGGGGAAGTGACAATTTTGAGCATGAACCCTAAAAATTCATAGAGGAGGTGTGCCTTGGAATTTACTATATGCATGAAGAGGGTAATTTTGTACTAAATTTGATGAAAACTAGCCAGGAGAATTCAGGTCTATGGTAGCTATTCTTTGATGGTTCAAGGAGTAAGTTGGGAGTTGGTGGTGGAGCGGTCCAGGTCTCTCCTTTAAAAGAGAGGTATTTTTTAGCTTTTTGTTTCCAATTTTCTTGCACATACAATGTTGTAAAATATGAATCCCTCATTCATGGCTTAGAGTGGGTGAGGAAAAAAGGAATCAAAGAGCTACAAGTGTTTGGTGACAATGAGATGATTGTCAACTAAGTAAGAGGCCAGAATTTGATGAAGAACTCTCTATTGAAGTCCTACAAACATAGGGTATGGGACTTAGTGGAAAATTTTTGTGCTTTCAACATTACCTCCATCCCTAGAGAATAGAACAAGCAAGCAGATAGGTTGGCAATAGTTGGTGCCCAATTTGATATTGCTAAGGAAATAGGCTGAGACCATAGCTCATGTCACTTGAAAATAGTGATCCAGCCTTCTATACCTGACAACATCACCAATTGGTAGGTTTTCAATAGTGATCAGCAAATAGCACTTTTTTTACAAGAAGAAGTAGAATTCACTACAAAAAAATAGGTGAAGCTACAGCAACAATATGGCAGCCAAATTGTTTAGCTGAAGAATAATAAGCTCCCCAAAGGGTTGGTCACTCTAGAGAGTATCTTCAATGGAGATAACCAATTGAGAAGTGACAAGATGTGCATTACAACAAAGGAGGAGCACCATGAGAAGGTGGAAATACTCAAGGACTAGCTGCTTGCACTTGGAAAAGTGTTCACAAACCAAGAAAGGTAGGCCTTCATCTTGTTGTGCCAAGAATTTGCTAATATCTTTGCTTGGGAGTATAGTGACTTGAAGGGTTTTAATCTGAGCTTAGCCCAGCATACCATTAAACTAGAAGAAGGTGCCAAACTAGTCAAGTAGAAGTAGAGGCCTATCAATCCAATGATTGAGCCTCTCATGTGCAAGGAGCTCTCCAAATTGATTGAGTCTAAAATAATATTTCCAATCAAACACTCTTTTTGGCTGGCCAATCTTGTTCCTATCTAGAAAAAGAATGGAGAGATCAGATTGTGCATCAATTTTAGAGATCTCAATAGAGTCTCTTTGAAAGATCATTATCCTCTCCCAAGCATGGAGAAGATCCTTTAGATGGTGATAGGTAGTGAGCATTTCTCCCTCCTAGATGGATATTCAGAATACAACTAGATTTTGGTGCAAGACTATGACCAGCACAAAACAGCCTTCACAACCAAGTGGGGTACATTTTCTTACAAGAAAATGCCTTTTGGATTGTCTAATTCTGGTGCCACTTTCCAATGAGCTATGGACATGGCCTTCCAAGGCCTGATAAACAAGACTGTGCTGGTATATCTTGATGATGTGATAGTTTTCTCCAAAGAAGTGAGATAACACATGAAACACCTCAGGCAAATCTTTGAGAGGTGTAGAGAGTTTGGTATCTCTCTCAATCCTAAGAAATGCATGTTTGTTATCCATGAGGGAAAGCTCCTTGGTCACATTGTTTCTTTAGAAGGTCTAGCTATTGATCTAGAAAGAGTTCACTCCATCTTGGAGCTATCCTTACCCAAGCACAAGAAAGGCCTGCAAAGCTTCTTTGGTAAGATAAATTTCATACAGAGATTTATCCCAAATTTTGCAGAGGTGGTCAAGCCATTGACCTCTATGCTGAAGAAGGGTGAGGAGTTCACATGGACAGTATAGAGGAAATACAGTTTTGAAGAAATCAAGCAAGCCATGGCCCGGGCTCCTACTTTGATCAACCCTAACTTCACCAAATATTTCAGCCTCTACACCTTCAAAAATGAAGAGGTAATCTCTGCCATGCTTACCCAAGCAAGTGATGATAACCTTGAGTAGCTAATTGCTTTTTTTAGCCAAGGCCTAGAAGGTTTTGAAGTCAGATACACGTATGTGAAAAATCAAGTCTTGGCAGTCATACAGAGTCTAAATAAATTTAGACACATGCTTTCTAATAGTAGAATCCACCTCTTGGTTCCACATCCTAGCATCAAGGATTTCTTGATCAACCAAGATCTAAATGAGAAGAGAGTAGGATGGATCACTAAGGTGATGGAATATGATGTAGATATCAAGCACCAAATTGGTAAGAGGGAGAGGCCTATGTGAACACCTCAATGTGGACTTTAAGTAGCAAAGGGAGGACATTCTGCTAATCCTTGATGTAGTTACAGTAGAAGAACCAACTATCATGAAGGATTAGACATCAGATGTGAGGCATTTCCTTCTCACTGGTGAGTGCCCACAATCACTTGATAGGGCCAAGAGAAGGTATTTTAGACTCCAGTGTCTCCCTTATGCTCTAGTTGATGGAGTGTTATTTAGGAAGGATCTCTTAGGAGTCTTTTTGAGATGTTTGGACTCGAGTCAGGCTGATAGGGTGCTGTTTGAGCTCCATGATGGACCAGCCGGTGGTCATTTTGCTCCTAAGACTATTGCATCAAGAATAATGAGAGCTAGCTATTTTTGGCCTACTCTTTTTAGGGATGCCCATGCCTGGGTAAGAAAGTGCCAGAAGTGCACACTTTTTGATGGGAACCAACGGTTGGTCGCCATGCCTTTACATCCTATTTAGGTGGAGCAACCATTCATGCAGTGGGGCCTAGACTTCATAGGGATGATTAATCCTCCCTTTAGTGCTAGACACAAGTGGGTCCTGACTGCCATAGATTATTTCAAAAGATGGGTAGAGGCTATTGCTCTGAAGAGGCAAACAAAGGTGTGGTGTTGGAATTTTATGAGGACGTGGTGGCAAGGTTTGAGGTTCCAACAACCATAATCTTAGACAATGCATTAGCTTTTTTGGGAACCAAAACAAGTGAATGGGCACTGCGATATGGTAAATATCTCAGCACTTCATATAATTACTACCCACAAGGGAATGGATTGGCTGAGTCTATAAATAAGAACCTGATCAGGATCATCAAGTAGACCATGGAGGATAATTAGAGGACTTGGCATGCCAAGTTGAAAATAGCCCTATGGGCAGATAGGGTCACCCTGAAGAGGGCAATCGGCAACTCGCCATACATTCTTATCTATGGAAGGGAAGCTAGGCTCCCCATTTCACTCAAGTTGCTAGCCTTGGATCTCGCTCGCCAGTGCAATTAGAAGAAGGAAATAGCATGGAAGTTAGATTATGCGAGCTGATGGAACTCCAAGAGGTAAGAGACTAGGCTATGGCTTCTATGACTAGCCACCAATAGCAAGTCAAGTGACATTTCAACAAGAGATCTTCATTAAAAAGGTTTCTCTGAAGGAGACATTATCTTGAAATGGGATGAAGACTGAGCTAAACCTAGAAAGCATGCAAAATTTGATGCCCTATGGAGTGGCCCATACATGATCACTCAGTGTAAGTAGCATAATGCATTCCAACTCTCCAGGTTGGATGGTGAAGAACTATATATCCCAGTTAATGGGATACATCTTAAGCACTACCACTGATCCCCTTCTCCATCATGTATATATTTCCCTTATTTTTATCCTACTTTCACTAAGTGCTTTCTACACATGTTAGTAGTTTTCTTAGCTTCGTGTGTGTTTTCATTTCTTTTTGGGGTAAATCTTTTTGATTGGTTCTAGTTTTATCAGAGCTATTTCTGATCTTTAAGTTACAATCTGACCTCGTGTCCAATGGATTTTGAGGAAACTAGATTTTAAGCATATCAGGCATGCTTCCCCTAGGAGGCACTATTTTGTAGACCATTTTTGGTGTAACAAGCCAAAATTGGTCCCCTTCTTCCTCTGTTGTTTCAGGCCAATTCATTTTGTGATTTTGCATAAGTCTAGGAATTTCTACGGACTCTGCAGGTGTAATCTTTGATAGATGTTGAACTAGTTCAAAAAGTGCAAGGTTTTGAAAAGCTTCTTTAGACTCTTGTCTAAAGAAATTCATATGGAAAGAGGGCCAAATGGTTTAGAAGGCATTTTTGCTTAAGGTTCAAAGAGTGGTTCAACGACATAATCTTCCTAAGAGTTAGTGCCTTTGAACCGTTGAACTAGTTCAATTCGGGTTCAATCGGCCTTGGTTCAATCAATTAGTTCATCGATTGGTTCAAACATTTAGTTTAGTGATTGTTTCAATTGCTTTAGTTTAATCAGCTCAGTGCATAGCGTTGAACTAGTTCAACGAATGGTTTAATGGGCTTGGTTTAATCAGCTCGGTGCACAGCGTTGAACTGTTGAACCAATTTTGGTTCAATGGGTTGGTTTAACAAGGCACCCCAAAGATGAAGGATAGGAGCCCTTACGGAGGGCAAGAAATAAGTCAAAGGTATCCAAAGGGTAAATTTTTGGGATTTTCACTTAAGTCAGAATTCTTTCATATTTTTGTCTGAAGGAATTCCTTCGGACAAAAGTCTGAAGGAATTCACAGGAAGGCCATAATTCAAAGAGCCCAAAATGAAAAGACAAAAGACTTAAGTGTTTGAGGCCAAATTCTTTTAGACTTTTTATCTGAAGGAATTCCTTTAGACAAAAACCCTGAAAGAATTTGGGAAAAGGCCCGAATCAAACTATCCATAAACAAAAAGTCCATAAAAACTATCTGCAGATAAAGAGTCCACACAAACCTAGGGAAATGACCTGAAGGAGGAACTAGACAAAGGAGTAGAAGGACCCCAAAGGGCAGGTGCCCTTGCGAGAGACTCTCAACCAAAATGAAGGGGCACTTTCCAAAGGCTAAAGGGTCACCTTCCCTTCGGGAAGGTGCTAAGAAGGGAGTTTGCAGAAAAGGGCAAAGCAAAAAGCCGAAGGAGAGTCCAAAGGTGACGGTCTCAAGGACGTCAAATTTAAAGATATGAAATAGCCATTGGTTTTTAAGTGATGACAGGTGTGCAAACATCAAATTTTACACTAGGAAAGCTAGAACACAAAAATCACCAAGTGGCAACTGTGGAAGACTTTGACATGCCTTTTAAGAGCAATAGAAAATGGCACGTGTCCCTTGTAGGGCTCGGTGGAACTGACAAGTGTCAATATCCATGGGTTTCACCTTGTTCTTCATTATTCAAAGATAAGATTGGTGGGCCTGAATGGGTTGTTGAGAGCTATGTGGAGCATGCCAAGTGTCAGCATCTATGAAGAACCAAAGGAGTCTTGAAGGTTTTCTCAGGCAGCTAAAGGCTCTACAGAGGTGGCCACATGTTGCCTTCCACATAAATCTCAAAATTCTCCGCATAACCCTCAAAGGTGAGTGGATGCTACCACATATCCCATTATCATCTTGATAGAAGCCACCACATGTCAGCATCTATAGTTCAAAGTGCCTTATGAGTTTTAAAGTGATGGGTGCGTAGACGTCAAACTTTGCAAAAATGAATAACCATTGGTTTTCAAATAAATGGCATGAACTAAAGGAATTCAAAGACTAAGTCTGGAAATCCAAAGAGTTGATAGAGGAAACCTAAAGGATGAAAGGGGTAGAGACTGAGGAGGCAGCCCAGATGGCAAAAGGGAGGTGAGTTATATCTGCAGTTGAAATAGTGTCTACCAATTGATTACCAAGAAGCGTGAATAGGTGATGGATGGTACAAATCATCTTCCCCCATTCTACATTTATGAGTAGGTAAGCCATGAAATGCCTTAGAGGAGCAGTATTTTGTAGACAAATGGTGGCCCATAATTTCACCTTGAAGAAAGGGGCTGACACAGCATTACCTTTAAGCGGCTTCCCTCTTCCCAGTGCCCATAGCGCACATGGGTCATTTGTAAAAAGGGTGCCAAAAGGCCTCTTTTCTTCCTCTATATATTGGAGACTTGTCATTTGGAAAAGGATCTTCCACATTTTTAAGGTGAAGCCCTAGAAAATTTTCACCTGAAATCAATAAACACATTTTTACCTCTATTTTGGTTAGATACTTTTGTGTGTGTCTGAGTGTTAGTCTGTGTTTAGTCATTACTTCTTAATGCTCTCACAGGTTTAACACCAACACACCTGGTGTCTATAAGGTGCCATTTTTTAGGAGACAAGGAGAGCTGTATTTGGAAGTGCAAAGATCGAATAAGCTATTACACAGTGTGCCTTTCTAAAGCACCTTTGGTGAGTCTCTATTTTTTTGTGTGTTCCATTAAAGCCTCCCTGTTAAACTTCTTGTAGCCTCGTTCTTCTACCAGTTTGAAGTGTACATATGTGTTTGTCTAAATTCAAGTGTGAGTGTGAGAAGATCGAATCATTTTGGTGCATCACCTCTTTTAGAGTAGATTGGTTTTCCTGTAATCCTTCTCCCTTTTCACCCCCCCATTATATACCTAAATACCTATTTCAGCACTTTTTGAAACAACTCAGATGCATTGAAGGGAGCTATCCCTTACCTAGAGACTCTCCCCTCTAACTTCACCAGTCCCATAGGTGAGAGGGGAGTTTCCATTGTTGCATGTGGAAAGGCAGGAGCTCAGCCTCTTGCCCCAGTTGTAATCCACTATGTCAACAGGATATACCTCTGTATCTATGTTATCTCCAACTAAGTTATAAGTATATTTATTATATAATATAGGTACAATAGCAATGGATTATACATTCCAAAATAAGGAGAACAAAATTTGAGAAAGTCATTACCCAATTGATCTAAAAAACTATATCAAGAACCATTGAATAAGATTGAATAAAATATTAGAGCATAGTCTATGCCCAAACTTATGACTTTGGGAAACTACTAGGCTTAGAATGAGATTTTGGAGGCATTTTAGCTATTAAGAGATTATCAGGATATCTTTTCTACTAAGTTTGTAAAAGTTAAAGGTGTAGATCCAACATTGGGGGATATGCACATTGAATTGAAAAAGTATACGAGACCCATTAAAAATAACCCATACATATTGAATCCCAATATGAATATGAAATTTAAGGATGAATTGGATTTTATGTAGGAAGCAAGCATCATCTATCTAATTGAAAAGGTAGATTGGGTTAGTCCCATGGTTGTGTAATTGAATAAGATTGGTGAGATTAAACTATGTATGGATTAACATTCATTAAATGATTCTTGCATCAATGATCCATTTCCCATACCCTTCATATATGAGGTTATTAAATCAGTTATAGGACATAAGTTATATTCATTTATATATATATATATATATATATATATATATATATATATATATATATATACTCAGTGGATATCATCAAATTCCTGTCATAGAGGAATACTAGGATAAAACAACTTTTACAAAAGAATGGGTTTCATTCACATATATGGTAATGTTATTTGGTCTTAAGACTGATCTAGTAGTTTTTATAGGGTTGTGGTAACTACATTTAAATATTTTATTAATGATTTTAAGGAGGTCTATTTGGATGATTGGGTTGTCTTCTCTTTGTTCAAATATCATTTTTCTAAGTTGCATTTAATGTTATAAAGTTTTTGATCCTTGTGCATTACATTAAATCTATATAAATGTTTATTTTAAAATATTTTGGTGTTCTATTGGGTCACATCATATGCAACAAAATAATTCTATTTGATCAAGCTAAAATTGTAGTAATAGTGGGGATACCACTTCCAACTAGTTTCATATAGGTGCAAACCTTTCTAGGTCACAAGTTATTATAAAAACTTTGTAATGGATATGCATCCATCTCTATTTCATTGGAAAAGTTATTACACAAATACACAAAGTTTTAATGGACACTAGAATGTCAAATAATATTTATTGAACTCAAACAAAGGTTAGTAACAACTCCTATCTTAGTTTTTCTAGATTGGAAGAATCTATTCCATGCACATATGGATGTTTTACATATCACAATAGGAGTTATCTTAGCATAGATAGGGGATGGTGGGTTAGATCATCCTATACATTTTATAATTATGAAAATATTATCCATAGAGAAAAATTACATGACCACAGAGAGAGAATCCCTAACAATGGTTTTTGCTCTACATAAATCTAGGAATTACCTTTTGGCCACCCCATTTGATCTTTTCATATAACACTAGGGCTCGCAATACCTCATTAAAAAGAATGTGTTGGGTAGAAGGATCTCCAGGTGACTGATGTTATTCCAAAAATTACAAATTAGGATCAATGTTAATCCAAGAAGGGGAGTGTGGGACTTGATCATTTAAGTAGGCTTCATAATGGAGAACTAGAAGATATGCATAATGAATCCCCATCTACACATTTGTTTAGAGCCTATGTGATCCTTAAAAATATGGAGGACATTGTGAACTTCTTATAATAAGGAAAACTATGTTCAAAAGGGATTAGAAACAAATGGTTACGTGAGTAATTCCCTATAGCCTCATCAATGATTTTTTGTATAAGATTGGGAAGGATAATATGTTGTGTAGAGTAACCTTAGACCATGAGAAATCACAAATACTTTAATAAGAACATCAAGGAGTCATATTAGGCCATTTCATAGGATAAACAACTAAGATAAAGATATTATAGAGTGGTCTGTGGTGTTTGAATTTATTTTAGGATGTTCACAGGGTGGGAAAACACTATGATGTTTGCCAAAGAATGGGAAAACTAAATCATTGAGATGATATGCCCTTGGTTCCCATGTTATTAGAGAAATCTTTTAAATAATGGGGCATTGATTTTATATGTCTGATAACTCCTCTAATTAAATGTAGTCATGTGATATATCATTACTATGATAGACTATGCCATAAAATGGTTGGAAGAAGTTATGACACCAAAATGTAGTGTGAAAGATGCCACTAAATTTTTATATGAGAATCTCATTACAAGGTTTATATTTATGATTAAATTGGTTATAAATAGAGTCACTCACTTCCCTGACAACACAATCAAGACTCTTATTTAATATTTCATGATATCTCACCACAAAAGCATGACCTATCATTCGCAAGCAAATCGACAAGCTAAGGCTTCAAATAATGTATTGGGTAAAATGTTTATGAAGATATGAAATGTTCAAAGGGATGATTAAGATGATCACGTTATTTTTATTTTTTGGGAATACTATATAAATTATAAATGTATGATAGGCTTCACTCTTTTTTAGTTTGTTTATGGTCTTGAGGTAGTTATACCTATGTAATACATTATTTCTAATCTTTGAATTACAATTATTATGAAGCTAGGAGATCACAAATCACTAAAATAAATATTGATAAATTTGGTAAAAATGGATGAAAATAGGAAAATAACGTAGTGGACATAGGAAATTAAAAAGTTGAGTCATAAATCCTAGAACGGTCATAACTTGTGATATGAGGAATTTTATCTAGAGCAAGCAGTATTACTCTATGACAATAGATTTAAAACATTTATGGGTAAACTATGCATTAAATGGAAAGGACCCTATATCATTCATGATATTGCATAATAGGGAATAATTGTGTTAAAATATATTCTGGGAACCATTATACTAGGGTGTATACATGGCTATAGGCTTAAGCCTCACCATCATTAATCTCTATCATTCATCATTGACAAAGAGAGAGGGTGTTGAGTACCAATGTGTAGTTATGATTTTTGTTTAATGTTATTTTGTTTTATATTTTAGTTTTTAGGGTTAGTTGTTTATATAATGTGATCTTTATGTCATAGCACATCAAAACAAAACTTGGTTAGTCAAAATCATAAAGTGTAATCTATACAAAGATTTAGCTTGAGGAAAGCTAGATAACAATAGGTGCATTGGGTTCATCAATTAAGCCTAGGAATGAGGTTCCAACAAGATAGGTACGTAAAAATTATATTTAGTGGTCTTTAAAAACCATTAATGATGATGCACTTGAGATATTTCATCTTTCCCAAAGTAGATCAAATGATAGACTGATAAGATGTTTCATAAAATAAAGTGGATAGATGAAAATACATCGAGTCATAGTAGATACCTACTGATAGATGAATCAAATAATTTTGACATATAATGGTAAATATCATATCAAAAAACAACTAGTTGACATAAATTTTAGAGGTAAACTCATACACAACCAACTTCGTGCTTTTAAACTCGTTATCTAGATGGATTTGGGTAGAAAACACTATATAAAAAAGGGTTAGGACAACTCAAAGATATTACACACTTATAAAAACAAGATAAATATGTGATATACATACAAATCATATAATTGTGCAAAAAAAACCTCACTAGTGCTAGATCAATCAAAGAAATTATTCAAATTGATCCACAATAACAAACATAGATAGGGCACAATTGTTGATTATGTTCACTGATGCATGGAAGGAGGAAATGGGGATTGGCATAAGACGTATACAAACCAAATATCATTATCTAAACCCCTTTAATTTTATTTATGTAGTAGTAGATACTCTATTTATCCCTAATCCATAATAAGTAGCATAAGTAGGAGAGTTAACACTTCAACATCCTTTACAAGTTCTTGATATCGAGTGAATGATCAAGTTATCTATTTTGGAAATTATATAAGGTAATGATTAATTTATTGAGTGGATATAATGAAGGTTCCATTCATATTTATCTATATGTCACAATATTGATCAACCCTATAACCATGGAAAGAGCAACAGGGCTTCTATATCAGGGTAAATACATTTTGCCTTAAAAATTCATAACTCCACCTATCCACTCAAAAACTAGATAAAAATATATAAGGGTATGTAGAAGAATCCCCATCAATTTTATGGAATATGATTCAATTCACATCATATCTAAATGCATCACCAAGTAGTTATGGTAGATAACTAAGCATGCAAAGTAGGAAACCAAAGGTGTTGTGGATATTATAGATTGTATGATATGCCTACATGAGTATTTCAATTGGCCAAGGTTTCTAGACTAAAAACTCATAAAAAAACATTATAATATTCTCACCAACACATCATAGGCATTATAGTAACAATTTTAGTCTTACTACTCTGTTTCACATAATGGAAGTCACTATAGGGACCAATCAACCCAGTTGGATATTTTTGGCTTGTTCTTGCATCTACCAACATTATGTAGACTAAAATAGGGAAATATTATGAATAATTGGGGATATTTAATTCATGGTGGTTATAAATCCAATCCATGATTATTCCACACCTCAAGGTACCTTAAGATGTGATCATTATCTTTGACAACATGCATAGGTAATAAAATTGCACAATGGCATTCAAACCAAATTATACGAGTTTATAAAAAAATTGTAACTTTGCTACCTTTTTTCATCACTATTTTGGATGCATAGGTACAATTTCTATGGCATAAATCCTTAGATACTAGGTTAGTAAAACCTCTACACTCTATACCTCTAGGGGTACAATGACCCGTACCTACATAAACATAAGCTCAACCCCAACCACAAGATCAACTATAGGTACCACCAAAAATAATAGTAGTTCTATTATAAGCTGACAAAGGAAAAAGGAAGGAACTAATGTGACGAGCTTCACATCCACCACCTAATAACATGACATGCCATAAAATTCTTAGCTCAATAATAAACATGTTCTAAATATAGTAGCTAAGTGTGACCTGGTATATCTAGGAGTTGAGTAACAAGAATTTTTGTAGTCCATGCTTGTAGACATCAACAATGATGTTTGTGAGTAATAAAATTAAAAGGAACTATTTTATGGAAGGTAGTGCGTACCTATCAGTTATAAAATTAGGTGAGATAGGATCTATGGGTTGATATCACCCAACCTCCTTTTATTATAGTTGATATTATAGAGAAAGAATCAAATTGATAATGACTGATAGAACATTTTTAAATAGATCCATCTATAGGATCCTATGTTATGTAAAAATTAGACCTGTCATTACAATAAATTCCACCTCTAATCCTACTTCATAGACCAAGTACCCATGCTACAACTAGACCATCCTAAATCATTAAAGACAAGATGTTATATTATATATAGCATAGGATATTAGTGCACAACAAGCACATGAATCCCATCAATAGCCTCAGGTCCAGACTATGAAGAGGCCAAAGAAGAGCCTCACCCCATTTCTAACTTCTAGAAAGAATAAAACTACATGAAGAGGTACTATTATAGAATCATCTTCTTCAAAATATTCAGAATCAATTATAGTGTTGGACTCATTGAATCCCATGGAGGATCCTAAAAAAAGTAGTTTTTCATAGCTTAAGCCACAACAAGAAGCTGCACAAGAACAAGAAAATCTAATAAAGTCACAAAAGGAGGTTGAAATGAAGAAGAAGGAAGAGAATAAGAAAAATAAAGATTAGGCAAAGCACAAGGTTTCTAAGTAAGAGGAGGAGCATAAATAATAGGTCAAAGAGGAGGAACATAAGCAAAAAGCTAAGGAAGTAGAGGATCAAAATAAAAGAGTTGAAGAAGTAGAGGAAAAGAAGAAATAAGAATAAGAAGCAAAGAAAAAACAAAAGTATAGGCTATACAATAAAATAAAGAGGAGGTAGTGGCACTTACAAAGGCTTAGGAGGAGAAAAAAGCCAGAGAATATCTACACATGCAAGAGGAGAAAGCTAAGAGAGAGGCCAAGGAGAAGGGATCCAAAGACAAAGCCAAGGCTAAAACTGAATGCAAAGCCAAGGTTGTAGCAGAAGCTAAAGCTAAGGCTAAAGTGGAATCCAAAGCTAAAGTTGAGGCAAAAGCTAATTTTAAGGCCAAAGTAGAATCCAAATATATAACTAAGGTAGAATAAAAATCTAAGGAAAAAAAGGGTGTAGTGTAATAGGAACTTGTGACATAAAAATCAATGGTGCAGGAAACATCAACCACACATTCAAAATTGAGAGTTGCTTTGGTAGATGCATAGGAGGAGGTCTCTCAGCCACGACCTCAAATAATTATCTAATGGATATAGGATGTTCCCATATCATCCACCTAATGTGTAACCTTTTCTCTTCATTTGGAATATTTCATGAGGTCCCTATAATACATATCATTTCATCTATGGCTCTAGTTATGATTGTGCACAAAACATCTTTGGATGTTTCCCAACTACCACTCACTAAATAGACTGAAGCATAGTTATTTTCCAAGAATCAATAGTGTAAAAGGATTTGACCTTGGACTAGGAAGTATATAAGTAATGAGATAATAATTCATATTTAAACTTATGGTTCACCAATGCACGACATCTCATTGACACCAAATACCCTTAAGTAGTCTCAAGAAAAGTATTACACAACCCTATTGTCAAAGCTAACAAAAGACTAGTTGACTATGCACAAACTGTATTCACTTCAAAATTAAGGGAAAACATAAAAATAAGAATAGATTTAATCTATGAGCTCTTGGAATAATATTAAAAAGTTATAGATACAACTGCACTCTAAGCTAAACAAATTGAACATGGTATGCTAAATTAGAATCAATAAATTACCAATTCATTGTCTACAGTTAAGCCAGAGTTTAGTAAGGTAGACAAAGCCAAATATTTGATGGAATATAATTTATATACCTCTAAATCAATGAAAAATGCATTTAAATAATTACTTAATTCAAGTGGTAATGTTATGCAAAAACTATAGACCTAGCAAAATGATTTTTACATAGTCCATTTATTAGCATTTAAATGTAGAAGCATGCAAACTGATTAAAGGAGTATCCCAAGACATCCAAGTTAAAGTGTAAAATTATAGGGCACTCATAACCATTACAAAATATGATGATATTCATAATCTGATGATGATTCAATTCCCACTACACACATTTCTCACTATGGTGCAAGAAGTGTTGACTGATTGGAAAATGCTTAAGACTTATCCCAACTTGATCCCTCCATTGCACAAATTCTTGGTGAGCTTCAATTCATCCTTCCACTATAATTGAAATAAGTTATTTAGTATAGTAATAATTCCTCAATTTCATATCCAACCATCCAATAATAAACACAACCTCCACTAACAAATTCTACAAAACCAAGAATTTTTTTCATAGCTCAAGCAGAACCATCATCACAACTTGATGTGTATCAAACGTAGAGCATGCCACCACCTAGTAAGTAGGTACTACATACTTAATTTTTTTTATTTTTCATAAACTTTTACACATTTTTTTAAGATGGCCTTAAATATTAGGAGTGGGGCCAAGTTGGTTGAAAACTCTTAAAGGGCGGCCACCTAGTTAGACTAGTCTATTAAAAACCTACAAAGGCAGTAGGCTCTAGGCTACAATTAAAAAACTAAACATATGGCTACGTAATGCAAAAATGGTGAAAATCGGTAAATGGAAATTGAAGTTGTAACCACAACTCTTGTTTATGGTTTAGTTCCTTAGATCAAGATTTAGATCAAGATACTTTGTTATAACTATGTCTTGGGATGAGACAACTATTTAAGTTCAAGAAAATGTTGGGAGTAAAACATGGCTACAAAAATCATAGAGTATAATTGATGGACACGTACATGAATTAAACTATTTTATCATTTACATATATTTTTGTATGTATTTGGCCTTTGTGAGCATAGAAATAGACTTTAAAATGCCAAGATTCCTTCCTTTTGGGCATATTAAAGGGCTCGGATATGAAGTGGTAGTGCTTTGTAAAATTGTATATAACACTTATTTATATTTGGATATGGTTTTCATGTGATATAGATTAATATATATATATATATATATATATATATATATATATATATATATATATATATATCATTTTGAAATGGTTTTCCTATGTATCTTTTATCATTATTGTATACGTAGTGAATACTCTAATGTTTAAATTTGTTAATCATATAGTTTATACTGATTGTTTTGATTCTAATAATTCTACATTTCTAAACATAAAAATATCTAATTTTCTTATTAATGAATATATTTGATCTGAATTACCATATTTTGTTTACTTTTTTCACTTCATGTGTAAGTTATCCCTAAATTAACATGTTTTGAAGGGGTTTTTAAGAGCCTATGCTAACAAATACATATACACCCTAGTCTCAATCGCATGTTATATAAGAGGTCAATAAAGGGTCTCATGACCCTGAAGGCAAATCTCACATGAGATGTTTAGAGCATGCACACTACACCTAGGGAAATCTTTCTAGTTGTACCCCTCCCCTTTGAAGTAAATGCACCATAAACCAAGGTGTGTATTATGTGCCTAATTGGACAAGATATGTTACAACAATGATTCCATATTTATGACTTATGACTTCATTTTAGGCCTAACTCCTATGTCTATTATGCTAACAACCTCAACTCTTAGTGCATCATTTAATGCTTCTTTAGGTTCAAATAATCTTTAAATAAAAAAGGAACACCAAAAGAGGTCAATAAATCTCCCAAAAAACCATTAGGAATGTTTCATAGGGTGATGTATATATCCCCTATTATGGGTAGCATACCATACTACATGGTATCCACTAGATACATTGATTGTGTATCCACTATGTCAAATGGTGGATATTGGACTAACTTCTCTATTAGGGCCCATTCTCTCACCTACATGATGAATCCTCCTATGTCACCTACCTACACACTATCTTGGTATCATTCCTCCAATTTATAATGAGGTTCATGAGTATGTGTGTCAAGTTGAGGGGATCTTATCATTTCCTCAAAACTATCCCATCTTAGGATCCTTTAGTGTCTTCTTCCAAGTTTTACTCTTGCTTGTTAGCACTCACTTCTTCATCACTACACCAAAATTACTCCTACATGAGAGCCATCCTTATGACTTCTATGTTCTCTTCTATTCCTCGTGGCATCTCTTAAGTTAGAATCCACCTTTTCCCTAAGATCCATCTCATTCATTACCTTTTTCCAATTCTCATCATATATATGCCTTCTAATCTCACATTTGTTTGGTCCTTCCATGTTGAAATTATCTCTAATACCTTCCAAATTTCATGCCATTTCCAACTCCAAACATTTTTCATGGATCACGCACATGAGGACTTATCTATACATCTCTATGCTCCTCTTATCAGCTTAAATCACCATCATAATAATAAAATGTGACCTAGTCCTAATAATGGATCTAAAAAAATTTAGTCTAGTGGTAATCAAACATGCTTTCCCTAATACATGCCTCCTAACATTTAATGAGTTGGCTCCCATGTTAGCATATCATGCAATGGAATCCTTGTGTGCTTAGCCAAGAAGAAGAGATAGGGGAAATTATGGTAGGTATGGGTTTGTTGTGTGCAAAAATGAGTGGTTTGGAGCATGGTTTAAAGAAACTTTGACAAATTTGTAGTTCCCTTAGGTCATACATTAATATTATCTTAGGTATACTTCTTTAAAAATAAATGTTGTTAATCATTAGCAAAACATGACTTGGTAATCACCAAACTAGATAAAGCAATAATATAATAACAAACTTAGACATTCATCATCTAAGCAAACAAGAAGCTTTATTGATTAGTTTTTTCAATATTACATACCTAATCATGTTTTAAAAGGTACATCATTGCTTGTAATTCTATTTCTCTATCTTATGTTCTATCTCTATTCTAAGTTAATGACATGGTATGATGTAGGAGCATTAGGATTTAGTTGTTTATTCTTGAGATTTTATATTTTAATAGGTTTAGGAATCCTGGTTTAGCTATTTATAAGGTTTTAAAATCTTTATCATCCCAAAAAAAATTCATTTGAGCCTTATAATGATTTTCTCACCAAAATTGTCTTTTTGAAAATTTGAATTTGTAAAGGATGTTTAAAGGGTTTTTCTCATCTCCTAGTGAGATCAAATGTTATGGTCATTAATGTAGGGGTCAAGGAAGGTCTTGGACATGTTTATAATAGTTATAATGTCTTTATTCATAACTAATTGTTTCAAACTCAATTAAGATTAAGACTTAGGTTGAGTTAGGAAGTTAGTTAGGGATAGTTTAGGAGATTGGAGTGAAGAAGGGAGGCGGAGATAAGTAATATAGTTTATTATTACTTGGGAATGAGGAAAAAATAAGGAAATAGACCCATAACTCCCAAAAATTTGGAGAAAATAATGAGAGAATTATGTAAAATAGGGTTATAAATAGGATTGTGCAAGGTTTTACACTCAAAAATAATAGAAGCATTATCTTATTAAGAGCATTTATTCCAATTAAATATCATAGAATATGTAATTAAATGTGTTTATTATTTTATTTAATCCTATTATTTATTTATAAGGTATTTTTTCATGTTTCAAACTTGAAAAGGACAATATAGGTTGCTATAATCAAGAAAGTCTGACATAATAGTCAAGAAAATAATTTTGAGAGTATTTAAGTGCTAAGAACAATTGGAAGAGTAATGTTTATATTTTTTCCTAACATTTTCAAAATTTTAATTACCCTAAAGGAGGCCCATTAATATTCTAGAAAAATGCCTTAAATTGACCCAAAACACTCATTTTCCCAAGCTAGCAAAAATTGGAGATTAGTCTACAATTTTTAGTTTACAAAATTGCAAATTCCTTCCCAGACTCTAATCCTACAATATATTAATCCTGTAGAAACCAAATATTTGTGTGTAATTTTCAATTTAAAAAATTTCAAATTATATCTAGACCACTTCTCACTAAACACTAGTCAGTGAAAACTAAAACCCCACTCGTAATTTACAATTTGCAAAATTTCAAATTGCAAGTAGATTTTTGCTTCCCACAAACCAAATACCCCTTGGAAAATAGAGATTAGATTAAAATTTAAAATTTACAAAATTGTAAATTGCTTCCAAACCTCTACTTCATGCACAACACTCCAACCAAAAACTAAAACTTTGGTTACAATTTACAACTTGCAAATTTGCAAATTTTATTATGAGTTTCACTTTCCATTGACCACCTTCCCTTCAAAATCTAGAACTCCAAGTTCAAATTTTAATTTGAAAAATTTCAAATTGTTCCCCAAGTTTAGCCTTCCCATTTTAAAATGGTCAACCAAGCCAGTCCCATGGAATCTAGAGGTTAAAGTGCAATTAAAAAAATTGTAAATTTATTCGTAGACTCCATAACTCCACCAACAACTACCATTATGGAATTAATTATATGGGTCTTATATAAAACAAATTAGGTTTTAGGAAAATCATTATTTAAGTTTGTTAATTGAGTTTAGAGCTCTCACCTTAAACCTGCTAGCAATATCACCATGCCTTCGACCCTGTAAGCCACGATCTTGAGACATGAATCACACCATGCTACCATTGATCCCATGCATGGTATTTTTTTCCAATTCTTATAGTTTTTAGATTTATCCTTTATCACATTCGATCTCTTGAGTTATTTTAATTTCTTTCAAAACATTGTTGGTAATTTTTATTATAGATTAGGGTTTCTTTGCATTATTTAGGCATCATTTAGTTTAGGGTTGTCTTCATAGTATCATCATTTTCCAAATTTCCTATGCATCTCCACCAATAAAATCTTAGGGTTTACAAAATCATAAACTAGGTGAATATTCTTGAGATATTCCCAAGAACTAGTCGTATATTCCTTTGTACATCCCATCAAAGTCCCTAAAAACTTTCCATTTGAAATTACATCTCTATTTTCCCATGGTATTTTAACCTTGAAGGTCCCTACTAATTTGATTGAATCATTTAAGGATTTAGACTCCACACTTCCATAAGTTCCTCAATTATAAATACCTATGTCTATTCCTCCATTAATATCACTTCCATCTCCCACACCCCCATTAGATACATCTATTTCCATTGCCCCTACCTCTTCCAATTCCACAGTAGCCCCAACCCCTACAAAGGAGATAGAGGAGTAAGATATTGATATAAATATGGACCCTCAACCCATATATGGGGAAGAGGTCTCAAAGACATTTGTTTAATAATCAATGGAAATATCAGTATAGGATATAACACTTGTTACCATACCCACAAGTGTAACATCTTCAGTTATAGATTCTCAAGTGAAAGTGTTAGCATAATAGGATTCTACCCCTAGTTGGTTAGCATAGACAATGGGGAATAAACTCAAGTAGATGGTGTCCCCAAATACCCTTGATTTTGGTCTCTCAAATGCACACAAAAAATACAAGACAACTCCCCATACCTTTTCAAGAATATTGTATGACTCAATAGGGGAAAGGTATGTAGAGATTGTAGTCCACCCACCAAAAAAATAGAAAGAATATCTAGTGGTGGGGGATTACCAAGTCTCAAAAGTTTACCTTGGATTTCCTACAAGGGAGGGGTTGAAACATGATGTTCAATCCAACATTAACTCCCTTTTTGATCAAATAGATAGTGACAAGGTCACTAAGAATGAGCTTAAGAACAAGGTTGAACAACTAATGACTGTATTGAAGAAATTATTTAATACCACTATTTAACTAGCATAACCTATCACTCAGATCATAAATTAGGAAACACTTAATGTAGTGATAAAAATTGGTAGCAGGGAATGGGCCACTAAGGAATGGGTAGAAGAGCTCATCTTGAAAGGCAATAAAGTTATTAAATTAGTAATGGACTATTAAACAACTCTGAGAGAAAGAAGGAAAACCCTGAGAGAATAAATAAATAAGTATCAAGAAGAGGTATAAATATTTAATATTTTCAATCCCAAATTGATAGTTGTGACTAAATTGACATGGATGTCCTCCTTGTAGAAAAAAGACTAAAAAATGATGGATAGCAAGAGGAATTAGATAGATCATCTCAATTGTAAATAAAGATACTCATAGATAGTACCAATAAAGCTAAAGTTGCATATAAAAAGACCATTGACATGCTATATGACATTGAATTTTTTTTTAATAAACTATTATGTCAACCAACAGGTGTAGGAAGTTTAGGATAAATTCAAATAGGTGGTCAAAGGAGAATCAACTAGAGATACAACCTTCAACTTGAGCTTGATCCACCATTTCAGCAAGTACCATAACACATTGGATCAAATGGTAAAAGAGACTCAAGGATATAGACCTTTAAGAAGGGAATTCTTTGATATAATATCATAATGCAAGACAAACAATATCTACTCTTTTCATCTTGATAAAGACATAATCCTAGATATTTTAAAGGGTTTTGGTGCATACATTGAGAAAACATAGGCCAATAAGAATAAAGAGTCAACATATGTTTTGATTTTAGATTAATTATTTATATCAAAAAACATTCTTGTATATTATATTTTCATTGTTGTAAAAAGATTGTAAAGTTACAAAAACACAACTTGTAAATTGTAACTATCATTTTGACAGCTCTTTTTGAGAAAGAGCTATGTATAATTTACATTTTCTAGTTTTTTAGGTTGTAAGTTATAACAAACAAACTTACAAATTACACTTTTCATTTTGACAAGTTTTTATTTGCCTAAGTTGTAAAAGCACATATTGTAAAATGCAATTCTAGTTTTGACAAGATTATGTGACTTGAACGTTGTAATAGTCCCAATTGAAAATTACAAATTTGGGTTTTATAAAAAAGTAAGTTAAGCTATCTAAAGTTATCTATTATTCTAAAATTGGAGTTTCACTTTGGTGCACCCATTGCATGAAGAACCATTACATATGAACTAAAGAAAACAAAGGTGTTGCATGAATATTTTCATGTTCGCTCCACACCTCCACCAGCTGAAGATCATGGCTAGCTCTTGAATGTTCATTTTTCAACTAGTTCATCTCACCAAGGATGCCATTATAGCTATAGATCATGCCTCTTTTCATGGAGTTTCTAGATTTTTCATGTTCTTCTAGTAGGCATGGATTTCTTTGTTAGCTACATCTTTTTTATGATATTTTTTGTATAAATATGAGAAATATGTCATAGCTCATTTATCATTTTGCTGATAGAGATATTATTTTACATTTTGAATAAGTTTTATACATGTTGCAACCTAAAGAATCAAAATAAATTGAAGATTTTCCTTTCTTGTCTGAGAAATCTATGTATACAAGGTTATTTAAATATTTATAGATGTTTTAATTCTTATTTCAGTCATGAAACTTTACTTTTGGTATTATTTTACCCATTTGGAATATTATTTGATTAAAAATAAAGAATCTTATCCCTTATATTTAAAATACCAAATATTTCCTCTCATTTCACATTTGCATGAGTCTGTGATCCTAAAAATTTCAATCTATTCATTATTATGTTGTTTTAATTCAAGAAAGCATTAAATCCACTAAAAAATATTTGGTTCAATCACCATTTCTAGTTTAAAAAATTTCACTCTCAAAACTCTTTTCCCCAGTCAAACCTTAGTTTAGGAGCAAGATCACTAAGAAGCAAAATTTGTATATAGGTTGTTAATTTATTAGGTACACCAAATTTAGTAAAAAGAAGCCAACCTTCTCCAGAGGTTTGCCTCAATTTTCCAAGGTCCTACATCTTGGAGGTGATCCCATTGTATCATTATATTTTTGCACTATGAGCTATGACATTAAGAATAGGTGTGAAATCTATGTGATAATAGTTTTTAGCATGCCTGATGGGAATCAAAAATTACAAAGAGATTGGTGTTATTTTTATCAAGCATTATGTGAGCCCCGTAAACTTTCCAAAATCACCTAGTGACTCTATTGTCTTACAAATTTAGGAATTCAAGGTTTACATATGTCAAACAAATAAACGAAATCATCTACTAAAGGTAAGAGCTGATTTTTTAGATTTATCATTTCTATCTAAAAAGAGATTAAGATCATTTGTACCTTACCCTATAGTATATCCTAAAAATTTATTTGTATCTCCTTCAAGTAGTCCCATCAGTTTCATACCTCTCATTATGGCTAGAAATTTAAATTTTGTAGCTTTCAGTGGAGGTAGACCAATCTAGTTGGCCCAACATGATGATATACCTACCTCAGATTTAAAAAGCCTTCCATATTTTATTAGTTAAACTTCAACCACTCTTATGAAACATATATAAGACATTGCTAATCTTTGTTCAGTCTATAATGTGGTATAAGATAATGTTGTAATCAGGCTCCTAGTCTCTTCTTGTAAGGGTAAAGCCTTATAATGGTAAAGAGGCCTAATTCCCAGTTCCATCTATGTTTTAGATGACTTGGGCACTAAACTATGCACTCAATTTGAAGACAAGAGTGACCAACTTTACTTGATTGAGTAATTAACTATTATTCAATGGGCTCCTCATGAGCACATGACTGATTTCAATTTCCATGTTCAAAAGACATGGAATAGAATTCTAGTATTGGTTAAGCCAACTCCAAATAATGCTTTCCTATATTACTTAATAGATTTGAATAGTGATATAGCTGTCATGATTCAATCAATAGGTGGCACCACACTTCTCAATGCCTATGAAAATGTAATAAGGGTGGAAAATTATTTAATTTAAGTAGGAAAAATTACCCCAAGGCCACCAATTCCTCTATTTATAGAAATACCTCTTACACCACCTATAATTACTCCAATCCCCACCATGAGAAAAGCACCAACTTTAACTCCCACACCTATAGATGATTTATATGAGGTTAAATCACTACTTAAGAGTTTTAACCATGATTTAGTAGCAATGAAGAGGTAATAATCCCAAAACTACAAGCCTTATTAATAGGATAACCAATCATACCAACCCAATAGGCATCCATACCAAGGTATTTCATAGCCACAAGGGAAAAATTTTCAAGAAAAACCTTCAAACATCTATTCTCTACCTGTACCAGGTGCCTCCAAATCTATTGTACATATTCAAAAAAACCTAGCTCAAGAGTATGAGTGGTGTTATCCTTGTGCTCATCCACATAATCATAATACTTGTCCTAATGGTGTTATCAGTTAGGCCTTAATGGTGAAAAACATATCAAATACATAAGGACAACAAGAAGAATCCACTTCCCAACAAGCATACACACAAGAACCTAATCAAGGCAAGGATACTATTTTAAATTGGCAAGAGGAAGACTTTTTTGGTGTAAATTAGGAGGAGGTGTTATTCAATGGTGGAAGTCTAGTGATAACTAATACATGTTCAAAGAAATGAAAAATAGAAAGTGATCAACCCCCTAGGTGGAATAATCTATAACTTCTAAAGTTATATAAGAACCTACAAAGATCAATATAGTATAAAGGCCACCCTTTGTGCCCATGGGCCAGTCCAAAGCAAAAATGTCGACTCTAAATCTCATAAAAGATGACATAGCTTCTACAAAAGCACCAATAAATGTTGGTAACATTCTTTTTAGTATTGTTTAATATATGAAGAAGACCAACTTGAATGTCACTATGTGTGAGACCCTCTCTATACCAATGCAAAGAGATTTGCTATAGGAAGCTTTGAAAAAATTCTAGATAATAGACAAGGTTCCAACTAAGGAACCTAATATTGTAATTAATTTATGTCAACCAAAAACTAACACTAAAATGGGCAAAAATGGTAAGCCTCCCCCTTTTTATCTTTCGCTCTTAGCATGGAATCATCTCATTCATAATTGCATGGTAGATTCATGGAAACAGAGTTTTGTTATACCCAAGAAAATAGTTGATGCCCTTGGTATAAAGTATACACCAATATCAAAAGGTATAGTATAGTTATATGGGACTAATATTCAAATAGTATCTATAATAAAAGGGCTAAACCTCACTATCCATCCATGGCCAAGCTTGTCAATTTCCCAAGATATCTCAGTTATTGATCTCTACCCTTTGCCATTTACCTTTCAAAGACTTCACTACGAAAATGGGAGGATATCTATTTATGGATTGGCCTCACATGTTTCTTAGGATGAGATATGAAATGAGAGTAACAATAAGAGTCAAGCCAATCAATAAAGACCATATTGAGCCATACACTCCTATCCCTATAAACATGAACTATATATTCCAAGATCAAGAAGAGGAGGTTGATCATAAAGTTTTAACACCTGTAGAAGAGATTCCAAACACTCATTTATATGAATGGGGATCAACTCTATAATGATATCCTTATGATTATGCATAGGAAATTAGGTTGTGTACATATTTCATTCATGAAAATGTTGTAATCCCGGTAAACAGTGATATCATCTAGGTATATAGAGGTTTGATAAATGAGATGATCCTAGTATACCTAGATGATATCACTATTTACTCAAATCATGTTGATGCACACCTAGTTCAACTTAGGAAATTTTTTGAAAGGTGTAGATAATTTGGAGTTTTCCTCAATCCAAAGATGTGCATTTTTGTATTTCATGAGGGTAAACTACTAGGACACATTATTTCAAAAGAGGGTCTTACAATAGACCTAAAGAGAATAAGTGGTATATCTACATTATCACTACCAAGCCATAAGAAAGGATTACAAAGTTTTCTCAAAAAAATCAACTTCATAAGAAGATTTGTTCCAAATTTTGCCTCTGTGGCCAAACCCCTTACTGTAATGCTCAAGAAGGGTATCATTTTTAGCTAGACACAAGAAGGAAAAGGTAACTTTGAAGCCATCAAGTAGGCTATTTCTTAGGCTCCTACCCTATTCAACCCCAATTATGAGACATATTTCATTCTCTATACCTTTGGAGGGGAAGGTAACATCTCAACTATTTAAACTCAGTAGAATAAAGAATAATTGGACCAAACAATATCTTTTTTTAGTCAATCCTTGAAGGATTATGAATAAAATTATAGTTTTATAGAGAAATAAGTATATGTTGTAATTAAAGCTCTCAAAAAATTTAGGCATATGCTCTTCAACAATAAAATTCATCTAATAGTTAGTCACCAAAGTGTCAAATAGTTCCTACTGAGCTAGGAAATAAATGAAAAAAGAGTAGGATGGATCAAAAAAGTCATAGAATATGACATGGACATCAAAATTAAAAATCTTGTAAGAGGAAAGGGTTTATGTGAATAGATGACTTATGAAATCAAAACTACTAAAATATTATATGAAGTAGTATATGCTCAAAGTGCATCTCAGCCAGCCAATCCACCTCTTTTTAATAGTTGGATTTGTGACATGACCATCTTCTTACAGATTGGCAAGTACCCATATGACTTTTAACAGTCCAAGAAAAGGTATTTTAGACTCCAATCCATTCCTTATGTTCTTTTGGATGGAATATTATTTGGAAAAGATATGAATGGAGTCTTGTTAAGATGTATCAAGCATAATTAAGTCCCCAAGGTGCTAAAATAATTTCATGATAGCCCATCAGGTGGACATTTCTCTACAAGAGCCACGACCATCAAAATAATTAGAGGGGGATATTATTAGCTTAAGATATTCAAAGATTCCCATAAATGGGTAAGGAACTATGATAAGTGTGCTTACTTCACATGTAAATAAAGATTAGTAGCTTTCCCTTTCAGACCAATTCAAGCTGACCAATCATTTGCTCAATGTGGATTGGATTTCATTGGTATGATCAATCCACCACCAAGTTCATGTCACAAGTGGGTCCTTATAGAAATGGACTATTTCACAATATGGACTAAAGTATTTGCACTGAAAGATGCCATAGATACATTTATCTTGGAATTTATGGATGTCATCATCTAAAGGTTTGACGTTCCTCATTCCATTATCTCAGACAATACCAAATATTTTTTAGGCACTCACATGAGTGAATGGGATGTAAATCACAATTTATACTTGAGTAATTATTCCAATTATTATCCATGGGGTAATGTCTTGGTCAAGTCTATCAATAAGAACCTCATAAGGATTATCAAAATAATAATGGAGGATAACCAAAGGACATGGCACACAAAGATGAAATCAGGACTATGGGTTGATAGGATCACCCCTAAGAGAGCCATTGGTAACTCTCCATTCATGTTGGTATATGGAATGGAAGTTAGAGTCTCACTATTGATTGAGTTACCATCTCTAGTACTCAATCACCAATTGGATTTGATTGACAATGATGAAATGATAGTAAGATTGATGGAACTCATGGAACTAGAAGAAGTTAAGAACCATTCAATGAAATTTTTGGAAGCAAATCAAGCTCAAATACACATGACTTTTGATTTAAAAAAATCATCTGACAAGAGCTTCAATGAAGGAGACATGGTTCTCAAATGGGATACGAACAAGCTAAACCAAGAAAGCACACTAAGTTTGATGCAATATGGAGCAGTTTATTTATTATAACTCAGTACAAAGGATCTAATGTATTCCACCTATCCAATCTTGATGGATTAAAACTACCTATCCCAGTCAATGGGATATACCTCAAATCTTGTTTTTGAGGTTGGAATTCATTCTAAAAAATAAGATTTTATATATATTAGGGTTAGTTGTGTTTTATAAATAAGTGCTTTTATACAATTTAACTCATTAGGAGTTTCTCTTTCTTTAGTTTGTTCTATTTTTACTTATTTTTTTATTATTTAAGCAAATTCTATTTTTGTTCTTCACCAGTTAAAGTGTGTTAAGCTTAAAATGACTCCATGCCTAATGAACTAGAAGGCTACTAGAAATAAATTGATTAGCAGATAATAACCCCATAGAGATTATAAAAAAATGTTGATATTTTTGTCTCAAAAATGTCAAAATGTCAATTAACCTAAGGATACCCATTAATTTTTTGTAAAAATGCCTTAAATTGACCCAAAACACTCATTTCCCTAAGACTACAAAAACTAGGGATTCAAGTGCACTTTGCATTTTGCAAAATTATAAATTGCTTCCCAAACTCTAGATCCTTAAATACATTAAACTAATGGAAATTGAATATATAGGTGTAATTTTTAATTTAAAAAATTAAAAATTTCATCCAAACCTCTACTTCCTACTAAACACTAGTTAACATAAACTAGAACCCTACTAGTAATTTGCAATTTGCAAAATTACAAATTGTAAGCAAAATTCCACTTCCTGCAAACCAAATACCCCAAAAAAATTAGAGACTAGATTGTAATTTGAAAAAAATTAAATTTATTCCAAACCTTCACTTCTTGTGCAACACTCCAACTAAAAAACAGAACTCTAGTTATAATTTTTAACTTGCAAAGTTGTAAATTACAATCTAAGTTTCACTTCCCACCGACCACCTTCCCTGTAAAATCTATAAATCTAAGTGCAAATTGTAATTTTAAAAATTATAAATTGTTCCTTGAGTTTTACCTTCCCATTTTATAAGGGTCAACCAAGCCAAGCCCATAGAATCTCAAGGTTAAAGTGCAATTAACAAAATTTCAAAATTATGAAGTTATTTGTAAACTCTAGATCTCTACCAGCCACCACCATTATGGAATTAATTATAGGTGTATTATATAAAGCAAATTAGGTTTTAAGGAAATTATTGATTAAGTTTTCTAATTGAGTTTGCAGCTCTCACATCAAACCTTGAACCTACTAATGATGCCACCATACCTTTGACCCTACAAGCCATGATCTCAAGCCATGAACCATGCCACACCACCATTGATCCCCTTCATGGCATTTCATTCCAATTCCTACATTTTTAAAATTTATTCTTTATCATATTTAATCACTTGAGTTATTTTTGTTTCCTACAAAACATTGTTGGTAATTTTTATTTCAAAATTAGGGTTTATTTATGTTGCTTAGGCATTGTTTAGTTTAGGGTTGTCTTCATAGTATCATCACTTTCCAAATTTCCCATGCATCTCCACTAGTAAAATCCTAGGGTTTGTAAAATCACAAACTAGTAAAATATTCCTAAGATATTCCCAATAATTAGTTTTATATTCCTTTAAAGATCCCCTCATAGTCCTCACATACTTTCCATTTGCAATAACCACTCCATTTTCCTATAGGATTTTAACCTGCAACTATAACTTATAACTCCCACAAACATTTCTATTGATTTAAAAAATCCTTATCTCTATTAGATTTTTTAACACCTGTAATCTCCACTAGAGATTTCTACTTAAATTTACAACTCCACATCCCCATGGATATTTCTACCTATATTTGCAACTCCACTTTCCCATGGAATTTTAACCTACATAGAGAAACTCCAAGTTTCGCTAGAGTTTTCACCTACATTTTGTACCTATAAATCCCACCAACTTTGTAGTTAAATTTCCCCCAACATTCTCTCTAAAATCCATGTCTGGGAAAGAGATGAAATTCAAATCTAAAGGACCCAATGTCACTCTCAGTCTAGAATCCAATATAACTGAGATTACAGAGACATACCTAGGTCACATTAACTTAGGTGATTTTTAGACCAGAATCAATGCTAAATTCAAGAATGACTAGATCTAAAGTATTTATGACTCTAGATTTCCCCATGTAACAACTTTCCCCCTAATTGTGTAAAGCCCTAAGTTGGTACTCATGCTAACAAAGCATTATGATGATGATAAAAGAGAGATGTTGAATGATAAAGGGAAAAGGATTCTAAATCTAGACCTAGACTTCATTGACTTCATGTTATTGATACCTAAATTTGAGAGTTATTTAGATATAACTATAGAATCATCAAGAAAATTCTATCAAGACAACATAGGATGTCAGAGAGTAATGAACAAGTAGTGGTTAAGGATTCCTAGGGATACATCCACCAGATTGCCTAAAACATTGGCAAGGATTGATTTCAAGGATGAGGTAGGTGATATAATCATATTACTACATAGGATCACTGGTAGACCTGATGTGAAGAGATTCCAAGATTAGATGTATGAATATATATGGGTTATCCATGAGAACAAACAATACATCGAATGGTCACAACTCATCAGTGACTCCCTCCATAAGTAGTTTATGGAGGTCCAAACCATAGAGAAATTATATATGACCTATTATCTAGTATATATTGGCCAAAGGAAGAGCTTTCTTAGGGCTCAACATAGTAGCTAGTGAGGTAAATAAAGTGTTCAACTATTACCTTGACCTCACTCTTAAGGCAAGTAAGTAGCACTTTAGTAGAGTGAATGATGCATTCATCTATTTCATCAAATTTATGTTTGAAAAGGAACTAGAGAGGAAGTGATTCTATGATGCTGCCATTTTAGAGATTACTAATTGGGGTTCCTATTTCATCATGTTATTCACATACTTATACATCACAGTATGTGGATTCAATGATTGTCCTTACACCCTTTTGAGGTATGTAAATGACAAATGGGCTTTGATGGATCTAATGAGGTAACTAGTTAAAACTCACAACCTATTATCTAGCAAACACAAATTGGGAATGCATTTACCCATCAATATAGATAGGTACACATGCCCCTCATTAGAAAAATTTAAGTGTGTAGATGCAAAAATGACACAAATTACCCTGAGGGATTTGGAAGCAAGACCATTTTTTGATGTTCATGATGATATCACTAGCACATTGGGAATCTCCACATTTTCCTATGTCCCCTACTTTGAAAACTATTAAGACTTAGATGATGAAGAGGAAGTAAGACTGAAGGACTACTCTAGAATGACCCTTGATCAGATCAAGGATTTTGACATGGTACAAATCCCCAAGGACTTGGTGGATAATGAGTCCCTAGTAGATAAATTCTACCATGATAATAAGATCTACTTGCAACCTTTTCCAACAGTAAGGTGTTATGTTCTTGAGTCTTTCTCTCTAATATATATAAACACCCACATGACAAATAAAACACTTGGCTAGCCCAAAAGTAAAGGGGTCTAAGTGACCAAAGAGATAATAAGAATTAGTGGTAAAATACTAAAGCTCAAGGAAAAATGAGTACCACCATCAGCAAAAGGTTCTAGTAGTGGAGCACTTCTAGATAAACTAGACAGGACATTGATGTCCCACAAAATAAAGAAGAAATCAAATGCCAAAAAGGGACAATCAAGCATCTAGGGAGCAGCAGTAGATAAACCAATAATAATTCATCTGAGGACACAAATATAGTTTAAGTACCTTCAGCTTCAACCCCCATTTTAGTTATAGTTATAACTCCCATATTTGTGATACATCCCCCACCTATTTATATCATTCCTATAGCTCCAACACCTCCTCCTCTTTTATCCACTCCTTATTTACCTCAAATTACTCCACCCTCCATTCTCACCAATTTACCTATGTCAAAAGTCCATTGCCAATAGTGTAATCAAGTCAATTGGACACTTAGGTCTCCCTTCAATTGGATACTCAAGTTTTCATTCCATTTTCCTCTTCCATAATCTCACTCCCCCCTTCCATAATTTCTTCTATCTCATCTATAATTCCTTCCATTCCATTAATCACCAACACTACCCAACAGTATATATCCATGGATTCAATCAATCTAACTATAATCCCATTGGCCATCCCAACCCCTAGGATAGTTACTACTCTATCTCCATCCCCCTTCATCTTTCCCACTTTATCAACCCTTAGTATCCTTACCAATTTTATTGACTCATTTAAGGATTTGGACTCCACACTTCCATAGGTTCCTCAATTCCAAATCCTTATGTCTACTCTTCTAGTAATATCACTTCCATCCCCCAAACCCCTAGTAGACACATCTATTTCCATTGCCATACCTCTTCCACTTCCACAATAACCCCAACCCATATAGAGGAGATAGAGAAGGAGAAATATACTGATATAAATGTGGACCCTCAACCCATAGATGGGGAAGAGGTGGCAAAGACATAATCTAAATAAATAGTGACAATATTAGTTTAGGATACAACAGTCATCACTATGCCCAATAGTTCAACATCTTTAGCTGTAGATTCTTAAGTGACAGTGTTAGCATAATAATATGCTACCCCTATTTGGTTAGCATAGATATTAGGGAAGAAACACAAGAAGATGGTGTCCCCAAATACATTGGATTTTTAGCTTTTAGATGTATAAAAGATATCCAAGACAACTCCCCTATATATTTCAAGAATATTCTATGACTTAGTAGGGGAAAGGTATGTAGAGATTATAGTCCCCCCACTAGATAAATAAAAAGAAGATCTAGTGGTGAGGGATTACCAGGTCTCAAATCACCTTAGATGTCCTATAAAGAAGGAGTTGAAACATGATGTTCAATCTAACATTAACTCCCTCTTTGAGAAAATGGATAGTGATAAGGTCATTAAGGATGAGCTGAAGAACAAGGTTGAATAACTAATAACTACATTGAAGAAATTCATCAAGCCCACTGTTCAACCAACACAACCTATCATTTAGATCATATATGAGGCAACACCTAATGAAATTATAGAAATTGGAATCATGGGAAGGGAAAATAAGGAATGGGTAGAAAATCTCATCTCAAAAGGCAAAAAAATTATTGAATTGATAATGGACCATTGTACAACTCTGAGGGAGATAAGGAACACCCTAATAAAATAAATAAATAAGTATCAAGAAGAGGTAGAAAGATTGAATATTTTATATCCCAAATTAACAACTATGGACTCAATTGATATGGACATCCTCCTTATGGAAAAAATACTAAAAAATGATGGAGAGCAAGAGGAATTAGATAGAGAAACTTAATTCTGAATGAAGATACTCATAGATAGTGCCAATAAATCTAAGGCTACATATGAAAAGACCACTGATGTGCCATATGACATTAAGGAATTGTTGAATAAATTATCATGTCAACTAATAAATTATCAAGATCAGGTCCTCTTGGTGTAGTAAGTTTAGGATAAATTCAAATAGGTGGTCGAAGGAGAATCAACTAGAGATACAACCTTCATCTTGAGCTTGATCCACTATTTCATCAAGTTTCATAACACATTACATAAAATGGTAAAAGAGACTCAAGGATACAAATCTTTAAGAATGGAACTCTTAAATACAATAACATAATGTAAGATAAACAATCTTTAGCCTCTTGGTCTTGATGAAGACAAAATCCTAGAGATTTTCAAGGGTTTTGATACATACATTGAGAAAACATAGGCCAATAAGGATAAAGAGTCAATGGATGTTTTGATTGTAGATTAATTCTTTATATCAAAAAAACATTCCTGTATATTGCATTTTAATTGTTGTAAAAATATTTTAAAGTTGTAAAAACACAACTTGTAAATTTTAACTATCATTTTGACAGTTCTTTTTAAGAAAGAGACATGTGTAATTTACACTTTCTATTTTGTCAAGTTATAACTTGTAAAAAGAAAACTTGTAAATTACACTTTTCATTTTGACAAGTTTTAAGTTGCTTAAGTTGTAAAAGCACATATTGTAAAATGCAATTCTAGTTTTGATAAGATTGTGTGACTTGAAATTTGTAAAAGTCCCAATTGAAAATTGCAAATTAGGGTTTTGCAACAAAGTAACTTAAGTTCTCTAAAAATATCTTTTATTCTAAAATTATAATTTCACTTTAGTGCCCCCATTTAATGAAGATCCATTAATGATGAACTAAAGAAAATAAAGGCATTGCATAAAGATTTCTAAGTTCCCTTCATGCCTCCACCAGCTGAAGATCACGTCCAACTCTTACATGTGCATTTTTCAACTTGTTCATCTCACCAAGGACACCATTGCAGCCGTAAATCACACCTCTTTCATGGAGATTATATATTTTGCATGTTATTATAATAGGCATGGATTTATTTATTAAATACATCTCTTTTATGAGATTTTTAATATAAATATGGGCAATATGTTGTAACCCGTTTATCATTTTTCTATTAGAGATATTATTCTACATCTTGAATAAATTTTATACATGTTGTAACCTAGAGAATGAGAATAAATTGAAGATTTTCCTTTTTTTTTAATGAGAAATATTTGTGTATGCAAGGTTATTTAAATATTTTTGTATGTTTTAATTATTATTTCAGTCACAAATTTTCACTTGTGGTATTATTTTACCCTTTTGAAATATTATTTGATTAAAAATAAAGAATCTTGTCCCTTATATGAAAAATACCAAATATTGCCTCTAGTTTCACATTTACATGAGTTTGTGCTCCTAAAAATTACAATATGTTCATTATTCTATTTTTCTCATTCAAGTAAGCATGAAAATATACTACAAAATATTTGGTGCAATCACCATTTTCAGTTTTACAAATTTCATTCTCAAATTTTTTTCCCTAGTCAAACCTTAGTTTAGGAGCAACATCACTTAGAATCAGAATTTATATATATTATATTAATTTATTAGCTAAAACAAATTTAGTGAAAGGAATTCATCCTTCTCTAGAGGTTCACCTCAATTTTCCATGGTCCTATAGCTTGGAGGTGATCCCATTGTATCATTAGATTTTTGCAAAGTGAGTTATGACATCAAGAACAGGTGCAAAGTCTATGTCATAACAAGTAATATAAACATATGAAGAGTATTATATAATCAAAAATATTCTAAAAAAATTATTTAAATTCAAATTTCATTGAAGTTTATCTCATTACCTACATACAATCAAAAATAAATACTTCTATAATCAATAAAGATTAGTTTTCATCAAGTTTTGGGATTGTTCAAGGTGACTAATTGAATGAAAAAATAATATAATTGTTGTGAATAAATTTTTCAATTAAAAATATTCCAAAAGAGGTCTTAAGACTTAAGTTTCTATAATGTTTATGGTCTCAGCCTATGTGTAGTTAGGAAACCTTGAACTAGGGTTTTGAAGACTAAAATCCTTCTAACTTGAAAAATAACTAGTCAAAATTGATTGAAATTGGTATGAATGTGTATGAGGATGTTATTAAAGTTTTAAAATTGGTTTCAAATTTATTTTACATATTTAAATAAATTTATTTCAATATCTCAATCTACAGGCCTAGGTCTTAGGCCTAAAAATCATGTTTTAGTGTTTTCTTACATTTTCAATATTGGATAAAGGTATAAATGAATATAATGAGATGATAAAATATCAAGTGAATGTGTTAAAGTATTTTTTATTATAAATACTCTTTTTTTTTAAATATTAGTATTAAATAAGGCTTGTAGGCCAAATCATATCTCTCTTAAACAAGTAATAAGTTTGACCTTCCTTGACCCTTCCCATCATTTTTGGTATCAAAGCAAGGTTTTGGTTGTACTTATAGGTGACCTAAGGAGAAAATTTTAATTTATAATAGATAAGAATAGGTTATGAAAAATAAACTTGTAATAAAGTGTAATAATGGAACTTGGAAGAGCAGCCATAGGTGGTGCTAGAGTAGGTCCAAGAAGACAACCAAGAAATGTATTTCTACAAGAGATAATAAAATGTAAAGAATGTTTGGATGATATATAAATTAATTAAATAATATATGTTATGATATGTGATGTGAGTGAAGGAGAGGAATAATCATAAGAATAAGTTGTATAAGAAGAAGAGGAAGAGAGAATAGAAGAAATAATCTTGAAAGTAGTCATAGGAATAGGTTCCAAACCCAAATCAGACATTACAATATATAGAGGTAGCCTAATTTTTGAAGAATTTGGTATATTGGATAGTTTTAATGGATAAGTATTTTGAATTATAAGGAATATCTAAAGATAAAAAGGTCAATTTTGCTTATAAATGTTAAAGTTACATTCATCTCTTTGGTGGGATAGTGTCCAAGAAAAAAATGAAAATGGTAAAGAGAACATCAAGTCATGGGAAAAAATGGTAGAAAAACTTAGATCAAAATTCATGCCTATAGACTACCAAATAAATTTTTTCAAGAAACTCCAAAACTTGAAGTAGAAAGATATGAGTGTGAAGGACTACACTGAAGACTTCTACAAGCTTATAATCAAAGATTTTCACATTGAAGATGTTGAGAAAATAATAAGGTACATAAATGGTTTGAATTTTATTATTTAGTATGAGATCAATTTGTTATCTCTAAGATAAGTGTAAAAGGCCTATCAATTTGCTCTTAAGGTATAAGAGAATTTGGTTAGAATACAAACTCATCAATCTAAATGAGGAGGCATAAATTTTAGAGATAGAAGACAACAAGGTGGTAGAAGTTTGTTGTAGATTCATAATGAAGAAGTAAATAACTCTCAAGGTCAATACAATAATACAATAGGATTTTATTCATACATAGGAAGAAGGACATGTACAAGAGGTAGAGGAGAAATATTTTGGTAAATATGTTTCAAATATAATAAGTATGTTGGTCATAAATCATATGAATGTTTCGAGAAACCTTAAACAATTCATACACGAACTAAAAGGAACAATCAAGTTGTTCAAGCTGAAGAAGAAAGTGTAGGATCACCATCACGTATGGAAGAACATGAAGTTAGAGAGTCTCTATTGATGAATAAAGTACTACTAAATCCAAATAAGGAGGTGAAGGAACTATCCTAAAGGAATACATTATTTAGGAATACATGAAAATCAAAAGATAAGTGTTGTAAAGTTATTATTGATAGTGGTAGTACAAATAACTTGGTTTTTCTAGAAATGGTTGAGAAACTAGGATTGAAAATATTGACACATCCTACACCATATAATGTGTCTTGGCTACAAAAGGATTATCAAATACTAGTTAATGATCAATTCAATGTTGATTTTAAGATTGCTAGTTAAGAGGATGAATTACTTTTTGACATTATGCCTATGGATGTTTGCAATGTGTTGGTGGGTAGACCTTAGTAGTTTGATAGGAGGGCTATACATGATGTAATTAAAAACACATATACATTACAGAAAGATGGAAAGAATCATATCTTGAAATAATTGAAACATGGAAATGAAGTAGATGAAAATAATACTAAAGTGTTTTTAATGAGTGTAAAATAAATATTGTAGTTGATAAAGAGAGAAAAGGTTAGTTGTGCATTGATTTCTAAGCCTAGGATAATCATTACAACTACTAAGTTGACTAATTTTCCATTAGAAATTCAGAATTTTTTGGATGAGTATAGTGGTTGATGAGTTTCTTAATTATTTTACACAAATGAGGAACATAAGCCATCACATGGATCTCATTCTAGGATCTAGTTTGTCAAATAAAGTAACCCATGTGAATGAAGAGAAAAAGGTTGTCTTAAAGGACAAAAAGAGAGTGAGGTTCTCATGTGAAGATCCTAAAACTGATTTTTAAAAAAATAAGAAGCAATAAATTTGTGAGCAACCCATAGAGAAAATAATATTCATGAAGAAGAAGATAGATGTGATAAAGTTGGTGAAAAAATATGGAAGCTATGTAGAGTTGTAGATATAAGAATAGAGCAACCCAGTAGAGTTACATGTTTTCATGGTATAATCATTAGACGTATAGGTTTTTCAAGTAAGTATACTCAAGGAGATAATTAAGAAGTTTCAATAATGCAAAGGAGCTGAAAATAGAGATGTGATTGAGGAGAAGACAACATTAGAGGTGGTTGATATGGAGCTTTTGAGAGCCCATGGTGAGAGTGAAAGATATGAGAAGCATGATAACATTGGTGAAGGGTTGAACAACATGTATATGAATCATGATGAAGTGGGTATTGAGGTGAATGAAGGAACTCTTTTTTATTTAACATGCTTTTTCATTGTGCAAGTATAGGCATGGATAGGATATTGAAGATAAGGACTACATATGGTTTAGTTCAACATGTTCATATATATGAGAAGAAAAGTGGATATACAATAAAAAGATATTATTGTTTATTTTTTGAAATAATAGAGGAGTGTATTTAAAATTTATAGCGCTGGTTGATATGGACATGGAAGCAATAGAGGAATGTCTTCATATTAATATAGAGACAAAAGAGAGTGAGAAAATGATGGTACAAGAGTGTTCTCAAGAGGACATACAAGAAGGAATTAATTTACATTAGCTAGAGGTGGGATAAAATACTCTCACAAGGATAATATGGTAGATATCTATCCTTGTAGAGGAGAAGAAGACGTAAAAAAATCACTTATAAAAGGTTGATGAATAGGTCATTGATAATAGTATAATTTAAGACCTCATGAGTAAGAGCTCATGAATGCTTTTGTACTTAGGGGTTCTAATGCAAGATAATTAGGATTTATTTTCTTATTTTTTATTTTTTTGGCTTATAATAAGTTTATTAAGCCTTATTTAGTTATTTATAAGGTTTTCAAATCTCTAGAATTCCAAAATTTGGTCATTTGAGCCTTATAATGATTTTCCCACCAAAATTATCTTTTTACAAATTTGAATTTGTAAAGGATATTTGAAGGGTCTTTCTCATATCCTAGTGTGACCAAAGGTTATGGTCCTTCATTTAGGGGTCAATAAGGTCTTAGACATGTTTAGAATAGTTTTAATGTCTTTATTCATAACTAATTTTGTCAAACTCAATTAAGGTCAATTCTTAGGTTGAGTTAGAAAGTTAGTTAGAGATAGTTTAGGAGATTAGAGTAAATAAGGGAGAAAAAGGAGATAAGGAATATATTTAATTATTAAAATTTAAGGAGGATAAAATATGAAAAAAAACTAGGTACTCCAAAAACTTTTGAGAAAAGAATGAGAGAATTTTGTAAAACAAGGTTATAAACATGATTGTGTAAGGTTTTACACTAAAAAACAATAGAAATATTATCTTATTGAGTTAATATATTTAATTTAAATCTCATATAATATTTAATTACATGTATTTATTTTCTATGTAATCATTTCATTTCTTTGGAAGGTTTTTTTTCATGTTGCAGACTTGAAAAGGACAATATGGGTTGCTACAGTCAAGAAAGACTGATATAACAGTCAAGAAAAGTCATTTTTCACCAATTTTAAGATTATTTAAGTGATAATAACAATTTTAAAAGTAATATAACAATTTTAAAAGTCTTATAAATTCAAATATATTCCAAAACCATTCTTTAAATTCAAATTTTTATTGAATTTTAGCTCACTGCCTTCATACAGTCAAAATAAATGCTTCTACAATCAAGAAAGGTTGGTTTTCATCAAGTTTTAGGATTGTTCAAGGTGGAAAATTAAATGAAAGAATAGGATAATTATTTTTAGTAAATTTTAAAATTAAAAATATTCAAATATAGGTCTTAAAACTTAATTTTATATAATTTTTATACTCTCAGCCTATGTGCAGTCAGGAAACCATGAACTAGGATTTTGAAGACTAAAATCCTTCTAATTTGAAAATGACGTAGTTAAATTTGATAAAAATTGGTAGGAAGGTATATTAGTATGTCGTTAAAGTGTTTAAAGTTTTTTAAAATTTATTTTACATCTTTTAAAAAAATTATTCCAATATCTCACTCTATAATTCTAGTTCCTCGACCTAAAAGTCATGTTTTAGTGTTTTCTTACATTTTCAAGAATGGATAAAGGTATAAATGAATATAATAAGTTGAGAAATCATAAATTTAATGTGTAAAATGATTTTTTATTATAAATAATCATTATTTTGTTTAGCAGTCAATAAGGCTTTTAGGCCTAATCATATCTCTCTTAAAAAAGTGGAAAGATTGATCTTCCTTAACCCTTCCCGTCACAGTACTTAGTCTAACTTATAAAAAAATTATAGAATGTCTATAGGTGTCTATACTAGTAACTTATTTATTATTAGTGTTATTTCATCCTCTATTTATCTAACTTACCAACTAACCAACTAACTAGCCAACTCATTCTTCCTTTAATATTATACCTTTTATAGTCTTTGAAGAGCCCTTTTCTTCCACCAAATGTAGTTATTATGACATATAGCCACCTCAGAGTTAATGTGTTGTGTAGTTTCTCAATTCAAAATACCACCACCTTTCATCATCACTTCACAACTATTTATCAGGATCTGCTATCATAATTTTCTTCTGCCATGTTTTCCATATGATATCTATTATGATTCCTATTTACATGTCTAGATCTTGTTATTTTATCACTAAGTATGTGTTGGCATGTTCTTAAAGTTTTCACTATTTTGATGGAAATATATTTTGAGTGATCATGCAGGTTATTGGTTTGGATTATGCATGTTAGTCCTCATCTATTAGTATTGCTAGGTTTTTGCCTAATGTGCACTTGCACATATTAGTATTTTTAGAATTAGCCAATTTTAGGGGTTAACAAGTGGAAGTTGTACCATTACAATCAGCTACAAGGGAATACATATGTAAATCCTTAATGACAAATTTCATATTTAAATTTGGGTTATCATCGAATATTATAACACACAATGGATCATCTTTCAAAAGCAAAAACATTAAGAGTTTTTTTATAAATATAATATTTACCATACTTTCTCCACTACTTATTATCCAAAATTAAATAAGTATAAGTAAAAAGTAAATTAATTTCTAAAGTAATAAGAAAAATAGTTTTCAAAAAAGGCAAATATTGGTGTAATTAAATTATCTATGTGCTATGTGTATATCACATAAGTGTCTACATACCCAAAAGGCTACATCTTATTATCTTATTTATGGAATAGAACCAATATTGCCTTTGGAATTATAGATAACATCTCTATGTGTATCCTTAAAATAAATTATCAAGGATAATTAATATTGAGAAAAATGATTACATGCATTGGAAATATTAGATGACAAATGCATTTAGGTTATTTAAAATCTCAAAGTCTATCAAGATAACATAAATAAAGCATATGGAAAAAATGTTTGAAATCATGAATTTTAAATCAATGATTTGCTACTAAAATAAAAGTAGAAAAATACTAATTTAAATAAGGATATAAAATACTATTTCAAACCCAATTGGTTGGGCCCATCCATGGGTATATAAAAAGTCGACACAAGATCTTATTGTAGACATCCAATTCTCCCCAATGTCATGTCAAAATTGCAAGTCAGAATTATTTCCTGTAATAACACACAGACTGGACCAAACACCATTGAAACACTCTAATTAATCTACACACATCATGTGTAGTTTATGAAATGTATTAATACATCCATGATTGGGGCCTGACACTATAACCAAACTTCAGATTTATTTAATTCAACAGGAATCAAATTACCATTTTGTAGGCAACATTTTGGGGCAATTAACTGAAGCAAAATATTCAAATTTTGAATTTGCATAAATAACCTAAAGGTTGATTAGGATTAATTATATAAGTAAATAAAATAAATTGGATAAAAAATCCATGGATGAGCTAATTATTTAGTTATGACATATTCACATTTCAACAAATGATTGAATTATGGCATCATCAAAACGATGTCATGCACTAGGTATTTATAGAAATAAATATTTGAATTAAGGCAAGCCATGTCTCATCAAAGCAACCTATTTCAAAAATAATAAATTCATTTTCCTAAAAAATTGAATTCATTTTTATCCACACATCTTGATTATTATCCAAAGGCCACAATTAATCTATAAAACCTATAAGTACCAAGGCCATCACACTATTTCAATAAGTTTTCTGGTGCAAATAAAATATGTATAAATCCAACTAAAGCTTCACGAAATTCTTCTAATTCATTCAAAAACCAATCTAATAATGCTTTAGGAGATGTTGGTGGCTCTTTATCAATGACATTTTTAAATATTTTAAGATCTATATCTGGGCATGATCATGTTCGTGAACCAGATTTGGAGAGAGTATGGGGAAGTTATAACTTGTCTTGTTTATGATCTCTTATTTATTTACTTCATATATCTTTCCCAACTGAGGGATTAGGATTAGTATGTTATTAATTAATTTTGGTCACTAATAATGGACTAGCCTATTTTTTAATAGTACTCTACATTTGGCACACAAGTTTAATAAACATTTCTAAAGGCACTTCAGATTAGACAACATCAACAACTTCTTTTGTAGACAATGTGTCAGGGTATATCAACAAGTGTGCTATATTATTGATAGATCCTTGAGGATTCCTCTTATTAATTCTCCCTATATTATTTACCCATCAAGTGTAATTTATATTCCTATCTTATTTGTGCATGGTATCTCCCTTCACCTCAGGTTCTATTGTTGGTTTGTGGTAAACTACCATTGTTGTTAGTTTATCTATTGTTTGAACTCATGACTAGAATAATTTTTATTTTTTTAGGTATTTCCTTGTACATTTTTGAATATTCCCTTGCTTTTCTTATCCCAAAAACCTAGAAACATTAAAAAAAACTTTAAAAACCATTAAGAATAAAAAATTTGAGAATTTTTGATTTAAAAGTCTTCACGAGGGATATATCATCACAAAATATTATGGGTGGGAACCTCTTATCCAATATGATTCCTTTTTAATCATCATTACCATTTATTTATTATCCTCCCATGTATGGGAGAACTACATCATCTTGAGGTCCACATAGACTATGTAGGCAATGCTTGGATGTAAGGGTCATCTTGTGTCAACTCAGCTACTCTTCATTTCTACCTCCATTACCATTTTATTTACCATTATATTATTCCCTCTCAATTTTATGATCAACCATTTTTTTACACTCATTGTTTTATGAGTAACCATTTATTTATGTTTTCTCTTTTTTGTGAGTAACCATTCCCTTACACTCTCACCATTTTATGAGTAACCATTGCCTTATGCTCTCACTATTTTATGAGTAACCATTCCCTCAATTACCTCACAATTTTATGAGTATACCTTTCATATTCTTATAATATAATAAAATCTCTACTTATCATCAATTTTCTTCTATCCTAAATCCTAGGAGAAATACATTTGGCCTGAGGTCCATATGGACTATATAAGTAGTGTCCATTTACAAGGGGCATTTGAGGGTAGCTAGGACACCCATTCTTATTCTTATATTACCCCTTTATTGACCCTATAATCACTTTATCCTATCTATTATCCCTTTAGCCTAGGAGCACAATATCCAAGCACGATACCTTATTAATCACACATGCATGGTTATTCATTACTTAGTTGATTTGTTATTTTATTGCATTGTATTTTTGGTTTGTTTTGATTATATAATTAATTGATTGTTTGTTTTGAGCATTAATTTTTTTTATTTTTGTTTTTTTTCAAATACAACTTACTTTACACTTAATTCTTAATCTTTAATATTTTGATTTTAATTTGTTTACACTTGTATTTAATTGTTTTTTCAGTTTGTCTTTTATTCAAATGCATATGTTTTACACATAGGTCTTGATGTTATATATAATTATTTTAATTTTTAAATAATTGAATCTAAATTTTTCCCTATGTAATATACCTAGAATGTTATCATAGGTTATTTATACTTATGATGCATATTCTCATTTTCAAAATTAAAAACCAAGTGCTCAAGTCTTAAATAGAAATGTTACACCAAAAGCATCTGTCCAAGCTAATCTATCTATCTAATGCATGATCAAGATAACATTTAATTTTCCATAACCCACATCACATGATAAAACTTGAACGAAATAGGGATATCACTATGATAACTGAGGATGTGCATCTCATAATGTGAGTGAATTAATTATTTTGGGAATAATGGAGTTTTATTCCTAGTTTAGTTAAGGGTTTGGATTAATAAATCAGTAAATAATATTGAAATAATTATAGTCATAATTTGTATATTTTATTTGTCCTTTTTAGCTTTCTAAAAATATTAATAAATTAGGAGAAATATAAACTAGCTTAAAATAGGTTTAAATGGCTATTATAGGGTCTAAAACTGGCTATGGAGGACTAGAACAGTGTTTCTAATTAGAATTTAGCTTTCATTTTGTGAAAGGATAGGACCACTAAAAATAGGACACCATAAGGTTTGGTGTTGTTATCCTCTTCTGATGTTGCTGTCCAAACTACTCATAAAGACCTAATTTTTTAAGGTTCTTTCCATTATTCCTATGTGATCCTGCATATAAAATCTTGAGTCTTGAATGTTAAATGAACTCCTTATAGAGTTGATTCAATCTAGAAAATCTAGACCTTTATTAAGCTTAATAAAATTGAGAAATAAGGGTGATAAGTGTGTGTAAGATACATTGAATGTGTATCCATACCCCTTATATGGGCATGTTGCCTACATACCAATACTCTAAAGAGGGATCAATCCATATGTAGTTCTCCCACTTCATGTGTTTTGTGAGATAGTGTAATGAGGATGCAAAAATTCCAAATTAAGAGTGCTTGAGGTGGATAGGGACTGGTGTGAGGGTTTGAATATGTTTGTAATTATGTTGGGTGACTGTATGCATAGAATAGAAAAGTTTGACTTAGTATTTTTCTTATATTCTTGCTTTCTTTGTAAGATTTTATCACTTCCCTTTGTAAATGAACTTTGGATGGGCTTTTATAAAGAACTATTGGTCATGGGTTAAATGTATTTGTGTTAGGATAACATAACGAAGGATATGAATCAGATGAATTTGATCATTCAAGATCAAAGTGTGATTGGATAAGAGTACCAAAAATGGGACACCCTAGGGTCTAGCGCTATAGTCTAGGTATGACACTCATATCCAACAAGCTTGGGACCTAGGGGGATAGGATTAGCTTGGAAAATAGAGTTTGGCTGAGCTAGAATTAGGGTTTAGAAGTCTATGGATGACCAAAAATCAAGGAAAAGGTATCTATAAGGGTCATAAGAGCATGTAAGAAGGACCTATGGTTTGGATGTCACAAGCCACACTCAAACTACCAATTTTGGCATTTTATATGAGTAAATTTACCCCCTTTATTCTAGTGATGTAACAAAATGAAATACTAGGATAAATGAAAAATAAAAAGTGTACTTAAACTTACCTTTAAGGTTGAAGCCCATAAATATGTGTGATGTTGAGTGTGTATGAGAGAGCATAACATGAAGCATTAATATTTTATGATGTTGAGTGATGTTGGGTATGTGATAGGTATGTGCTATACTAAGATTAATATCATGAATGTAGCTGAGTGCTCAATTCCTTGAGAGTGGCTCAAGAATGCAAAGGCTGGCCCTTTGGCTCCATCATTACCCACTAATTTAATCTATGTGATATTTCATGTGTTGATCAATGTTTGGACTATGTGTCTAATCCCTCTAAGTAGGTGGCTCAAGAATACAAAGGCTAGCTAGACCTTTAGATCAATCATTTCCCACTAAGTGAAGCTATGTGGTCATATGTGTGTTGATCAATGTTTGGACTATGTGTCCAATCCCTCTAAGTAGGTGGATCAAAAATACAAATGATATCTATAAATTTAGCTCCATCATTTCTCATGAATGCTCTAAAATCTCACAATGTGGCATGGATAGTCGAATGTGTACTAGAAATTAGGCCAATCTTGGCCACTTTGAGAGGTGGAGATTAGGCTTGTATGAAATCCACTCTAAAATTGGGAACTAGTCTTATGTGAAAGCCACTTAAAAATGATGCCAACCACTTGTAGATGAAATAAGTCATGTAACTACTAAGAATACTTGGGTAATGCAATGAATTAGAAAGAAAAGAAGGCAAAGGTGTCATGCATATTTCCCCCAATCACTAATGTTTGTAACATGGATTTTGATCAAAAAGTTATACCAATTGCCCAATTTAAAACTATAAGTGAGAGTCATCATGCCATGTATGATGCCCCCTATATCTAGATTCTCTAAAAAAAACTATATTAAAACTACTGAATCTGAATTGAACTATATCTGACAAAATTATAACTAAACTTACCTTTCTTTCTATTTCTAGAAAATTTGGGTTTTTTTTGTTTAGATAGGAGTGCCAAAAATAGGACACCTTGGTGTCTAATGTTGTTATCCATTTTTGGTGATCTCACCATTTGCTGATTTTGATGACTATTCTGTAATCATCACTATTTTTTGGTTTATTCTACTTGGTTTGGGTTTTGGTTGTTATTCTAAGTGTTCTAAAAATTGAATTTTGACTGGTAGAGGGATCTAATCTCTATGACAAAAACCCCTAATTATTTCCCCCTCTTATGAGGGTAGGAATAAATACCCTATAATGATTTCCCTCAGAAGGAAGATCCCTACAAGTGTGTTATACAACAAAAATACATGATATAGAAATGATAATCAAAGAGATGTCTCAAGATATATCATAGTTTGTATTAGAGATTATTAGATCAATAGGGGTATGCCTAGATAGATGTAACAATGTAATAGTATGTGTAATATATTGAACTAAAAATAAAAGTCTAGTTAGTTGTTAGTTGTTAGTTATTAAGGAGGGATGGAGCATGATGACCATCATGGCATCAAATAAATCAAGATAATGCATGATGTGGATCATGGAATTACAAACAATGAGAATTAAACAAACAACAAGTACACAAGGAAAGAATAAATAAGCACACAAAGGTGGCCAAGGGGCCAAACAAATAAGGGACATGGGAACATATCACTCAAACTAGGAAATCAAGCATATAAGGATTGTTCAAATACCCACATACACATACAATTGAAACTAATCAAGGTTAGAATGAGGGCTACAAGCACATAGAAGAGTACAAGAAAATAACATTGGAAAATGTCCTAAGGCACACACAAGAGAAAAAAATAAGAATTGAGAAAGAAATCAAATCTAGCTACTCAAATTAAGAAAAGAAAGCATGTAAATGTTGGAAATATAATCACATCTAAATAATCAAATAAAGAAGTGAAAGTATGAAAAACATGTAGTATAAGACTAGGTAGGTGCTAATAAATACATAAGTGTTATATACTAGTGGGCATCGATAGAATAATCTATGTAAGTTAGTAAGTAATGTACGTCAACATGATAACTAGAGTGTGTGATGTAGGAATGACATAACCTAGATGGTGTAGCCATGTAGAAGATGCCCTCAATGGGTAGATATATTTATGTATGTCTCAAATGTAGAAATAAGATGCCCCCTCAATAGGTAGAGTGAAGCAATCAAGGATCTAGGTGTCATTGTACACACTCAAAGAAGATCAAGTGAATCATGGTAATGTAGATAAATTGACAAACAATAGCATAGAACATCCAAATGTAAGTCTAGCATGTTAGTAAAAATGTAAAGCATGGATAATGCATAGAATTGAAATGTTTTTGGTGTTTTTGGTTTATTTTAATGTTTTTGGTAGTTTGTAAATAAGCTATGTACAAGAAATTGAAAAGAAGATACATATAAGCAAGCATAAGGAAACAATGTACATGAGAGACTAAAAAGAAGATCATGCTAACCAATGAGTCTCATGAGAGACTCCCTATCATGGTATCTTGTATCAAGGAGATGGATCATGTAGACATGAAGCATGAAGGAAGGGTTAAGACTATGACTCTAAAAGATGTGTATGTTGTAAGTGATCTAAAATCTCTATAGTGTAAATTGACTATGGGGTCCCTCTAAAACTCTGAGAAGTAGATGCAATTATGGGGCTCTTAGGGACCCATATGGTAGTATAAGAAGCTCTCTAAAAGTGTGATTGTGTGTAGAGGCATGATACCTTAATGATACTATCCTGGGTGTAAATACTATAGATGGAAATTGTATGGAGTCCTGAAACTATGGTAGTTTCTCTAAAAGAGACATTTATGGAAGTGTATGAACTCTTTGTGATGGTGAGGGAGGCCTTAACTATGTCTGAATCTAAATTAGAGGAAGAACTATCACTGGTAGAAGAGCTGAAACTAGTGGCTACAAAGTAGTAGATGGTTCTAGAGTGGGGATTAGTAACTCATATGAAACTCCACCAACTATAACAACCTGATTAACATGAATTAATTTCATGCATCTATGAACTATATAAGGTACTCAAATATTCTATGTCCATAGTCGACCAAGAAACATGTTGAAGACTCCTGCACTAGGAACAATAGTAAATGGTGTATCCATATGTTTTGGACTAACCTATAAAGGAAATACAATCTCAACCAATTAACTCTATATGTACCCATTGAATCTATTGATAATTATGTTTGTTAGGGTAATATCTTGCTCTAAATATCCCAAATGCTATAGTAATGTCATAATACACATGTTCACACTAGATCCATTATCTATGAAAATAGTATGAATGGGATGATGATTAATGTATGATATGATAAAGAGTACATGGTAATCTGAATCATCCTCAATGATCTCCTATCCTAAGAAAGAGATTAAAGGTCTAGCTAGAACTATGGAATTATACACACCAATCATGTTGCTCAAAGGATGTGACTTAACAAAAGGTGTTTGGTATGTAACTAGTGGAGGATATACATATAATTCATGATGAACACCTAATGTGTCCCCTATCTCTTGTTTAGAATGTTGTGGGAAAATATTTGAGAAAATTTTCAAATCTTTGTCCTATGTTTGATTTGCTTGAGGAGGCTCAACTAGAGTGCCAAGATCAATAAGGTTGTCATCTATCAAGTCTTGTATCTTGTGTTTCAAACTAATTCATCTATTTTTTGTATGGCCTAGTGCCCTATGAAAATTTCAAAATTTATTTTGGTCATATCTATATGGAAGAGGCTTTGTTGGATTAACTTCCCAAATAGGAAGGAGAGATATGATATTACATTCCAAAAGTTGTAAAAATTTTGCTGGAGATACTTGTAGATTGGTAAAGGTTCACTGAGGAGGTGTAGATAAAACCACTCATTGAGGGGGCTCTAAAGTTGCATTAACTATAGGTTGATTTTGACTTTTGCTATCATTAATCTTTAATTTATATGGGACTTTACTAGTTCTCTTGTTTGTTGTTTCTGATATGCTTTTGTACTTGAGTTTTCCCATTGAAATTAGTTTTACTTCCCTTTCCTTTAGTATATGGCATAACTCAGTGAAGGAAGAGAAAATTTTAAAAATTAATGTCTTATACAAAATTGGTAGAAGACTCTATTTTAAGAGATCTTGTAATTCTCGATTGGCCATGGGGTTAGTCATTTTAGCCAAGATAATCTTATATTAAATAACATAATATATGAGATGCTCATTTGACTTTTGTTTCTATTATGCAACTTGGGAATAAGAAACCTTATCACCTATGTTAATGCTAAAATGAGTGAAGAACATGTTGGATAAAGGATTGAATGTATTGATTGACTGATTGGGTAGACTATAAAACCATTGTAAAGCATAATCCTTTAGACTTCATGGAAATAGCTTGGTTAGTAACCAATCATTTAGTACATATTCTAATCATGTTGCATGAAAATCTCTCAAGTGTGTCTCTAGATAACTATTGCCATCATATAGAGTGAGCTTGGGTTGAATAAAACTTAGTGGCAAAGGTGTAGAAGCAATATGGTGTGCCAATGGCGTATGAAGTAGAGCAAAAGAATCAAAAGCCTATGTTGGTCTACAGGCACCTTGATCAAGATGTATAAACTTGGATTGAAGATATTTTATCTCTTGCACAAGGGAGGCCACATCAGGAGACAAAGATGTACTATCCATAACTAGTGGTGCTTCATAGGAAGGTTAGGCTGTTATAGGGGGTTATTGAGACATAGTTACCCCATAGTGTCATTTACGATTGGTTTTTCTATGGTTTGAGATGATTGGAAATTGTTTTCTTTTTTTTTCTTCTTGTAGTATTTTAAGCATAGCATCTTTCGTATCAAGATGTTTAGTTAAAATGTCTTGAAGTTCCCTCTTATCAATTTTGTCAAAACTAATATATTGGAGCATTATTAAAGTAGGAAAACAAATTGAAATTTTTATAATAAGTTGTAATAAGTAAAATTTGATTGAAGGAAATAACTAAATAAAGGAAATGTAAAGTCCTAAAAATAGAAAAATGAAATATGCATATAAAGGATACAAAACTCACAAACATGTAAGGCGATACCTCAAAAGCATGGGACCTAGTATATGCAACTAGGGTTTGAAAGAAAATGATTTTTAAAATTACTATGGTAAATTTTAAAAATTAAATGTGAAATTATAATTTAAATATTTAGGAAAATAAAAAAAAATACTAGAAAAAATCAGAAGGAATTTTCCCTAAGGTTTATAGGGTTTTTATGTGCAAATGAAGTAAGTCAGGTTCACCAAATGATTTAACTATTTTGGGAATAATGGAGTTTTATTCCTAGGTTAGTTAAGGGTCTAGATTTATAAAATAGTAAATAATATTGTAATAATTATATTCCTAATCTATATATTTTATTTGTCTTTTGTAGCTTTCTAAAAATAGTAATAAATTAAGAAAAATATAACTTAGCTTAAAATAGGTTGAAATGGATATTGTAGGGTCTAAAATTGGTTGTGTAGGACTAGGACAGTATCATAAATTAGAATCTATATTTAATTTTGTAAAAGGATAGGATCACCAAAAACATGACACGCTGGGGTCTGATGCTATTGTCCTCTTTCAGTGTTATTGTCCTCTTTCAGTGCTATTGTCCAAACTACTCATAAAGACCTAATTTTTTTGGGTTCTTTCTAATGTTATTATGTGAACTTGCCTATTAAATTTTGAGTCTTGAATGTTGACATAACTCCTTATAGAGATGATCCAATATTGACACCCTACACCTTCATTGTGCTTAATACAACTTGAGAAAGGGGGGGAGTTAGTGTGTGTAAGATACATTAAACGTGTATCGACACCCCTTATGTGGGAACATTGCCTATATACCAATACTCTAAAGAGGGATCAAGCCATATGTAGTTCTCCCACTTAATATGCTTTATGCAATAGTGTAATGAGGATGCAAAAATGTCAAATTGAGAGTTCTTGAGGTAGTTAGGGACTGGTGTGAGGGTTTGAATATGTTTACAGTTATGTTTGTGACTGTATGTAGAGAATAGGAAAGTTTGCCTTAGTAGTTTTCTTGTATTCATGATTACTTTGTAATATTTTGTCACCTCCCTTTGTAAATGAACATAGGATGGGATTTTATAGGGAACTATTGGTCATGGGTTAAATGTATTTGCACTAGGATGACATAATGAAGGATAGGAATCAGATGAATTTGACCATTTGGGCTGAAAGTGTGATTGGATAGGAGTGCCAAAAATGGGACACCCTAGGGTCCAAAGCTATAGTCTAGGTATGGCGCTCCTATCTTATAGGCTCAAGACCTTGGGGGATAGTATTGGCCTGGGAAATAGAGTTTGGCTGAGCTAAAATCAGGGTTTAGAAGTCTATGGATGACCAAAAATCAAAGAAAAGGTTTCTATAAGGTTCATAAGAGCATGAAAAAAGGACCTATGGTTTGGATGTCATAAGCCACACTCAAACTACCAATTTTGACATTTTATATGACTACAGTAAGCATATACCATCTAGTCATATCACATGATCTATCCATGAGATAAAAACAAAGTTACAAATAAATTAGAAAAGAAGATAATAGAATTTTGGCAAAAAAATAAACATCAATATCCATATTCTACTCAAACATCTCAAAATTAAATAGTAGTCACATCATGTATAATAAAAGAATATCAAATTCCATGTACAATATCAATGAATATAAACTAATATCATAAATATCTCAAAATTAAAATTATATACATTGCAAGAGTATACACATCTCATACATAGTAAAAGCATGGAGATATAACCAAAATATTATATTTGGATCTTTGTCCCTAGGATGAATCTAGTCAAAACTTTGCCATGTGTTTGACACTAGGACACATGGTGGTGATGGTCCTATAGCTATCCACTGCAGTGTTGATTGGGCTATTGATCTCTTTAAAAATATAAAATGGTGCAATCTCAAGGCCCAGATAGTCCTCTAGTTATATGTATACTCTATGTAATATGGATCCCTACCCTATTCTAGTATGGTTGACTCATATAAGATCTGATAGTATGTAATACCATACTTCACCCATAGGGCATCATCCTTAGCCTATATCACCTCAGCTAGTGATCTATCCATACCCTAATCTTACACAATCTATCATGCCTCATCTAGCTCCCCATAGAGCCTCTTAAAATCAACCTATTCTCTATCTCTCTCATAGTGTGCCTTGTCTTGCTCATTGATGGATATCATAAGCTTGTCATCATACGTTGTCAACTATCCCTGAACACTAGTCATCTAGGTAACCTACCCTCTCAGTACCCCAATCTCCATGTCTTGAGCTATAATAATAATTTTTAGCCTATAGTATTCCCTTGAACAGTGTCCAAATCAACTCATAACCCTACCACATCTTACTCAATACCTTTTATATTTATTACCCTGGCATCAATATATATTTTTAACCTATATATAAAAGCCTCATCTTCTATTGATCTACTTATCCCTGAGGTCCCTATCTCATTTGTACCATGTTAAAAACCATCATTATCTACCTTAATCATCTTAGTATCTGGAGGTAGGCCCTACCATCTATCTCTACCACCACCCTATTTTTTTGTTGTTTGAGAACCTAAATATATAAATAAAGGTTCAAAATGTGCACCCATGACCTACAAAACTTAGTGTACCACATGTTTCATAGAAATACCCACTACCTATTGTGTAATTTTTTGTATGGGTACCTATATAAATTGAGAAGGGGTGACCTATGGCCCAACCTATCCCTATGTTTATGCATATCCCAATGTCATAACCTATCTCTATCCCTATCCCTGTGCCTAACCTTATCCTAGTATCTTATTGTATGGTATTCCCTATACTAAACCTTGCCTTTATCTCACCCTCCCCCTATTCTATCCTAGTTGTTGAGGTTAGGTTCAAGTCAGTCATATGGGCCTAAAACCTACCCACTATGCTACATAATCCTTTGTAAAACCAACATATGTAATGCCACTGATGTAGGCCCATACTAATAGTTAGACCACTATATAACTCTTGATTACCTCTCCTCATGGAATAGGTGGACCCCATTGTCTAAACTCTTAGGTCACATGTGTAAAAAAATGTGGACCCTTATTAATATCTTGTTGAAAATGAAAATATCATTGGACTTGATCTAACATGTATCACTCTACTATAAAGTCATGACATTCAGTGATATAACATGGTGTGATCATATATCAGGAAACATACCCATCCTCCAACTAGTTAAACTAAATGGTCATATACAGATGCTAGATAAAGTCACCATCTACCACTTCATCTATATCCCTCTGATATAAATATAAATCTCCCCTATGGCTTCATAGGATAATAACTATCTGATACCAACAAAATATAAAGTGTCCTGAGATCCTCATTACATCCTCTGGCTCATTGGCCACTCTATCATAATGTGATCCCATGTCCAAACATGAAGTAATGTGTTGTGACCAATGTTCATGCCCCTATAATAGGAAATCATATGTAAATCATAGTATAATTATTTTAATACCATGGATCCCCATTGATGCAGTAGCATCTTGTAAGTTAAACATTTTGTGTATTTGAAGTGATATATGTAGTTTGGAGTCATAGTTGGTCTATTTTGGGGTTGTATATGAGTGTTAAGGATCATATATGATCCATTTGTGTCTTTATAAGTAATTTTGAGTCATAGGAGTTATTTTTATAGGTATTTTGAGTTTTCCCTCCAAAAGTTAAAATTTGAAAAGTTAAATGATGGAACTAAGCCTAGAAGAACCATGGATATGTTAGGAAGTGAATAAGAGAAGGAAAGTTGGTTCAAGGGTCCAAGGGTTATTTTCAAGGGTGTTGAAAGTCATTTTAATTCTAAATCCTTAAAGACTTAAAAATCATGAGCTATATTAAAAAGTGTGATTACCTATCACACGTTGAGTTGGTTATTTGTAAGGGAGTCTTGATGTAACTACCAAAAACCAACGTATAGGTTGGTTGAGAATTAAGTTTTAAGTGGGTGGTATCATGTAAGATAGTATGGATTTAGGAGAGAGATCCAATAAGGAAAGAAAAAAAAATGTAACTCCTCAAGAAAGGTGGTAGAGTCCATTTATAGACTAAAAGTGTAATGTTTGATGATCCAAATGAATAAAGAAGGAATTGTTTTATATGTTTATCTTTCCTTTGAATGATATTGGATTTATTTCAATAGAATATTTATTGAAAGTCCCTTGAGGCCATGATCATGTCATTGTTTGTATGTTTATAGGTTTGAGGAGGAAACTGTAGGCTGCAGTCAAGAAAAATGATTATTTTACTAACTTTTAGAAGTGGTAAATGCAAACACACACATGGTAAGATTATATTGTAGTTATATAAGCATTAGGAAGACATTATATAGTTATTACTTATGATATATATTAAATAAATTTATGGAGTCACATCCTATGAGCCATGTTGGTGGTGACAATCAAGACTATTAAGAAGGTAAATGTTTCTTGAAGTGTTTTATAGCAAAGAGGTCTTTGTTCTAGTGGGCATGATATATAAGTACATTTATATTGATTAATGACATTTTATATGGTTTTTATATAATATTAATGATCAAATTACAATGCATTATCCATAATAAATAACAAACTCTACCTACTTAGTCAGGAATCCCTGTTGTTACATAGTCATGTTTTAAGACTAAACATAGAAGTGTTGAGCAAAGTGAATGAGAATTGGATCAGTGAAGTTTTAATATGTTTATAATGGGTTATAAGTATCTATATGAACCTTTTTTAGAAACATATAAGTACATGTAGTCTATTAAACCTTTACATAGTCCTTTAAGAAGAACACAAAATTATGTGGTTGGTGTAGTTTTAAGCATATTAAGGTTGATCAAGGAACTTTAGTTATTTGCATAGGTGGATATGGTTGGGATATACCTATAATAGGTATAATATTTATTTTAATTTTACTAAAAAAAATATATGGAATTTTTAAGCCTCTTGACTTGCTTAGTCAAGCCTATAAGACTACCTAGGGTTTCCAAACAAAAACCCTTATATTTTGAGTTTTAACTAGTGAAATTTGACAAAATTTTGAAATATAACATGTTTTGGTGTATGAATAAGGATTAAGTTGGTTTTGGTCTAAAAAATGATGGTTCGGTATATATTTGGTGACTGGGAAAACATATAGAGGGCTAAAAGGCCTAATTGGGTAGGTGTTTATAAAGGAAGTACTAACTAGACAAAGAGAAAAGTCTTGAAACTTCATGGAGTCCTGTAAGGAGATAGAGGGTGGACTAATATGGTATTATATCTTCAATTAAGTTTATATATTAGTCAAATAAATAAAAAATGTGAAAAAAAGGCTACAAGGGAATGGTGGCACTAATGAGGATGAAGAGTGAATGAACAGTTTGAAGTAAGTTAAAACAAGTGTAAATTGATTATGAAAGATCATCCAAGATATTGATTGTCTGCATAAGACCTAAGTCAAAATTTAGTGTTTTAAACCTTAAAGAATGAACTAGTAAATAAGATAGTGAGTGAATAAATTAGGATAAAGGAATCAATGTATATGATGAGTATATGGGGATGAATGAATGACTTATGAAGGTAATAATAACATTGAGAAATATTTACATAAGGTGTCTAGTGGTAGGTTCAACAAAAGGAGGCTAATAATCCTAATGAGCAATTGAAAGACTACTGGAGAAGTTGGAGTTTATGAATAAAGAAAGCATCCTAAGTTAATTGAGTAAGTTGAGAGCTAGAAAATGGTGGTTATGAGACCTTTCTCATGTACTTCTACATCATTTGGTATCAAAGAAAAGTAAGCTCTTGGTGAATTCTATTTTGAGTTAGTTCTTACAAGCTTATTCATTTGAAATTGGTAAATAATGTTGTGAGGTTTTCATGAGATGACAATTATAGGGTATTATGGAAGAAGTATGGTGTAAGTATGACATGATGAGATTAGTATAGACAATGTTTTATTGCTAAATAGAAGATAAAGCCCTAAAGTCTAATGAGAAGGACTTGAAGGTATTCAAGAGGGGACTAGAGAAGTTAGAGTCAAGAAAGAGCATTGAAGCTCAAGTGAGAAAGATAAGAGGAAATACTCCAAAAGAGATTTAATAAGGATAAGAGATGTCATATAAAAGGACTAGAGATAGATAATATGATCCAAGAGAGATCTAAGAGGCAAGTAGGCAGATTGCTAGAGATTGATCTAAGTAGTCCTAGAAAGTGAAGGAAAGGGAGAAGATGGATATAGAAAAAGAAGTGATAGAGTTAAGAAGAGAGTTGGGGAAAATTTTATAGAATATAAAGATCATGGTGAATCTTATGAAAGTTCAAGGAATCCAATGTCTTGGCTATAATGTAAGTAAGAGAGTGAAGTGGCCACTAGATCAAATTAAGAGAGAAAAAAGGCACAAGATGAGTGTTTTGAGTACAAAGAAGAAAATAGAGAGTAAATTCCATAGAGGCATGAAGGTTGAGGAGTTTCCAAGAAAGAAACATGACAAAGAAGTTGAGAAAAGAGTTCTCATTGAGGAGAATAAGGAAATAAAAGTGACAAGAGAAGCACTTGAGAGAGAAGACAAGGAGAAGAGAAGACTGTCTATGTAAAAGACATTTATGGAGACTATGTCATCTCTTATTTTATATGCTAACATTGAATTTGAGTTTATGTATGTAGGTGTGAATAAAATTTTGATGAAGGCTAAGCATAAGTCCTTAAAATTTGTGAAGGATGGGTCTAATACATCACCCATCAAGCAAAAAGAGGATGAAAAGGAAAGAGAACTAATTGTAGAAGACAAGATGATATAAATTGAAGGCATTCAACATGTTTAAGGCTAAGATAAATGAGGAATTTCATGATTATTTGACAATCATTACATTAGAAGAAAGATAAGAGGCACACAAGGAAGAAAAGATAGCTAAACAAGAAGACATATTTATGAAGACATTGATAGGACCTAAGTTCCCCAAAGCTCTGACACAACTTGTCAGATTTAAGAGCACACATGATTACCTTTGTATAAGCAACTTAAACATGCAGAAATAACTAGAAGAACAAATAACTATCAATGAGAAAACACAGAGAATATGAGAGGCAACACACAATTGTATTCAACTCATTACAAAGGAAATTACAATAAAGAGATCACACTCTTCTTCTACCTCTGTGAGGTTTCCTCCTCAAGGGCTCCAAGTAATCTTCCCACCTGAGTAATCTTCTCTCATAGGTCACAACTAACAACTAACACAAGCTATTGTTCACCTCATTGTACATCCAGTACAACTGAGTATGAACTGGTACTCCAAGTAGATCTCACCATGATCCTGCTCCTGATGTATTGCTGTCACCTTGATCTTGCTCCCCCACCAATCTTATTCTGACCCTCGCATACACACATCTCTGCAGACCAACCTGATCTTACTTATCACATGTAGATCTCCACCATGATCCTACAACACCCTGCACATCAAACCTGATCTTACATACATGGGGAATCCTACTTGATTCCACCATGGGAAGAACTCTCCAAGCTCTACATAGCTCTTCTACAAGTTTAACACTTAACAATATAGCCCATGAGTCTATTATATAGATCTCATGCATACACTGATTAGACGAGCGGCTCAAAGACTTAAACTGGCCTTCATCATGTAAACAACATGTTCACTTAACTAACTGTTCATCAACATCAGTTCTGACTGCCACAGGCGACCGACATCGGTCCCTGCCTTCCTGGAGGTGACCAATGTCGATCGATCTCCTACCGATGCCGGTTTCCCTTGCACTGTCCCTTGATCAATGTCGGTTGTGGCCTACCGATGCTGGCAACTATCAAGCTCCGAAAACCTCCTATTTGCCTTAAGTGAAGCTTTTAGCTCCACACCCTAACAATCTCCCACTTGGAGATAAATAGCTGCACCTATACCAATACCAGTACTCTATCTAATCTGCATCCTGGCTTGTATTCCTCTTCAAGCTCCCACTTGAAGACAACCCACCACACTCCTTATGGTGTTAATCATGTGCCTGAATTTCTTCATCCTCAGCTTACCTTCTTCTGCCATTGCTATACTCCCACTCAATCAAAAACCTTGTGAATGACCTGTAATCAACAAACCACTAACCAGATCTGGGCCATCTGTTAGTCAAACTCACTCTGAGAACATCCAACCTTGCTCTGATACCATTTGATAGGACCTAAGTTCCCCAAAGCTCTAACACAACTTGTCAGATTTAAGAGCACACATGATTACCTTTGTATAGGCAACTTAAACATGCAGAAATAACCAGAAGAACAAATAACTATCAATGAGAAAACACACAAAATATGAGAGGCAACACACAATTGTATTCAACTCATTACAAAGGAAATTACAATAAAGAGATCACACTCTTCTTCCACCTCTGTGAGGCTTCCTCCTCAAGGGATCCAAGTAATCTTCCCACCTGAGTAATCTTCTCTCATAGGTCACAACTAACAACTAACACAAGCGGTTGTTCACCTCATTGTACATCTAGTACAACCGAGTACGAATCAGTACTCCAAGTAGATCTCACCATGATCCTGCTCCTGATGTATTGCTGTCACCTTGATCTTGTTCGCCCACTGATCCTGTTTTGACCCTCGCATACACTCATCCCTGCAGACCAACTTGATCTTACTTATCACATGTAGATCTCCACCATGATCCTACAACACCCTGCATATCAAACTTGATCTTACATACATGGGTAATCCTACTTGATTCCACCATGGGAAGAACTCTCCAAGCTCTACATAGCTCTTCTACAAGTTCAAAACTTAAAAATATAGCCCATGAGTCTATTATATAGATCTCATGCATACACTAATTAGATGGGCGGCTCAAAGACTCAAACTAGTCTTCATCATGCAAACAATGTGTTCACTTAACTGACTATTTGTCAATAGCAGTTTTGACCGCCACAGGTGATCGACGTCAGTCCCTGCCTTCCTAGAGGTGACTAACACCGATCGATCTCCTGCCGATGCCGGTTTCCCTTACACTATCCCCTGACTGATGTCGGTTGTGGCCTGTCGATGCCGGCAAGTGTCAAGCTCTGAAAACCTCCTATTTGCCTTAGGTGAAGCTTTTAACTCCACACCCTAACAGACATGAATGAAGAAATGACCTTGTAACATTCCTATATAGAGGTAAATAAATGATTAAATGTTTATTTTGATTGCATATTTGAAAGGAAATAAGATAATATAAAGATTGGAAGGAATAATAAATAAAATATCTCAAAGTTCATATTAGGGCATGGGTATGTGATGCCTAAATGACTCAAATAAACAAGTGGTGAGAAGGAAAAGGTAAACCTCAAGCAAGAGATCATGCAAGCCAAACAAATAGGTGAAAGACAAGAACAAGTATATAGAAAAAATAAAAAGGAAGATTGCAATAAGTTGATATGACAAGTTATCAAGCCAAGAAGTAGGAAGAAGGAGAGGTAAGAAACAAATTTTAGTCCAAGAGAGTTCAAGGCAGAAAATGGGTTGAAAAGGGAATGAAAAAGATACAAAGAGATAGTGTTGTAAGTACATTCCAAGAAGTCATAAGGGAAAATTCAAGATGCAAACCCAAAAATAAATAATTCATGATGAATTAAATCAAATATAAAGAGATGAAGGTGTAGCTAAGTAACTCTATGATGCAACACGATGAAAGGTATGAAGAGAACCCAAGAATGTGGAAAGGTAAGCAAGTCCTTTATGACAATTATGATGATGAATTCCTTGACTCAATAAGTGTGAATGTGGAAATGAATACAAAGTATGAAAAAGAATGATGATGAGCATAAATGAGCAACAAGGTGAGAGTTCAATTTCACATAGAGGTAAAGCATTAGAGTATGAGGAATTATTGAAGGGTGAAGACATAATGAATGCAAAAGTTGGAGTAAGACAAAATTTTGAAGAATAAGAAAGGAAATATGGTCCAAATTTTGATGAAGTTTATGAAGAGATAGATACTCTCAATTTGAAATAATAAATGGAGATGATATAAGATATTTTAAATCCATCAAAAGGGCTACAAGCAGGTGAATTACAAAAAGAGGAACTCATATATGAGCTCAAAGAAGAATTAAGTATGGAGCAACATAGGGAAGCACAAGGAGTTGTGAAAGCAAAGTCACAAGCAATAAAACTAGATGGTAAGTAGTTGAATCATGATCAAGTAAAAAATGTAATCTATTCATTTGGTGAAGTTGCAGCAAAGTTATTAGTTATATTTCATGATGGAAAGACAAGAAGGTGCCAAAAAACATTGTACCATGTTGAAGATAAACTGGTTGAGAAGTTATTCTTTCAATATGAACAAAGTGATAGGACCTAGGTTCCACAAAGCTCTGACACCACTTGTCAAAATTAAGAGCACATATGATTACCTTTGTATAAGCAACTAAATGCAGAATTTAACCAGAAGTAACAAGTAACTAGAAATTAGAAATAACAAAAAATATGAGAGGCAACACATAATTGTATTCAACTCATTCCGAAAGGAAATTACAATAAAGAGATCACACTCTTTCATCCACTTCATGGGCATACCAGTAATCTTCCCTTAAGAGTTATCTTCTCTCAATACAGGTCACAACAAATAACTCAACCATAGAGCTATTGTTCACCTCAACTAGTCAATATAATACTGCCAGTACAACCAAGTATGCAACATACTCCAAGTAGATCTCACCTGATCTTGCTACCCCGTAGATCTCCTTTGACCTCGCACACACACACCTGCAGATCAACTAACCATACTTACCCATGTAGATCTCCCACCTGATCTTACACAACTTGTAGATCAACCTGATCTTACATACCTAGAAGAACCCTTGTGATTCCACCATCAAAAGAACTCTTTTGGTTCTACCATTTACAATATAACCCCATGAGTCTATTATATAGATCCCATGCCAAAAATAATTAGAAATGCAACTCAAGACTAAAATTAGTCTTTAACATGCAAACAACTAGTTTGTTAACTAACTGTTCATCAACTAGCAATTTTGGAACCACACAGGTGACTGACGTCAATCCCTATCTATCTGGAGATGATCGACGTCAGCCGATCCCTGACCGATGTCAGTTGGTATCTATCCACCACTGATCAACGTCAATTGGCCTATTGACATCAGTGATTGAGACACTCAACAACCTCCATGTTTGCATTTGGGTGAAGCTTTTAGCTCCATAACCTAACAATCTCCCACTTAGAGATGAACAGCTACACCTATACCTATACCAGTACATTGTCTAATCTGTATCATGGCTTGTATCCCTCTTCAAGATCAACCTTAAAGACCAACCACCACACACCCTATGGTGCTACACCTATGACTGAATTTCTCCATTCTCAGCTTACCTTCTTCTATGATTGCTATACTCCCACTCAATCAAAAACCCCTGAGAGTGACCTATAATCAAAAAACACTTAACACACTCTGTGACCAAGGTGTTAGTGAACCTCACTCTAAAAACCTCCAACCTCGCTCTAATACCAATTGTCACAATTGATAGGACCTAGGTTCCACAAAGCTCTGACACCACTTGTCAAAATTAAGAGCACATATGATTACCTTTGTATAAGTAACTAAATGCGGAATTTAACTAGAAGTAACAAGTAACTAGAAATTAGAAATAACACACAATATGAGAGGCAACACACAATTGTATTCAACTCATTCCAGAAGCAAATTACAATAAAGAGATCATACTCTTTCATCCACTTCATGGGCATACCAGTAGTCTTCCCTCAAGAGTTATCTTCTCTCAATATAGGTCACAACAAACAACTCAAACACAGAGCTATTGTTCACCTCAACCAGTCAGTACAATACTACTAGTACAACTGAGTACGCAATGTACTCAAAGTAGATCTCACCTGATCTTGCTCTTTGATGTGTTGCTATCACCTTTGATCTTGCTACCCCACAGATCTCCTTTGACCTTACACACACACATCTGTAGATCAACTGACCATACTTACCCATGTAGATCTCCCACTTGATCTTGCACAACCTACAGATCAACCTGATCTTACATACCTAGAAGAACCCTTATGATTCCACCATCGAAAGAACTCTTCTGGTTCTACCCTTTACAATACAACCCCATGAGTCTATTATATAGATCCCATGCCAAAAAATAATTAGAAACACAAATCAAGACTAAAATTATTCTTTAACATGCAAACAACTAGTTTGTTAACTAACTGTTCATCAACTAGCAGTTCTAGAACCGCACAGGCAACCAACATTGGTCCCTATCTATCTAGAGATGACCGACATCAGCTGATCCCTAACTGATGTTAGTTGCTATTTATCCACCATTGACTGACGTCGGTTGGCCTACCGATGTCGGTGACTGAGACACTCAGCAACCTCCATGTTTGCATCTGAGTGAAGCTTTTAGCTCCACAACCTAACACAAAGTCATGTGGACATACATTAAGAAGTGGAGAATTATAATGAAGGGGAAGAAAAAGAGAGTCTTCTCGAAGAGATGAAAAATATTGAAATGCCTATAAGTCTATTAGAATAAGGAACTGACATAGCTAGGAATCCAAGACAACTAAGAAAGCAACCACCTAGTGAGGTCCATGAAGAAAGCATCCATAGAATAAGAGAAAGAATCATTTATTTGAAATAGAGGATGACAAAGGAAAAGTTGACTTAGAAAAGATAGAGCATGCAACAAACAAGAAGTTACAGTAGCTAGTATACCTCATAGAGGTAAAGGAAGAGTTGACAAGGAGACTAGATAAGGAAAAGAGGAAGAAATACAAGAGCCTAGTAAAGATAAAGGAGAAATAAAGGAGGAGTAGCAAAAATATGATCATGGAGTATCCTCAAATAATGAATTAAAAGGAAATAAAGAAGATGGCAGTCAATTTTCTCCCTCTTAGGGAGTATGATGTAGGAGCATCTAGCAAGTTAAACAACATTTTGTGTTGTTGAAGTGATATATGTAGTTAGGAGTCATAGTTGGTCTATTTTGGGTTGTATATGAGTGTGAATGATCATATAGGATCCATTTGTGTATTTATAAGTAATTTTGAGTCATAAGAGTGAGTTTTATAGGTGTTTTGAGTTTTCCCTCCAGAAGTGTAAATTTGAAAATTTAAATGATGGAACTAAGCCTAGAAGAATCATGCATATGGTAGAAATTGATTAAGAGAGGGTATGTTGGTTCAAGTTTCCAAGGGGTCATGTAAAGGGTGTTGGAAGTAATTTTAATTATAAATCCTTAAATACTTGAAAATCATGAGTTATGTTAAAAAGTGTAATTACCTCTCACACGTTGAGTTGGTTATTGTAAGGGAGTCTTGATATAACTACCAAAAACTAACATAGAGGTTGGTTGAGAATGAATTTATAAGTGGGTGGTATCTTGTAAGATATTATGGAGAGAGGAGAGAGATATAATAAGGAGAGAAAATAGAGAGAGAAAATAATGTAACTCCTCAAGAAAGGTGGTAGAGTCCATTTATAGACTGAAAGTGTAATGTTTGATGATCCAAATGAATAAAGCAAAAATTGTTATGTATGTTTATTATTTCCTTCAAATGATATTATAGTTATTTCAAAATCATATTTATTTAAAGTTCCTTGAGGCCATGATCAGGTCACTTTATGTGTGTTTACAGGTTTGAGGAGGAAATTGTAGTTTGCAGTCAAGAGAAATGATTATTTTACTAACTTTCAAAAGTGGTAAGTGCAAACACACACGCGATAAGATTATATTGTAGTTATATAAGAATAAAAAAGTCATTATATAGTTATTACTTATGATATAGAGTAAATAAACTGATGGAGTCATATCCCATGAACCTTGTTGGTGGTGACAGTCAAGACTGTTAAGAAGGTAAATGCATCTTGAAGTGTTTTGTAGCAAGGAGGTCTTTGTTATAGTGGAAATGATCTATAAGTAGAATTATATTGATGAATGACATGTTATATGGTTTATAGATAAAATTAATGATCATATTTCAATTCATTTTCCATAAGAAAGAACAAACTCTACCTACTCAGTTAGGAACCCTTGTTGTTAAAAAATCATGTGTTAAGATAGAACATAGAATTATTGAGAAAAGTGAATGGGAAATAGATTAGTGAATTTTGAAAATGTGTATAAGGGGGAATAATTCTTGATAGGAACATTTTTTAAAAACATCTTTGAGTACATAAAATCTGTTAAACCTTTACATAGTCCTTTGAGAAGAACACATAATTCTGTGTTTGGTGTAGTTTTAACCATATTAAGATTGATCAAGGAACTTTAGTTATTTTGATAGGTGTACATGGATTATATAAACATATAAAAAGTATCATATTGATTTTAAATGTCCTATAATAAAATATATGGAATTTTTAAGCCTCTCGGCCTACTCAATCAAGCCTATAAGACTACCAAGGTTTTCCAAATAAAAACCCTTATATTTTAAGATCCAACTAGTGAAAATTGACAAAAAATTGTAGTATAACATGTTTTGGTGTATTAAGAAGGATTAAGGTGGTTTTGGTCTGAAAAATTATGGTCTAGTATGGATTTGGTGATTGGGCAAGCATATAGAGGGCTAAAAGGCCTAATTGGGTAGGTGTTTACAAAGGAAGTACTAACTAGACAAAGAGTAAAGTCTTGAAACTTCATGGAGGAATATAAGGAGATAGAGGGTGGAATAATATGATCTTATATCTTTAATTAAGTTTTTAGAGTGGTGAAACAAAGGAAAAAGGTGAAAAAAAGGCTATAAGGGAATGGTGGCACTAATGAAGATGAAGAATGTAAGTGAAGAATGGAGAGTGAATGAGTGGTTTGAAAGAGGTTAAGACAAGTTTAAAGTGATTATGAAATATCATCCAAGATATCATATTATCTACATAATACCTAAGTCAAAATTTAGTGTTTTGAACCTTAATTAATGAACTAGTGAAGAAAATAATGAGTGAGTGAGTGAATGAAGATAAAGGAACTAATGAATAAAATGAGTAGAGGGGGATACATGAATGATTTATGTAGGTTATAATAACATTGATAAATGTTTCCATAAGGTTTATAGTGGAATTTTCAAAAAAAGGAGGCTAATAAGCCTAATGAGCAATTGAAAGACTATTAGAGAAGTTAGAGTTTGTGAACAAAGCAAACATTTTAAGTTGATCAAGAAAGTTCAGAGATAGGAAATGGTGGTTATGAGAATATTACCATGTAACTCTTCATAACCCATGAAAATTGAGTTCATGAGTCAAACAAATTCCATATCACTCCTATCAATCCAATATGAAAGAACTACTTGCACTTGTTAGGTAGTAAAAATTTACTGACAAGAACCGTTACTTCATTGGGTATTGATTCATGTGCTAGTGGTAGGGTCACTAATACATGTGCCTATATTTTTGATTCTACTCCTACTCTAGGGAAAACATATGGAGGAAATGTTACACCCTCTAAATTATCTATATCAATAGCCCCACCCTTGACCACAATGTTTGTCACACCAAGTAGGTCCTCTAACATGACTAACTTACCCTACTACATCCACTGGATCTGTTGTCCCTAAATCAATAATCATAGAATCCTTTAAACATCCTCTAGTGTCACAGTGGCCTCACTTGTCAGAAGATGGAAGGTCAATGTCTTAGAGTGTTGGTGTCTTCTAGTGCTAACAAGTAGGCCTTGTCCACTTGAATGACTACTATACGTGTAATGTGTAGTAGATCTACTACCTCCAAGAATACTACCAAATCCTCAATCATGAGCCTAAGATGGAATATCAATCATGACCACCACTTGCATTATTTCACCACCTCCACCTACTCCTATATATCATAAGGTATCTCAAAATTAATTCTTTAAATCCATCTTTTTTCCCCTAACTAAACCACATTACCACTTTCATCTACTTAGTATTTCTATTCTTCTAGCCTACTTAGGTTTTTTTCTCCACAATTTTTCTATGTTTACCTTTGTGGTTATCTTTACATTTGTTTCAATGTTCTCACCAATTAATAGGTAACTCCCATTGTTTGTCAAGGGATTCTCACTATTTTCACTATGACCATTTCATGTTATCACCTTTTCTCAGTAAGTTCACATTTTTTTAGGTCATTTGCATTGATCGGCAAGACAATCTTGTTGTTGCTATTAAATTATATATTTTTAAAATTCTATCCAATGGGTTTTTTCACCATTTTCTTGACATTCTCACCATTCTACACATTTTTTGCCCAAAAGAACAACTTTATTATTTTGGTAATTTTTAATTTTTTGGAAACCTTGCCAAATTGGCCATGGGTTCATCATTTTCCCAATGATCCCACCATTTTTATAGGTGATCTTATCATTTTAATTTTTTTAAATTAAAATTTCACCATTTTATGGTTTATAGGTCATCATAAGTGCATTAAATGGCAAAATTGGCAAGAAAAAAATGTACTTACCGATGCTCCACTCCTTGTTGGGTGCTAGTACTCATACATGCACTCACCAAGATGCATGTGGTTTAGGATATGGACCATTTTATTAAATTATCTCATGCAAAAAACTAGAGATATAGAATTCTATAGGGTGAGACCCCCATGGGTTATTTTATATCTAATTTTTTTGAATTTTTACCCTCTTAACCCTATTTTGTGCTTTATTATTCTTCTTAGGGGTCTATTTTTGCCTCATTTATCCTTTTCCATCCCATTTTATTCTAATTACTATATTTTCAATATCTTCTCCTAAAACTCATGTTATTTTACTCAATTCAAGTGCCCATCCATCAAATTATTTTTTTCTACCTACCCTCGAAGGGCATCATGGGCCTCCCAAACACTATTTAGGACATTTTCTTGAGCCTTTTTTTCTAAACCAAATAAATTCAACAAAATTGGGAGTGAATTAATTTATTTTGATTGTGATAATTTTAAGCAACCTTTTAATTCTTTTAAAATTAATTTCTTCATCTAAATGTCTCGACATGCCCTTTCAAATAGGGGCAAAATGTAGACATCCTATTATCACCACTGCCATGCCAAAATTATAAGTTAGAATAACTTTCTACAATAATTCACAAACTTAACCAAACACCATTGAAAATATCTAATTCATCCACACACATCATGTGAAATTTACAAAATATATTGATACATCCCTAATTGGGGCATGGCACTATAACCAACTATTAGCTTTGTTTAATTCAATAGGAATCAAATTATCATTTTACAATCAATGTTTTGGGGCAATTAACTGAAGTGAAATATTCAAATTTTGAATTTACATGAAGCATATAAAGGCTGATTAAGATTAATTAGATAAGCAAATAAAATCAATTATCTAAACAAAAAATCCATGGAAGTTAGATAATTATTTAGTAATGACATATTCAAAGTTCAATAAATGTTTGAAATGACATCATTATGACATCATCATAAAGTTGTCATGCACTAAGTATTTATGGAAACAAATATTTGAATTAAATAAATCCATTCCTCATTAAGGAAACCTTTTACCAAAATAATCAATGCATTTGTCTAAAAATTTGAATCCATTATAGCCACACATCTGGATTATGATCATAAGGCCATAATTAATCTATAAAAATTATAAGTACCAAGACCATGACACTCTTTCAACAAGATTTATAGTGTAGATAAACTATGTATAAATCCATCTAAATCTCATCAATTATTCTAATTCATAAAAATACCAATCCAATAGTTCTTGAGGAGATGGTGGCTCTTGCTCAACAACATTGCTAAATATTTCAAGCTCTATATCTAATCACGATCATGTTTGTGAACCGTATTTGATGGGAAGAGTATGGGGAACATATAACTTGTCTTGTTTATACTTTCTTGCTTGTTTATTTACTTCATAGACCTTGTCTAGCTAAGGGAGTAGGCTTAGTATGTTTTTTCTTGATTTTGGTCACTAACAATGGACTAACCTATTTTGTAATCTTACTCTACATTTATAATTTGTCTATAGTTGAATGGAAACTCATGAGGAACCCTATCAAAATCATAAAATTGCATCATTATTGTACATGAATATTTGTTTCAAATATTTCAAAAATATAAAAAAATCAAAATATTTAAAAAAAAAATCAAAATCAAGACATAAGCATGGCACGTTTACTAGTTTATTCATTTGTTTTATTTATCACAAATTTAGTAGATTACATATCCTCTTTCACACACACATGAATTTCATAGTATGCATAAATGTAATGTAGGACATACAGGTTACACATAATACTTAGATGAAAATATGCATTGCATTCCTATCACCAATGACCATGTTAATTTTAAGGAGATTTTATTCCATAAGTTACATTAATACATGTTATATGTTTCTATGACCTTTCCATTTACCATGTTGAGCTACATTAATTTTTTACACATCTTGTTATTACTCATACTCTTTACATTTATATATTTTATGGATATGTTACTTTACTATGATGTGGCATTAATATACTTTGATGGTGTAGACTATTTACTTGCTTTATGATTCATTGCTATTATTTTATTTTCATAATATGCCAATCATTGCATGTTTATTATTTTCAGCTCTCAGACTTATGTGTGTAACATTTATTGTCCATTTTTTGTGATCTTAGGCCTTTTACATGAAATTTTTTATTATTCCTTATTTATGGCCCTTGTCCTTGTGTGCAACATTTTATTGTCCATTGGTTGTGGATATTGGCCTTGTGTGTGACATTAAGTGATATTTAATCTTATTTTATTATGTGCATCTTGGCCATGACATTGTATGATTATGAATGGATTAATATATGATTGTCTATTGAGCCTCCTAGCCTTTTTGAGTTTTTTGATTTTGTGAGTGTCATGATATATATCATGAACCTCTCCATTTTATGTATGGTACCATGATTCAAATTATGCACCTTTCCTATAAAATTTTATTCAATGTTTATATCACTAATGGTTACTAATACATGATTGATTGTTATATTTATCTTGCCATTACAGTTATATTTCTTGCATTACATGTCTCACATATTATTTGACAATATATACATCATTATGATGATATATTCTCTACATGTCGAGAATATTCTACATTAATACATCTTTTTCATATCAATATATAGTTAACTCTTTTATTTTGAGATGAGTAACTTGTAGGATATATCCGTCACCTAAAAAAAGGGGCATATTATTTGGATTTTCATAGAAACTTAAACCTTCATAAGCATAAATTTATATTTCTATATAGTTTATAGGCTCTAGATATTTCAGAGTGGTTCAGATATTAGTTTGGTTTAGATATGGGTAGGTATTTACAGATTAGAATAAATTTTTGGGGCACATGCACACACTTTACAAAAATAAAAGTTACATGTTTACATATATTTTTAGTTTCAAATGCATCTACAAGAGCAAAAGTTATAGGTTTTCAAATGTTAATAGATTCAAATAGATTTGATACATATGCACACATTTTTAACAAATCTGAGTTACAATTTTTTAATTTTTAGAAAAAAAATAGCTTATAAATGCATAACATTATATACCATGTTGGCACTAATTAGATTAAAATCATGGGGCATGAACCTTATTCATGCACATACACATTATTAAATTTTCTATTTTCACACACATTCGATAGTACCTAGAAATGACCACCCTTAAATCTATAAGTTCATCTATAATAATTAACTCATGTATATTTAGGTACTTTGATTGATGTTCAACAACACTAAATGTATTTATAATTACTCAAAGTGAGCTTGTATATGTCTCCCACCCTAGCATATTCAGGTATAATATTATTTACTAAGTAGTGCACTTGAGGTTCAATGATGCTCAATAGCCTAGGCACTACTCCTTTTTCAATTAGGGTTAGTGAATTTAACTTCCAAACACATGGCCATGAGTTATTAAACCAATTGGAACTTTATTACCCCAAATTCTCAAAGTGCTTCAAAAAGGAAGCACAATTCTCAAATTCTCCAACAATGAATCATTGTCTCTAATTGCATGATACAAAGTAACATGGTTAACCCATTTACAAGTTTATTCTTTCCTTGCTCTTTAAATTCAAAAAAATTAATTTAATTTTAGAGTTTATATTTCATACATGGACATATATTGTTACACGTTCATTGTAAGTTTCATGGATCAAGCTGCACATTTGAATCCTCTCCCAAAGACAAATTTCATGGCCCACACTTACGTACATTTATTTTCCCTTTAATATAACATTTTACTTAATTTTAATACTAGAATAAAATGGGGGAATTTGTAGACACTAAAATATGGTATTATATACTTTTCAATGTCGATTTTGACATACCTTCACCTTACATGACTTTTACATACACATAGATCTCTTATTCACCATTATCTCACATTTTAATGTTTTTTGTTGGTGTAACCTTCCCTATTTACTATGAATGACCTATTATAATTCCCAAGTTTGTGTCTAACCTACTTAAAATAATATTCATACTATCTCCAGATCATTATATTAGCTTTCATACCTTCTAGATAGAACCATTAGACTTGGATAATTCTATAATTTTAGACTCATCCAAACCTAAAGAACTTATCTTGTGCTAATTAGTGGTCACTTTTCAGGTTTAAATCCTTCTTATGGGTCAGTTTGTATGTTTCACATATTGGTAGCATGAGAAAGTACCCAAAGATTACCATATAAATACACAATAGTTATAATCTTATTACCCATAAAGTAATCACTTATCAAGCATAGTCAAATAATTTCACATTCAAATAGACTTCCCTATTCTTTTCAATTTAGATGTAAGTCACAAGGAGTAGGTCCTAGTCAAGTCTAAAGTAAAGGCAACCCAAAGTTATCATTTTAAAAATATCAAAATCTATATCATAAATTACATTCATTAGAAGAGAATTATTACACACAATCACCTAATGGGGAGAACTACAAGTGGTTTAAAATTTGTCTTTGAAGTATTAGATATGTAGGTAGTACTTATACATTTAATAGTGATTGGTTGGGGTCATCTCAACCCACATTTTTCTCTTTTTACATACCAATACTTAGATTTGAAATTATTATATGTTTTCAAATGGAGTAAGAGAGGTTTCTATAATTACATGCATAACCAAGTTATGAATATCACACATAAAAATGGATTATAAGTAGGCATAATGACCTGTACAAAAGTAGATTGGAACTTACCCAGAAAGAACCATTATATTTTGAACATAACACAAACCTTTCCCATCTTAAAGGTGAAAAACTCACTCAAGCACACCTATAAACTTAGTTCCTAATCCAAGTGACTCATAATCTAGTTTCCCACCTTTCTTGACTTTTGCATTTAGTCTTAGATCTACATAGTACATTAAAACAATAAGT